>JAEQBH010002324.1:0-149215 GCA_016808115.1 Tetrastigma voinierianum | reverse complement strand
TTACCCTTTTTCCATAAATTGGAATTTTATAGGTCTTACATTCTCCCTCCTTAAAAATTTAAATAAATTACGGACAACTACAACACAATACATGCATATGCAGCAGTGCATAATACCATGCATGTAAACTAGTCATCTAAATGTTAAGCAGTAAATCACGTACTTCATCCTAAACAAGAGGATAGGTGGCACGCATCGTATTTCTCGGCTCCCGTTGACTTCTCCCGCCCATAGTGCCGCCATAGCAACAACACTAGCCTCCGCGGTCTTCGCGTCGCCAAAGCGATCGGCTATTTAAAATGCGCATTGGTCACCGCCGAAGAGTCGTCGGAGTGTCGACCTCAATCTGTCCCCCAATCCATCATGAGGCTGGATGCGGGTATACTTCGGGCATGGGCGTGAAATACCTCGTGGACACGACATCTTTGGGCGATGGCTGCCAGCTGGTACACAGCGGTGCCTATCCTCTCCGGTGGCCGAAGGTCGATAAATCTCGCGATAGCTTCTGCGGCTGCGAGCCTAACCACTCTATCTTAGGCATCACCTTCAAGAAGACATGATCTGACCTCGAACTCTAAGGGTCGGCGTCACACATCGCATAACTCTTATCGCAGGCTGGCCGTGAGAAAGGCAGTCGTATCAAGCTCATTTCAGTGTCTCTAATCAAATCCAGGACTGTGGGCTCTCTCTTCCATCTCGGTCAATCATAACGATGTCTACATTGCTCCCATACAATGCCTCATATGGTGCCATTTGTATACTCGTTTGATAACTATTGTTGTAGGCGAATTCCACTAAGAGCAATTGCTCTTCCTGCCCACTTATGACCGGGCCATGTTTCAAGCGGCGTGCCCTCGAAACACCAATATATAATCCACGACATGTAACCTACCTGACCCTTGCTTGGTGTGTAGCGACCTACCCAAGGTCACAATCAGCGACAATCAATGGATCGTCAGCCTAGTCCATGTCATGGGCGACATCCATGTACGAGCCCTTGCGGCTCAGCAACGCAATCTGATTTCCAAGGGTATCCGAATGCAGTCACTCCAGAGCTCATCACTCAACTCTAAGTCTACGTGATAACTACGACCGTGTGTTTTCATCTCGAGTGCCCTAACTCTTGCTCACACTTGAGCTCTTACATTCCCTGAATCGAACTATGAATCTTCATTGGACGTAGTCCTAAAAACAAACTCAACCCACACTCACAGGTGGTGAATGACGGCGAATGCCGTGCACCCACACGGGCTCGGCGCAATGTTCTAGTGCACCGCGAGCCTTAATAATGCCATCTTTGTGACACCAATCCCTGGGTCCACCAATGACAAAATCTCGGAGATCTCTCACTCATAATCCCGATATCGAGTCGCTCTCACCCTAAATCTGAGAGAACATCTATACGGCTTCACTAAAGGCCTTAATCTCGAGCCCCGAATCCAAGGTCGTGTTGTCGGGTATGCCAGCTTGGGCCAAGGTCTCAGTGCCCGACAACTTGGAGTGGTTTGTCCAGCTCATCTATATCAACGACATCAACAACCAATAGGTCTACCACCCTAAAGTCCTGCGCTTCGGCTGCGCCAATACGATTTGTCCCGACTTTTTGACCGCCTCTGGCCCCTCTGGCGTGTAGCTGTTGGTGCTTGTATAGCACCCTGGCGAAACTAGTTCCTCGGCCGTACTAGGGTGTAGAGGAATAAACCGCTCATACTCTCATGTTCTCTGACCTAGCGGGGCGTTTGTCCCAAGTCTGGATCCTGTCTCTGTGGCAATCCGAATCTCACATGCAAATCCTTGCCTTAGTCACAGCTCGTGACCGAAGTCTTCTGCCTCTTCCTCGGCCCCAGAAGAAGAGGCTGATCCTCCCTCTTGCTACCAACGCAGCATCCAGAGTACTCAGGGCATCCTCGATCTCTCTCTCTCTATGGTCGAGCATCACATACATGGATCCATATCCTGTAGGCAAAGTCCTACAATCCTGGCCCGAATGGACAACTGGCCCATTTTGATTATCTATAGTACCCGACCCGATCGAAACTATGTATCTCGGCCCGACTTAGGTCTCCCAACTCCATTACGGCCTCAACCTTCTCTGGAAATTAAGTGACACTCGATGTTGACACCCGCGTGTCTAAAAATCTCACCTTAGTAAGCCAAAACTCGCGCCCCACTAAACTTGGCGTCTGTTGAAGGTCTCTTAACAAGCGTAACATGATCCTCGAAATTGATATTCATGTAACTCGACTAGGAGTAGATCAAAAATGTCATCCACGAAGATTGCGACAAACTGATCTAAATAGAGGTTGAATCATCTAACCATGAGATCCGCATGAATCTTTCTTTGGCATATTCGTCAAGCGAGGCATCTGGCGCTTCAAGTACCCATGCGCGGCGATACTGGCAGCATCTTAGAATATATACGTATCCACCCCCAACCCTCGGTGATGGTAACCAATGGGGGTCTATCTTAGGTGAGCTGCGCTCCTCTCAACTGGTCAAATAAATCATCAATCCTCGGTAATGGGTACCGATTCTTGATCATAACCCTGTTCAATTGTCGGTAATCAATGCACAATCGAAGGATCTTGTCCTTCTTCTTCGCAAACAGAACCGAAGCGCCCCCGCTGGTGGGAGTGCTGCATCTGGTCGGCCTTGTCAATAGCTCTTATGGCCCAGTTTCTACGAGTTCCTACAACTCAGCGGGTGCCATCCTATGCGGAGTCATGGGAATCTTTGTGAAGTACCCGGCGTAACTCGTCACAAAGTCTACTACCCTACGTAGAGGAGTCTAGGTAGCTCATCTGGAAAAACATCCACATATTCGCACACTACTCGAGGTAGATCTAAGTCTGGTCTCCTCGTCCTCCTAAGGTAAAGGCTCACTAGCCCAACCACTTCAGCGTCACGACACTTGGACTGCGTATCTTGTATGGAGCAAAATTTCATGCTGTCCCCCTGAAATACCACCGCAGTACCATCTGCGTGTAAGCGGTAACCCTCGCTGCGCTCCTGTTCGATGCTGACCTGTAAATTTATCGATCCGGTCATCCCGGGATGACATAGAACTTCGACATGTCCATGTTCCTCGGGTCCTTGTGGTAGAGTCCGAGGATCTTCAACTGCAACCACGACATATCATACCTATTCTCGCCTTTACCCCAATCTACAGGGGAGAACTCACACTCTGAGCTCCTCTGGGTCTCGAGGTCCTTGCCCTTTTCCACCATATCTTGGCCTCACTCTCTAGCTGGAACACAGCTAGCCTAATCCTGGTAGTGTCAGAGGTAATCTCCATGGCCTCTAACCCTTCTCGATCTTCATAAACCAATGATGCATACCATAAGATCTCTCCTGTGAAGATGTCGGATGATGCGCCACTAAACCTCACGGGGTTACTAGGATCTTCTGTCACCACACCTTTATACTGGCCTATGCGATAGCGGTAGCGCTTTGTAATACCTACGACCTCGGTAAAGCATGATAAAACAGCGTGGTGTCTGAGCCGGTGTTGGGCGCCCTCTGCGTGCAAATCACCGACCCTTAATCTCAAGTGTTTGTGTAATAGAATCATTTTAATTTTCATTCAGTCTAACTAGCAATGCACGTACGATTACTAATGAACTTGACAACCATGGCCCGGCTTGGTTCATTTCTAAAGTAGCGCCCACTTCCAACCACTCACTTGATTTATTTCACTAAATTCTATGCTTTCTTGTTCATTTCGGTATCCAAATCCACGGAGTCATAGTTACTAACCTCGACACATTCAACCTTTTCCCCATACATTACACCATGCATATAGTTTATATATGACCAGCGCAATCTGTTTCAAATGGTAGTTAAATGCAATCTACCGGTATACAGGCGTAAAGACAACCCAGGGAACTATTCATACATAACTTCGGTGTATACATTGTCCTTGCATTTCTGAGGTAATGAGGCAGGGTTCACGAACAATGTCAAAAATTGACTGAACGATCTAAGTCTAGCCGGTCAAAAGGTGAGTGCACCAAGTGCACGACTGCTGGCCAGCGACGCGCCCGGGCGCGCGCCTAGCGCCCATGCGGCACGCCCGCCAAGTCCACCCGCGGCGCGCGCACTCAGCGCCCTGAGCGCGTGCCCGCCCCTGCACGCCTGCGCTGCGGCGCCCGGTGCCGTGCCTACGCGGCGCTGCGATCATCGTTCGGCGCCTTCCTAGCCGCGGTCACTACACAATTTAGGCGGTAGCCATTTCAATTCTGCACCAACGATTTTTTTCGTTTCCCTTTTTTTCATATCCCGATTGTTGGAAAATTATAAAAAAAAAAAACATATACCTATTCTTTTCTCATTTTCGAATACTCAAATAAATTTATAGAAATTTATTTTTCTTCACTTTCTTCGAGTTTTCACCTTGTAAAATCCAAAAATATTATTTTCTTCACCTCATAACAAATAAATTTTATAAAATTGCATAACATTTTCTTTTTCTAGCTTTACATTGTAAAAAAAAAAAAAATTTCTCCTCATGTGTCCACTAAACAAATAATTTAGTAGATTTATTTCTTTTATTTCCTTTTTGTTCAGTTTACATCTTTGTAAACTCAAACTTTCCACACTTTTCCACACTTCCTCCTATGCTATCAACCAAGCATATCAATCATATAACACCTAACAATTCATGTTATGCACAACCAAGCATGCAAGCACACTTCACAAAAATCAATCACACAAACACACCAAACATGCATGCGTGTCTAGTTTTGTCCAATGTTTCCTAAGGTAATCATACCTAACTCTACATCGGACACCTAGTGGTGATGTTCTTACACCTCAAGACATGACTATTAAATCCTCAAACCCTAGGTAGCCGTATAACTATGCTCTGATAAGATGTGTGGCGCCCCAAACCCAGGGTCCGTTGACTAAACCAACCCATGAAATACAAGTGGATGTCGGGTTGCAGGCGCCACTTAGGAAAATCGAGGCGAGTCTCACGCACTGTCTGGGGGCTCTGCCCAAATACAACACTGTGTGAAACACTGTCTCAAATAGTCCAATAATCATAACATGAGTAAGCGGCCCTTGGGCCCATAAACAATACCATAAAACATACCAACTATGAATCGACTATTATCCAATAGTTAAGAGTTGAAAGGTTTTTACTCTTATACAACACATATAGTAAATTAGAAATTCTAATACATGTATGAAATCATCAAAGCCACAACGGCTTTCTTCTAAACCTCGTCTCTAGGGCCGAGCCGTCCCTCGCAGCTCCACGTACTGTGCAAAATAGTATCCCTCGGCAGGGTGAGGCTAATGCTCGATGGTGGAATCACCACCCAAGTGGGCTGCTCTCCCACTAAGTGCGATTATAATGCTCCAAAATAAACACACATTCAAGCAAATGCATGATCCTACTTGAATGTCTAGCGCTCGACTCATATCCAGTCCTCACCAACTCCCTCACACCTGCCTAAGCCGCGAAGCATGTATGAGAAAACTAGTTTCAAAAAAGTTATTTGTTTATATTTTGTGGTCTACCCTCGATCTAAGTAGTGGACCGTCTCAACGATGTTATATTTGGTGAGACTACCCTCGTGTATATCAATTAGATCTCAGACGATTGATATTGTGTATGGATTCACCCTCTTATGTATATCAATTGGAGCGTCTCAGACGATTGATATTTTATTTATTTAGATTTACCCTCGGAGTATTCATTATTTTTAGACAACCCTCCGAACCATTCTCAAGAATTACCTCATGCACTTTCGCTCCTATCGTCTAGGGTGCCCGGTGCATATGGAGCGCGATATAATTCCATTTCCAATTCTATAACACATGCAAATATATAATCATGAATATATTCACATAATTTAAATCACACAATCATGTTATGTAATTCCACATTCCATCACATAAAAAAATTAGCTCACATGGGCTAATGATCAAACACGAGCAATTCCACTTGAATTACTCGACCAAACATGATAATTGATAATTATTTTGCTTGAACACTATTCAAGAATAGTGAAACCCTCAGTTACTATTCGAGAAAAATCACGTCGATCGGTTCACTTGTGAACCCGAATTTCCACGGCCATTCCGGCCTTAACCATCAAAGCATGATTTATTTCACAAAATTTCATTGTTACCAACCAAACGACCTAAAGCAGTGCTGAAAGGGCTGCACCGCGCCTCAAAAAAATTGTATCAGGTCGGTCGAGTTTTGGGGCCGTCGAAACTTGACCGTTCGAGGCCTCGTACCAACGAAACATTGAAAAACACTTAAATAAAGTGTAAAACCCAGTAGGAGAAACCCCCTACCTCTCGGAGTTTGAGAAACTTCTAAATCCGGTACCCGAGAAGCCCTCGCGTAAATGGCTTTCCTTCTTGTCTTGAAAATGCGTGGTCGGATCTCCTACAGTTCTAGAGAGAAGATGGACATTATCTCTCTAGAAAATCGCCATTTTTCATACGCATCGCCTCTTTTTCACGTTTTGGTTCATTTTCAATTTATGAAGATAATCTTATTGACTATTTTAGCGTATTATCATTTAAATCAAATCCTATAATGCCATATATGTCCTTATTTTCCTAGTTTTGACTTTCGGCACTATCTCGGCCGTCCATTTTCATCATTTCTCTACTCATGCCACTTATGGTACATGTGTACGTGTTATATGTGACTTTCGTCGCTTCGAAAATCGTTTTACGGCACTCAAAACACGATGCCTCGAAAAACGTGTAAATTTCTACTATCTTGGAATTCGACGAAATTTTACGTGCTAGCTAGATTTTGCGAGACAATTCCAACGGTGAAATTTATTTTGTCATCCGAGATCTATAGAATAAATTTGGATTTTTAGTACAATTTTATATGTCGAGTGCGATTTTGCCTTTTTCGAAAATTTGAATTTCTCGGATCTTACACATACCAGCATCATGTTGTCTCACGAGTCAGTGGAAGACACGTCACCAAAATCCATGATCTTCTCCCATTTCCACATCTTGGAATAAAGGAATGGCATATCTTCCGCGGGCTACGATGCTCTGCCTTCACCTGCTGATAGGTTAGGCACCTGCAGACAAAACTTGTAATCTCTTTCTTCATCCCATTCCACCAGTAATGATCTTTCAAAGTCCTGTACATCTTCGTACTACCTGGATGCATAGCATACGTAGATGAATGTGCTTCTTCCATAATTTCTCTCTTCAACTCGCCATACTCTGGCACACACATTCTCTGTCCTTTCACTATCATGTCGTCATCTCTAATTTGAAACTCTTCTTTATTTCCTTTTTCTATCTCTTCCTTAAGCTTAATCATCTGTGGATCTGCAAGTATCTGACCAGAATCAGATCCACTAGGAGGAATTCCCAACATGAAATGTGGCTAATAAGGCTCCACGAATCCTCTGACCTCGATATCACCCCTAAAGTTCTCGAATCCACCAATAGTGGAAGATAACCTGATCTCATATGAGACAAAGAACTCTCTGGCCGCCTACTCAAGGCATTTGCTACGACATTAGCTTTTCCTAGATGGTACTCGATGAATGCGGTCGTAGTCGCTTAATCAACTTCGACCATCTTAACGCCTCGGGTTTAACTCTTTTGGGTGAAAATATATTGAAGGCTCTTATGATCTCATGAGATCTTGCAAGAGAACACCATATAAATAATGTCTCCATGTATTTTCTTGGCAAACACATTGTGCTAGCTCCCAAGTCGTGTGTGGGGTGTATTACTCCTCATGCTTCTTTGTTTGTCTGAGGCATATCACAGAATCCTTACTATCGTGCGCATCAACACAACCAAGACGCTACTTGAGTGAAAGCATCACTATAAACCACAAACCCATCTCTCCCATTGGGCAAAGCTAGAACTGGAGCTAAAGTTAATCTACCCTTCAACTCCTCAAAACTATGCTAAACCAGGAAGCCGATCTCGACGTCGTTTGGCGGTTTCCAATTTACCCGCGACTTCTATTTTTAAGGGATCCACACTCACCTTCTCAATTGAGATCACATGACCTAGGAATGCCACCCTATCAAGCCAAAACTGACACTTGCGCAACTTGGCATACAACTGTCGCTCCCTTAGGGTCTGCAATACAATCCTTAGGTGCTACGAATGTTTCTACGAACTTCCCGAATACACTACTTGATATCATCGATAAAACTATGACGAACCTATCCATCTGAGTGGGAATACCCGGTTCATCAAATCCATAAAAGCTTCATGACATTGATCAAGCCATGGCATCACGAAAATCGCAATACGTAGCGTGTCACGAATGCGATCTTAGAACATCACTCTCTGGACCCTCGGCCCGGTGTCTGCGACCTCAAGTCATCTTGAAGTATACTTTCGAACGCAGAGATGATCGAATAACTCGCCGATCTAAAGTGGATATTGATTGTGGATGGTAATACGTTCGACTGCTGTAATCTATACACAACCGCAAACTCCCATCTCTTTCTTTTCCACGAAGAAGAAGCTGGATCTTCCCCATAGGGATAATGCTCGGTCGAATGAATCCCTTACTCAAACAATTCTTCTAGCGAACCTTAAGCTCTCTCAACTCTGGCCAGGAGCCCATCCTATAAGGAGGAATGGGCGGCTCGATCCGGGATCAAATCAATGGTGAACTCCACCTCTCTATGCGGAGGTAAACATGATATCATCAAGGAATATACGGAAACTCTCTAACAACTGGAATCTCATCCACTAGAGTCCCCTCCTTCTCTGTCTCCACCACATAAGCTAGATAACCCTGACAACCCTTACGTAGCATTCTCTGCGCTGCCATGGCGGAGATCATATTGGAAGATAACTCTCTGCGTATTCCCCTGAACTTTACCTCCAATTTCCCTGGCCTATGAAACTTTACTTCCTTTTTATAACAATCTAATGTGGCTCACATGGAGAAACCTGACCAATCCCATACAAAGAACCACATCAAAGTCCCTCATATCAAAGGCTACAAGATCCGCTGGGAACTCCTATCCCCCAATCAAAACTCTACTAGCATAAATCTTTTCGACTCTCGTAGAGAATAACGGATCTTTCAGTTGGAAGGAAACTCTCATACGACCCTCTATTAGGTGGGTCTTTATGCAGATGATCTAAGAAATGCTTGGATGCAAATGAATCACGTGGCTCTGGGTCCACTAATGTATATGCATCATGATCAGGATGATAATACCGGTGACCATATCACGGAGGCTGTGCATCTTTTGAGTCATAACATAAACTCGGCTTTGAGTGCGGGCCTGCAATGCATCCACGGGGCACTACCTCTGCCTCTATCACGGTCGCCTCTACCTGCGGCTGCACTGGCCCCTCTGCTTGGGAAACCTCTCCCTGAAGACCTCTGAGTGCTCATCTCGGGTGTGGGGGTAGCTATGCTAGCCCCTCTTTGATGTCTGCACCAATCAATTGGGCACTTCTAATGAAATGGCCTTCACGGCCATAATGGAAGCTTACCTTGTACTAAATCTCTACACTCCCATGGTGTGTCTAACACATATGACAAATGGGAGGAATACTGCAGGTGCCATTGCTTTGTAGCGGGGGCCTCAGCGATCCCGACTAGAATGAGCTCGACACGCACCTCGGCCTCTATAACCTCTACCCTTGTTTCTCTTTTTGTTGTACTGTCCAGAGCTCTGTTGGGAAAGGCGCACAGTGCGCTCTTTACTCTGTCTACTCGATACATGGTACGTAGTGCTTTGCTTTCGACTCTTGAAGAAACCTCAACTAAGTCCCCAAATCTATTATGAGGAACTTGACAAATGCATTCGTCAGGTGTTGTAGTCTGATGGCTCCCTTTTGCACTTAGAGGACTTCATCAAAAGCTTTAATATAGAGACAATAACTAATTCGAAACTTCTTCTCATATTCGACAACGACATGTTCTTACGTTCTAATTTGAAGAACTCCTCAATTTTGAATCCTTATAATACGAGGAAAGAACCTATCAATGAACTCTTCTTTGGAATTGGTCCATGATATGCCATCCAAGATACCTCCTCTCTGACATCCCGCGATCATATACATCTTCCATTAAAATGCGGAAAACAATACTCTCTGCTCATCCGTACAGTCCATAACTCCGTAAACTTTGTTTACTCGGTCTAGCCATAACCAGGCTGCCTCTGGATCACCACTGTAGTCATATGGCTTGGCGCGACCAGCACTCTGCATCGACCTCTTAGGCTCTTGAGAACTTATACAGGTGGCGGTGGAGGCTGCGATGGCGGCCAGTTAGCTATGGCTATCTATGCAATTTGTGCACTGCTGCGCGTAAACAATCCACGGCATGACTTATTTTCGTGGCGGATGGTCAACGACCCTCTTTGGCCCGGGGTGATTCGCGGCGTTAGTGGAATTTATTCTGATGCTCATCTCTCCACCAGTGCTGCGGGGCGCTGGGAACCGGCTGGAATGACTCTTCTGGGGGCGACCTCACGTCCTCTTCCACGACATAGTCTTTGTAATTTCAAAAAAAAAAAAATCAACTGTTTAATACTTTGAATCACTTCATATGTATGTACTTTGAATTAGAAATTGCATGTTTTCCAATAATGTAAATTGTATATAACACATGTTTTCCTAAGACTCGGCTCTATTACCAACTTGTGTTGTGATCATATCTCCTTAAAACCTTGGGTTGCCTACCAACTTATGCTCACGATACCACCTTAGTGGTATCATCTCTCTCATGTCTGGGTTATTGTATCTGACTATACGTCTGCTGTGACACACACCCCCGCCCCCACTGTGACCAGTGTCTTGGCCACTCCAGAAATCGATCGTTACCTCTAACGACTAGAAATCCCTATGAAGCAAAGCCGTATTGCTTGCTTAAACCTCGTATAAAAAAATTTTCTTTCTTTTTCCAACTTAGGATTTGGTAAAATCTTGGCAGCGATAAAACCTCAGCAGCATGACGGCTGCGTATAGGACAATTCCAAATCATGTATACACAACTTACACATTTCCAAATATGGCAACCAACAACCCAACACATTTTCACAACTACACTATGTATACATATGCTCCATTATAAAAAATTCAAAGTGTTTCCTTTTAAATATTATGTAACAACATTGCCTGATGTCGGGAGAATCTGTATGCTCATAGGCGCCCGGTATGCACGTATGCGGAAAATAGTTGTAGCGGAAAATAATGAGCTAAACGAGCTCAGTGAGTGTATGTTTTATAAGATGTTTCCTTTTTCTAAAAATATCTCAAAACTTTAAAAATTCTCTTACAAGATATTTTCGAAGCGCCTTGCCCTACTTTAAAGTTTCTAAAACTTTTCTGTACTTGCTTTTAAAAGTTTATAAAACTTTTAATACTTGCTTGCTTGCCTTTTGCTTTCTTTAAAAAACTTATAAAACTTTTCTCAATTCTCTTGATTGCTTGCTTTACCTTGCTTGCTTTTAAAAGTTTATAAACATTTCAACCTCTTCTTTAAAAAAATGTATAATACATTTTCTCAAATCTCTTTCTTTAAAAATGTATAAAACATTATCAAATCTCTTGCTTCAAACAGTTTCTCAAAACCTTTTACAAACCTCTTGCTTTAAAAGTTTTTCAAAACTTTTATAAAAACGGGAGCCTGGGCTCAACCGTTCTTTTTTTTTTTTTAAATCACCACGGGAGCCTGGGCTCAACCGATCGTTTTGAAATATAAACGGGAGCCTGTGCTCAACCGTTTGCTTATAAATTTTGCTCGTGGCGAGAGAAGGCAGCGAGTGGGGAATTGTGTCCGCGATACGATTACAACATCGTGACAAGCGGACAGTTTGGGCTGAGGCGTGTCACGATACAATCGATTGTATCGTGACAGGGGGGCTGAGAGGCGTGGCCGCTGGTTGTGTCGCGATACAACACAGCCAGGGCTGCGACTTGCGACAAGCGGCGGGCTGCGATAAGCCGCGGGCGCGCGATGCAAGGCCGCGATAAGGCGCTTGGGCCTCACGACGGTGGGGCCTGATACGACGAGGGCGCGGCGTGCGGCAGCGGCGAAGCGCCTTTGTGGCATGGCGCAAGCACCATCGCGGCGCAACGAAGTCGATTGGGTGTGCACTTTGTGCGCAACCTGGTTTTGGACTTCGGTGCAATATTCACGGTCCTTTGTTTGGACAACGTTCATGAACCACTTGTTTGCAAAATTTTTCAAACAAAAAATGAAATAAAAATCTTTTTAAAGTAAATTTTCAAAAATAAATTTTTTATGTTGATTATAGTTTAACAAAATGAAATTATGTTTTGCGTACCTACAAATGCCATGGACATTGTGTATGAAATATTTTTATATGAATAGTGTCTCGGGTGTGTTTGTACTTAAGTCTTGCATTAGATTTAACTTGCCATTTGACATGTGTAGATGGCTAGTCGAGCGCGATAGCCACGTAGAGGCGTCCACGGGGTATTGATCAGGCACCATCGGCTTTTGACCGTGAGGCCCTTTCTTCGGTAGTAGGGATGCCGATCCATGTCGCCGCAGGCATGCAATAGTGTTGAGCAGGTGCAGATCTTAACGACCTCCGGCATTGAATCCACATCCTCCATTAGGTAGGGGGAGGAGTGGATGACATATGAGGCATCAAGATATGGGTCTTTGGTACTTCTAAGAAGGAAGGAAAGATCCATCTTCTTCAACGGGAAAGCGAAGACATGTTCCTACAAGGATATCCGGGACGGGGCCAAGGTAGTCGGGATTCAAGGCCGAGGATGGGACATTTAGTAGGCGGGGGCGGATGATGTGTTATTTACAGGCAACTTTGGACATTTTTAAACCCAGGATTGCCAGGGCGAAATCGGATTTGTCGGACACCTCGGTCCCAATCATCGATTATGAGACGAGCTAGGAGTTGCCCGGTCGGGATAAGCGGATGGTGTGCTGCAGTGGCGGTCTGAGGCTACATGAGGAGGGATTGCCCAGAGACGAGGGATCGGGTTTTAGGACGGTGCATTCTCGGTCGGCGGTAGGACGGGAGAGGACACGGTTGTTTCTCCACACCTAGTATGGGTGGGGGACAGTAGTAGTTCGGTGCCACACGGCTACCTAATGCCGTGGAAGCGGTCATCAGGCGGAAGCAGGAGCGTGGGTGGGGTCGAGCACGGGATTTGCGGGTAGAAGTTCGAGTCGGTGGGCGGAGGGCGTGTTACCATTCTGCGCCCGACTTTGGGCATAGGCGAGATTGCCTAGGAGCGAGATCTCGTAGTCGGCGGTGGCGTTCGGATCAGCGGGACATGCGGTGCGTTTATGCACGCAATTATTTTGCATCATGTTCATTATTGCTGCACCGTGCGTGGTAGGTTTGGGCATAGAGGTTGAGGCCTTTAGAAAAGCCATAATATGAGAGAATTCTTCCCTAGGATGTAGGGTGAGAGTTGGTCATATATGTCAAGATCGTGAGTTAGGGATCTCAGTGATTCACCATAGTGTATAGAATTAGTAGACATATTAAGGTGTTGTTGTCGTGCTTGACATGGATGAGTTAACTGACCATCGGGTTGTCGATAATTGGAGGACCCTTAAGCGGGATTGTCATGCCCGGAAGGCTGGTCTCTGAGTTGGGTGAGATTACATATGCGATGGTTGGATGCGTATGTGTGTGAAATTACAGAGGCAGAATTCCTTTTAAGGAGGAGAATGTAAGACTAGAAAATTCCAATTTTTCGAAAAAAGGGCAAAATGGTCATTTAATTAAAAATCATGAAATTTTCTAGATCTCGAATGATGAAACAAATTTCACCAATGGAGATAGTCTCGCGAGAAATCTAATACCACGTCGAATTTCGAATGGTCGAATTTGCACGTTTTCAGGAGCTTTTGGGCAGCGGTGCGAGTAAACAACATGTGATGTGACAAAAAGTCACCTATAACATGTACTCATGTATTTTATGTTGCATGAGTAGAATGTGAAATGGACTGGCCTAGATAGTGCCAAGTGTCAAAAATCAGAAAAAGGACACATAGGAGTGTCTGTGTGGTGTGAGGAAAAGACAAAAATGCAATAGTGTCATCGATGAATACACATTTGAGTAATAATTATGGTAAATTTAGCACATCCAAATCTGAATTTACCCACAGTGGCATAAGGATAGGTACTTTTAATTTCTCGTGTGTTTTTAGACTTGTGCAGGTCTTTCAGGTTTAAAACATAAAGTGTACAAGGATGTATGTCCGGGAAGCCAATATGAAGCACTGAGGATGTGGGCGAACAATTGATGAAGTCTAGAACTCAGCAATACAAAGAGAGGAAAACACTAGAGGGCCAAGTGTACCGATACACCATTTATGTGTACCGGTACACCTTGCTTAAAAAGTGGCAGTGGGCAAAGTGTACCGGTACACCCCAAATGTGTACCAGTACACATGTGCAGAAAATGGATAGTAGTAAAAGTGTACCGGTACATCATTAAAGTATCTTAGAGTACACCTTATGGAATGCGAGATTTGATCGGTATTTGCGGACTGAGCGTGAGGGCACTCTTGTCTTGATCAAAATGGGAAAATCACATTGGAGGGAGGTATAAAAGGAAGAGGAATGAAGGAAGAGGCAGCTTTTGACTTCTAGGGTTTAGGTTTTGAAAGGAGAAGAGTTTTCTCTCCATTTTTGAGTTAGAATTTGTAGATTCAGATTGAAGATCTCGTCTTTATTGGAAGTTTTAGATTCAAGCGTTGTAATCTTTCAGCATAAATAACTATCTCATTTTCAATCCTAGTATTTCCTATTTTTCATTCTCAGTTTTACAAGTGGTCGATTTCTAAAGTACTATTTTATGATTAATGTTCTTCCAACTATAATTTGTTCGTGTAGTTTTTATGGAGTTCACAACCCCTCTTCTTTGGGATCTACAGAAGCTCACCACGATTAAGGAGTATAGTCCCTTAATTCCTGCTGATCTTGATAGTTGTGTAATATCAATCACTGTGCGAGAAAAGTTAGTAAATCCTTAGTTGGGCATATTCTTGACAGCATGTTGCGAGTCCTGGGGTACACGTTGTCTTGATCATAATGCAAAGCTAGGGTTTGTATGGTGGGAACAAAAGTGTTTAGTATTACTCAATCATCTTTATTCTCGAGAGCATTTAAAGATAGATCTCCATCAAAGACCATTTATCGATAGTTCCTAAAGATGAGTTTATAAATAAGAGTGGACTTACGATCGAAGTGAGTGGAACCCTAAAAATCCCAGCAATTGTCTTTCTATTTTTTAAACATTCAAACCAATCAACCCTTCAGTCAAACAACACACCCTTACAATTCTCTGTTAAATCATACCCTTAGTGGAGAATAGCTTCTATTGATCAACAAAATCAGACCACTCCCTGTGGAGATGACTTGTGGATTCCCACAGTATTACAATGCTAGACAACCATAATTCCTACGCTTGGGAATAGAATTCGGCATACGAATAAGGACGAAGCATCATCCTCTTCCTTTTGAAATACAAAGAAAATGTGAAGGGGAGAACAAAAAAAACAATGCAGTAGCAGATTTTTCATTTTCTAGAGAGAGAGAGAGTACATTCTCTCTAAATTTCCGGTCAATCGGACCGTCGGTTCTCGGCAGACAGAAGCAAAAGGCGTTCTCTGTGGCGAGGGCTGCAGCGTGGACACCGATTTGGTGGAGTTTCGACAACTCCAAGAGGTAGGGATCTTTTCCTACTTGCGTTATTCTTCGGCTAAGAGTCGTATAAATGGTTAGGAATGATGCGAGGCTGTTTTGGCGTAAGCTTCGGTCTCAAAGCTTTGAGCAGGAATTGGAGAAAATTCCTATTTGTTTGGCCGTGAACAGTAACCCGAGGGTTTCACTGTTCACATAAATAGTGACGTGAATATTTTTGTGTGAATTTTTATGATGTTGAGTGATTCAAAATGAATTGCTTGTGTTTGTTAATTAGCCAGTAATGACTAATTTTGGTGTAATTGATTGTGTTATAACATATTTATGTGATTTAATTATGTTAATATATATGCATGTGAATATATTAGCATGAATGTATTGGAATTGGCATCATGCATTCCATATGCAACCCCAGGCGACTTTAGAATATTAGGTGTGAGTGCATGACATGAAATGAAAGAAAAGAAAAAGCGTTTATGGTTGCGAAAAGGAATTTCAATGGATGAGTTTTTCGGTGTGTTGGGGAGATGGTCCAACAATTACACGTCGGAGGAGCCCATGAATTGTTTAGGAAGGTTCTCCAACACATTCACCTCGGAGGGTAGTCCAATACTTTTACCGAAATTCGGTAGTGTATTTTCGAGAACAACAAGTTTTGTTTTGAAAACGGTGTTTTCTCATACATGGCTTAGGCAAGTGTGAGGGAGTCGGTGAGGACTCGAGACATGGGTTGGTCATGTAGACATTCGAGTAGGTTCATGAAATTTCTTGAATGTGATTGTTTGCCATGCATGTGCACTTAGGTGGGGAGTAACCTAGGTAAGAAATTATCACTATTGGGCTTTGCTCACCTTGTCGAGGGATCACTATTTCAGGTAGAGGGAGTGTGCACGAGGACGGCGCTCGGTAGAGGCCGCATTTTAGAAGAAAGCCATATTGTGGCTTTGGGTATTGATTTTTGTATAACATGTATTAAAATTATAAACTTTTGATATATGTTTGGTAAGGTGATTTATTAACTCTTGAAACTGGCCAGCATATAGTTGGGATATATTTTGTAGGTGTTGATGCGGGGACCCAGTGAGCGAGTTATTTTACTCGCATGTGGACGTGAGGTCATTGATTGGTTGGGACAGGTTACGTATTTGGGTAGAGCTCCGTGTAAGGAGACTGCGGAATTTTTGTGGTGATGTCGGGTAACGAAATTCACGGTATTCAGCGGAGTTGACGGGTTGTCAACGGACACGATTTTGGGGCGTCACCGAGGTAACAAGCGAATAATTTGAGCGTTTCGGAAAAGAACCTTGTTTTAAACTTCTTCATAAATGAAGATACCAGCATTTTATATAACCTAAAATCCACTTAGCTTTTTCTAATCGAGAAAAAATTCAAC
Source organism: Tetrastigma voinierianum (assembly GCA_016808115.1). Taxonomy (NCBI): domain Eukaryota; kingdom Viridiplantae; phylum Streptophyta; class Magnoliopsida; order Vitales; family Vitaceae; genus Tetrastigma; species Tetrastigma voinierianum. Next base: position 132,181 of record JAEQBH010002324.1, on the reverse strand, counting down.
TTGTTTTCCTTTTTTCTACGATCTGTCTGACTATGCAATTTCATTGTATATAAAGATTTGGAGAGAACTCTGGAAATAATCTTTGGATGATAAAATGTTATTAAAAAAGGGATCATGATATGGGTTGAAATGCATTTTCCTCCAGCAATATTATTTTATTTTATTTTTCTTTAAGAAGGGAAAGTAGCCTGGAAAATTCTTCAATAATAGAGACTAGATATATATATATATATATATAAAGAGATGCTTAGATTAAAAGAACTTCGGAAAAGTAAATTTTAGAAATCTAAGGATATGCTTGTTTTTTTAAAAAAAAAAAACTGCTTTCTATTCTTAAAAATAAAGAGACTGAGAAAAATATGAAAAACTTGTTTGGTTTCAAGTTTTCTTTTTCTTGAAAAACATAAAAAATAAAAATAATAAAAACATTAAATTTAAAGAATAAAGAAGAGTTTTCGGATAAAACTTTTTTGTTTCTTTTGTGTTTTCAAAAACTATTCTCAAGAATAGTTTAAAAAAATATGAACTAAACATGCTCTAACCCTTCATCAAACTTTTATCTTATTTTGATAAACATGTGACGCCCCAAAACCGGGGTGTCCGTTGACAACCCGTCAACCCGCGGAATACTCGTAGATGACGGGTAACCCGACACCACTCATGAAAATCAGGCAGAGTCTCCTTTGTACGGGGAGCTCTACCCAAGGTACATAACTTGTCCCAACCATATACAACGACCACACATGGTCCAAATGCGAGTAAAATAATGGCCACTTGGGCCTCTGCATCAATACTCACAAAACAAATATCCCAACCAAATATACATCATGGTTCAAGAGTTTTTACATTACTCTTAATACAACATATATTAACCTTAAACTTTTATCTTCTGCTTAGCTCTTCTTCATGTCGCGACCTGAATGATTGGTCACGACATCATTTCTGCTCATTGACTTGTTAAAAGGTTGCAAGCTCAGTTCCTTGGCAAGTGCTTCTATCTGACTACAGGTTGCGACCTCTTTTGACCTTTGTTTTTCGGTTACTTTGAATACGGTATTTTTTATGTCGCGACCTCAAGTTGATGTCGCGACATGAAATGCTTAGTATAAAAACTGATTTGCAACCTCTTTTCTTTAAAGACTTCTCTTGTGGCTTGTAGGCAGATTACGGTGGCGACCTCAAGTTGATGTCGCGACATCATTCATACCCTTTTGGTGTCGCGACATCAATTTCTTCTCTTGATTGTTTCCTTTAGTCTCAACCACGTTTTTCTTTGTCGCAACTTCCTTTTTCAAGTCACGACTTCACTTGTTCACGTTTCAGTTTCTTCTTCAAAGCCAAATTTGTTCTGTCGTGACTTGGAATTCTTTGGAAGCCCGGAAATACATCGCGACTTAAATTCCTCTTGTGACTTCAATTCTGCTGCAGGCTGATTTCTTCTGATTTTTGATAAAATTTGATTTTCGGCTGTATTTTCCTACAAATTGAAATTTGAGTCAATTATCACTTTTCTGCATTCAATTCAACATTATTCTCATAATAAACTCATAAACATGGATTGAAAATCTAGTGAGTTTTTGGACTCATCAGCAGGCACATCTATGTTCCATACCGTACTGTACCTTCGAGTATATATTGTACCGAGTCTCATTCATTCTTTATCTCCGGTCCAAGCAAGCGAATGATTATATGTGTGTATCTGAATAAGAAAAGATAAAAAGGTAAATAGTTGGACATAAAGGGTACCTAAGGGTATCAAAGAAGAAGTCTATATTTTGCACTCCTACGGGAGATAGGATAGTCTGATAACGTACAAGTATAGAAATGTATAGGCATATTTCATAAGATATGATAATTGAGAATAAAGTACATGCATGAAGATATAAGTTAACAATATATAAGATGTTACCGGGGAATGAGTACATGTACCGCAGATGATAGGCATATATGAATATAGGAATGAGTAAATGCGCATGATAAAAAATATAGGAATATATATGTATTATAAATATGAGAACCGTAGATGAAGCTAAATATGAGAAACGAATCTGATTAAAGTAATGGTAGTATATATTGCATAAGTAATCGCCAATTAACAATAGTTATTCATGCTTAAGAGATATGTATACGAAAATGTAAATAAAGCGATTGCACATTAATACGACCAAGTAGAGGATGGAATTGACATGCCATTAAGGAATAAATGCTGCGGCATATAAGTTACGCTTTCGATAAACCGAGGCCCCTTTTGGGTCGATGAGATAGATCCCGTTTGGATCACGGTGGCCCCGAAAGGGTCACCACAGCGCCTTCGGGCCTTTATAAGATGATCATTGTCTCGTACAATGATAACAGCGCCTTCGGGCCTTTATAAGATGATCATTGTCTCGTACAATGATAATAGTGCCTTCGAGCCTTTATAAGATGATCATTGTCTCGTACAATGATAACAGCGCCTTCGGGCCCTTTGTACGTTTCCTGTATCCACTTCTTTGGTATTTACAAGCATGAAAGAGAAAGTAATATGAAAAGTATAACAGGAAAACAGTATATGAAATTAGTACATGAACACAGTACATGAACAGTACGCGATATGATCGCGTGAAAAGCGGTATTGTGATAATAGTACATGTACGTGAAAATAGAACATAACAAATGGTATAGTATAAGCATGAAAGTAATATATGTATGAGAATATGACATGCCTGAGGCAGGATATGTAATATGAACCATTAGAAAGATAATGATCAAATGATAAGTACTAGAATAAAATATGATATGAATATATGATAGACATACCTAAATGAATAGATGGAACATCTTTATGAACATGATAGAAATGCATAGAAAGTGCTAAGAGCTTGAGAGATAAGTAAAAGATGACAAAGCACGGGAATACGATAAAAGTAGATAGGAAATGTCCAAAGGCAGAGAGCATGTGACATGCAAAGCCGAATACAAAGATAAGTAATAAAGTTATATAAATATGTATGAATATGAAATGCATGTATAAGCTTGTGACGGTCACCATTGGTGGTTGTCCATGCTTATGTTCCACTAAAGCGTAAAGCTTAGCATGGGTGTTCAATCAGTGTAGGTAAGAAGCGAAGGCAGGATAGAGGACGGACATCCACACCAATGAGACGAGGCCAGCTCGAATGGGTGCTCACCCTTGCCTTCCGCAATCTCTGATGTTTGTATTATATATGTCATAAATATAAGAGGTTTGTATAGAAATAAATGGGACTCAGTATATGTGTATAGATTTTGATGGACACCACTCCGGTGGTAGTTCTTTTGTATATGTAAATGATTTTTGTTATAACATAAATTGCTTGTATACCCACAGGTACAAGTTCAGCTCTGATAAATGTACCGGTCAATAGGGATCCGACATACTCTGATCTCCTTTTCCCAGGACTCGGTTCGGTCAGCCCGATCGGGTCGAATCAGGGATCGAGGGTGAAGGACAATTGTCTGACCAGCGGCCTAGCTCAGTCTCGCGATGGTTGGAGCGGGTGTCCATAACCTTGGGTTTCCTGCTTGCCGTGGAGCAAATCAGTCGAAAGTGTCAAGCATCGGCGAGAAATAACATCATTGCCACTGCGACTAAATGTCCCATCGGCGCAATGATACTGTTCGGGTATCCTTGCGAAACAGAAGTCTTCTGCGTCTTTCCCGAGTTGAAAGAAGATAGATCTTCCTTCCTCTTAGTACCAGTACCCATATCTTGGATGCCTCATTATGTCATCCAACTCATCATCTTTACTGTGGAGGATGATGTCTTCATATTTGGAGGTCATTTAACGCCTTAGCTACTATTGCGCACACTTTGTGCGATAAGCGGCTATTTGCAATCCTACGGCCTCGGCAAAGGCTGTTTGGTCAAAAGCCGATGGTGTGACCAATACCTCGTGGACGACCTCTACGTCCTCGCCCTCGACTAGCCATTTACACATGTCAAATGACAAGTTAAAATTCAATGCAGTATCTCTAAGGCATAAACACAGCCCTGAGACACTATTCATATACAAAAAAAAAATTTCATACATAATGTCCATGCATTTATAGGTCATGCAAGACATTAATTCAATATATTAAATCAAATGCAACAAAAAATTTTATTTTAGAAAATTTCATTGTTAAAAGATTTTATTTCATTTGATTTGATTTTATTTTATTTTATTTTCTTTTCTTTTCTTTTATTTTATTTTATTTTTTGAAAAATCTTGTGAGATGTTCATAGTGGTAATACAGCGGTGACTAAACGATTAGCACTAAGTCCAAAGCGGTTGGGTGCTGGTGAACACCTGCCCGGCTTCTGCGTGCACACCTGCAGCCGTGTCGCGAGCTGCTGGGCGATGTCGTAGGCACGGAGGCTGCGCAATATCGCCCAGCCTTGGCGCCCTTGCGGCGCTTCTGCTCTCATCGCGTGCGCGCCGGCCATGTCGCATCTACGTATCAGCGACACAACCCGGCGGCGAAGCCTCGCCGCTATCTGCGATACAATCGATTGTATCGTGATACGCCCTCGGCGGTACGCGCTTGTCCACGTCTGAAGCGTATCGACACAGGCCATCCCCCAGCAGCTGACCCTGGAATCTGTCATGATACAACACGGTGTATCGCGACACAGTCCACCATCCATTCAAACCACCACCTGTCACGATACAACCGATTGTTTCGTGACACGCTCCCCAGCCAAATTGCATGCCATGACTGCTATGTCACGATACAATTCATTGTATCGGCTGACCTAATGAGCAATAACCCCATCCCATGCTTACGCACCGTTTTTTCACAACATTTTTCATTCCAACTCTTGAAAACCTCCCAATATATATATATATATATATATATATATATATATATATACTCTTTCTTATATATATATATATATATATATATATATATATACTTACTCTATATATATTCATTTTCCAATAAACTAAAAATAAATTTATTAAAATTTATTTTACTTATTTCTTCGATTTACACCAACATAAAAACCTTAGAAAAATTTATTCACATCAATTTTTTTTTTTCATTAAATTCTGGACTATTTGCCCAAAATTTCTAAAACACTTGTTCTCACACTAAACCCTAGTATTCAACATCTTCCCTATGCTACTTACCAAGCATACAATTGCAATCACAAATCATTCATGTTATACACACCATTCACACATCAATCACAACAATCACACAATCACTTAAAACACAGTGCATGTAGTGTTCACAATCTGTCGTGGTGTCTGAGTAATCCACGTATCTAACCTAACATCGAGCCACCAAGTGGTGATGTTCTTACATCTTTTGACCATGACCTAAGCCCAAGTCCTTCAAGCCTAAATGATATTCCTTATACTATGTTCTACCAGAGCTCCCAAGGTGTCGTTTACCTTGAAAACGATACCAGTGTGATGGTCTTATACCTCAATGATCATGGCTGAAAGCCCGAGTCCCCGAGCCACTAGTACTCGTGTACCCGATCGATACAATTTGTGACACCCCAAAGCGGTGTCCGTTGACTCTTCCGTCAACGGAATACTTTCGTAGATGTCAGTAACTGACACCACTCATAATCAGCGAGAGTCTCCTTTATGCAGGGAGCTCTGCAAGGTATAACATCCCTGACCATATACAGCGACCACCACGTGGTCAAATCACGAGAGTAAAATAATGACCACTTGGGCCCTGCATCAATACTCACAAAACAAATATCCCAACCAAATATACATCATGGTTTAAGAGTTTTTACATTACTCTTAATACAACATATATTAACCTTAGAATTTTTAATATGTATACAAAATAACCACCAAAGCCTGGCAGCTTTCTTCTCACACCGGCCTTTAATGAGTGCCGCCTTCCCGATCAGCTCAAGTACCTAAAATGGTGATCCTCGGCAGGGGTGAGCAAAGTCGATGAAAATTTCCCTGCACGGGCTACTCCCCACCTAAGTGCACATGCATGGAAAAACAAACACTTTTCAAGTAATAACATGAACCTACTCGGAGAAATGTCTGCATGACCAATCCTATGTCCGGTCTTCACGATTCCCTCACATATGCCTAGGCGAGATGCGAGTAAAATCACCGTTTTCAAAACAAAAACTATTTGTTCTCGAAAACTCACTAACGAAATTCGGTAAAAATATTGGACTACCCCCATGTCGAATTGGTTGGAGAACTGCAAAAGCAGGTTTGTGGTTCTGCATTAAGTGATCTATTGGACCGTCTCCTAACCCAATTCTCCGGAAAATCTTTCATCGAAATTCCTTTCACAAACATTTTCATTTAACTTTCAATTTCATGTCATGCACTCACTCCTAATATTCTAGGGTGCCCCAGTGCATATGGAATGCATGATGCCAATTCCAAAACATTTATGCTAATATGTTCACATGCATATATATTAACATAATTAATCCAAACAAATCATGTTATTAAATTCACATCAATAACACCAAAATTAGCTCACATGGGCTAATTAGCAAACACAAGCTTAATTCATTTTTAGAATCACTCAACATCATAAAAATTCACACAAAATATTCATGTTACTATTCATGTGAACAATAAAACCCTCGGGTTACTGTTAACGGCCACACAAAATAGGAATTTTCTCCACTCGGTTCAAAGCTTTTGAGACCGAGTTTACGGCTAAAACAAACCTAAGAACGTTCCTAACCATTTACATGGTTCTTAAACAAGGATTAACACAAGTAGGAAAAGATCCCTACCTCTTGGAGTTGTCGGAACTCCACCAAATCGGTGCTCACGTGTAGCCCTGCATATAAATGAACAGCTTTACTTCTTGCTTGATCAGCGGCGGTCGGTCGGTCGAATCCTGAGAGAAGGTGCTCGCTATATATAAAATCACCAAAAAAAACAAACATTGCATCTCCCTTTTCGGCCTTTACCACGTTTTGTGCTTTTTCCATTTGAGAAGACAACTATTCAACACTTTGTCTTATTATCTCATTAACAATTCTCATAATTCCATTCATGTCCTCAAGTCTTGGATTTTTGACACTTGGCACTATCTCGGCCTTCCATTTCATCACCTCTCTACTCGTGCAGCATGTGTCACATGAGTACATATAGTAGGTGACTTTTACCACATCACATGTCATTTTACGGCACTCGATACCCAGTGCCTTGAAAAAGCGTCTGCATATTCCCGTATCTCGGAGTCGACGAAATTCGATGTGTTAGCTAGATTTCGCGAGATGATTCTAACGATGAAATCCGTTTCGTCATCCGAGATCTAGAAAAATTTTGGATTTTTACCGAAATGACCGTTTTGCCCTTTTTCCAAAAATTGGAATTTTCTCGGGTCTTACATTCTCCCCTCCTTAAAAAGAATTTCGTCTCGAAATTCCATGCACATCTGTAGCGTCGACCACGTGCATGTGCAGCCTCACTCAACTCAAGGCAGGTGTCGAATGTGACAGCACGGCTAAGGTCCCAGTGCTGTTTCTTAGATGGCATCAGCTCATCCATGTCAAGAGCCTGACATCAACACCCAATATGTCTACCCTAAGGTCCACCATAAGGCAGAATCACTTTGAGGTCCACGACTCCGCGATCTCGACATACCGCTGACGACTCTTTCACCTAGATCTAAGGGAAGAAATCTCTCATATTATGGCTTTTCTAAAGGCCTCAACCTCTATGCCCAAACCTATCACACAAGATGCATTAATGAATGAACATGATGCATCCAATTCAACGCTACTCTAGGCAACAAGTGCAAGGGTAGCGTACCACGTATCCGGATCTCTGGCCAGTAACCGGTCGCGATGCGTGAGACCTGCGCTTCGACGATGCCGCCTCATATGCCCGGTGGCGACGTAGTAACGTCATTTACTTTAGTCACGACCCAAACTCGGCTGTAAATCTGTGGTGGAGCCACGGAGCCCTGCGCTTTAGTCTGGCCTATGTGACCCGTCTGCGAAGTACTAGGTGCTTGTGCGGCACCACAGGGCGATATTGGTCATCGACCCATACTGGTGTGGAGAAACAAATATATCCTCACATCCCCTCACCCGGCCCGACTAGATTGCCTTGTCCCAAAACCACCGGGATCCCTGTCTGAGAAGCGATCCCTCCTCATGTGTCAGTGCTAGCGTGGTAGCACACCAATAAATGTAACACCCCCGAAATATACCCTAGCGGTTGACATGTTGGGAGTATAATAAAAGTAAAGTATATTTATTTTGAATAAAATAAAAGATAAAATAAAATAAATGAGAACTTGGAATTATCTAGTTAGGGGTAAATTAATAAGTTACCAATTCGAGACCTAAGAGATTCAAAATTTAGTTCATATGCCAAAGTAGGAATATGCATAGAAGTTAAATCAAGAGTAATAAGGAATTGGAGGACCAAGAGTAATAAAAGAAAGATGTTGAATGAAATAAGGATGAAAATTGTGGAAGAGACAAGTGGCTTAAAGGAAAGAGGGAGGAAGTTTCCTCCTTTGACTGGAAAGTGAAATAAAAAGGGATAAGATCAAATAAGGATAAGACCAAAATAAATATCTTATTTTGGTCTTAGAGAGAAGAGAGAAAAAAGAGGATAGAGAGAAAGAAAGAAAAAAAAGGAAGGAAGAAAGAAAGAGAAAAGAAAGAGAAGAAAGAGAGAAAAAGAAAAAGAAGAAGAAAGAGAAAAGAAGGAAAGGAAAAGAAAAAGAGACTTTCCACAATTATGGAACTATATATATTTGTATGAAAACTATGGGTGTAGTGGAATGCTAGGTTTTGTATAAAGGAGTAATAGTTTTGGTTTTGAGACACTGCGTGTGCATAGTTTGAGTTTGAAATTAAACTTTCATTTCTACTGATGAGTTGGTCCCAGAAAAGGAAACCCCGAGCTTCTATAGATGTGTTACGGGAAGATACAGTTGCAAGTTGAACCAGAAAATTTCCCTATGTTTGATCATACGCGTGCTTGAACCGACGGGTTTTAGGGTAATAAATTAAAGGGAATTTACAGCAGTAAGTCCTTCTATGAAATTGTGTATCCACATCAATAAACTTGATGTTAGGATTTTGGAATTTCTCGATTTGGACCTCGTAGACAGAGTTATGGTCCTTTCTTAGAAGTCGGCTCGGCCTCGGCTTGGTCCCGGTCGGTTAGGCCAGTTCGGGTCAACTAGTCGGACCTTAGAGCTGATTTTTGGGTACGAAATAAAGGGAATTTGGAAGTAAGTCCCTCTGATAAATTGTAGCCACATCAATGAACTTGATTTTAGGCTTTTGAATTTCTCAATTCAGACCTCTGTAGACCAAGTTATGAGGTCCTTTTCTGAGAGTCGGTCTGTGAAGATCGGCTGTGGGGTCGACTGTGAGAGAGGTCGGTAGAGGTCTCGACGCTGTGGGGTCAGTTTGCTGGAAGGTCGACTGCTAGAGGTCAGCTCGGCCGGGGTCAGCAGCCGGAGGTCGGCTCGGCTTCGGTCGGTTCGGTCGGCTCGGCTTCGGTCGATTAGTCGGCTCATTTGGGTGTGACTCGTACTTGACCTCAAATTCGGAAGGTCATAACTCCTTCGTTCAGACTGTTTGAGGTTGTTCTTGAACTCTGTAAATCCCATTGAGTCAGAATCCCATTCCTATGCCTTAGGAGAATAGAGGTGTCAGACCGAGCTCACGAGGTCGGTCATTTCGGCCGGTTCAGTCGGCTCGTGCACGGCGACTGCGTATGACCTCCAGCCGGTCATAATTCCTTCGTCCAAACTCCGTTTCGGATGTTCTTGGACTCTATGGAAAGCCCATTGAGTCAAGAATCCATTAGTATGCCTGAGGAGAATAGCAGGTGTCAGACCGAGGTGTTAGACTGAGCTCAGAATTCGGGGTTAAGCATAGCCGGTTCGAATCGACTCGGATGGGTGTGACTACGCTATGACCTCAACCCGAGAAGGTCATAACTCCTTCGTCCGAACTCCGTTTCTGGTGTTCTTAGACTCTATGGTAAGCCCATTGAGTCAAGAATCCATTCATATGCCTAAGGAGGATATTAGGTGTAAGACGAGGTATTTAGGCAAGGCTCACAGAAGATCGGTCGGCTCGGTGGGCGTGACTACATGTGACCTCCAACCGGAAGGTCATAACGCGCCGTCCGAACCGTTGGGTGTTCTTGAATATGGAAATATAATTGAGTCTAGAATCTAACCATATGTATATAATGACATTGGTATCATATGTATGAAAATATGATTGTTTTTACCCAGAATGTACTAATCGCTTGGGTAAAACCAATTAGAATATGATAAAAAAGATAGATATGAACAAGAAATAGGAACATAGTAGATTTTATATGAAAAGGAATAGAAGAAAAAGAATAAAATATTAAGCCCGGAAGAGAACACGTATAATTGTATGGTACTAAGGCCCAGGATATTGAATGACAAGACATATATGATCAGTGCTTTGGCACTCCTGCTAGTGCTACGGCGCCTCTATTACGTGGGCAGGCACGTATACATGATCAGTGCTTCGACACTCCTGCTAGTGCTATGACGCTTCTATTACGTGGCCAGGTTTTCGCCTTTTTCTATATAGACTAAAACCCCTAAAATTAACATAGCTATAAGAGTCTTACAATTCTCTTATACCCACGTCACTTTGGATAATTTGGCTTACTAAAATAAATTTCTCTTAATGTTCAGGATTAAAAACAAGGGTTCAGTCTATGACACTACAAGTGCACAGGTCATACAAGTAGTAAATCTGAATGTAAGTCCAGGTATCATTCCCACAGAGATTGATAGCGAATTACAGGTCAACTACCTCGACTACTAAAATTTCATACTATTTGGACTCAAAACTCATGGTAAGATTTTATCAAAACGACAAAAATTAAAACTCTATACTATTGAATATGCTCAAATTAAACTAAAACAAAATGAATGACTAAAAATAAATTGTACATAAAAAGAATGGATTGAATCGAGTTCTTGTGAGAAAGCAGAAAATAATAATCATTGAAATACAATGGAGCAGTCCAATTCGGCGCTATGTCAGTTACTTTCTAGTTCTATACATGGATGCGATCTTTGTCCAAGATTTTTCTAATTATTGGAATTGGATTTCTCGTTTTCAGCGATTTAATATCTTGCTTCTCACAAGACAAGATTAAACCAGCTACCAGTATTCACATTTCTTGCAAGGTCTGGTATTTTCTTTCTCAATACTTCACACCATTTCTTTTTCTGAAGGAACTTTAACTTCACCTTCGGGATTTTAGCTAAGTTTCTACTACTTAATTGGTGGCTCAACCTCCAGATCTATGGGTTTATCCCTTTCCCTTGATTAGATCTAAGCTAACATGGGGATTTGGACGTACCTACAAATTAAGGTGAACTCTCTGATTATTTATATTGTTAAATACACCCCTCCAACTTCAATTATGAGCGAATGGGGGATTTATCAAAATGAACTCTCGAGCTGGCCCGATTCGTCAATGGTAGTCGAACATACCCCCCGAGAAAGAATGCTCTCGGCTCTCGGGGATCTCAGTCTACATTGTCACCTTGAGGGCATCCACAGATATCGGAGTAAGATACATTCACTCAAATGGTACTAGTACTACCATTGTTAACTTATCCATTTAAAAAACGACATCGATTAAGAAGTGGCAGAACCCAATTAATTCTCGTAAGTAATGCGGGAAGGCTGTAACTAAATGTAAATCCATCCATTGGCTGCTCTGATTCTTTGCATTGCGAATTAAGAAATGGCTAGATCACGCACCACCACTATAATTGCAATAAAGCAGAGAAGAAATGAATTCGAGAAATTTGTCTAGATTTCATAAATTTACAGAGTAATAATACTTAGGAAAAATAACAAAACTAACAATCCAGACTCTAATTATCATGGTTTGCAGGATTCAAAACAAATAAATAAAGCCAAAATAAAAAAAATTGAAAATCTACTCTAAAAATATACAGCGAGTTCCTCTTCTTTCACTTCTTGGGTAGTGAAGAAGGAGAAAAGCGCTACCATTCGAAGCTCTTTATTTATCACGTAAAGAGAATGCAGGACCGAATCCCAAAAGCTTCGAGGTGGAAATCAAGAAAAAGCCCCGACTCAACGTTGCATGTCGCGACCTCAAGTTGATGTCGCGACATGAACTTGTCTTGATGGCTCATGATCAGTCGCGACCTATTTCTTTTAAGTAGCAACCATTTTGTCTTGCAACAACTTTGATTTGTGGTCGCGACCTCTTTTGCTCAGTGTTCCTTCAGTATTGATGTCGCGACCTCAGTTTGATGTCGCGACATCAATGTCTCTCTATTCTTCAGAAGCGTGCGTAATTTGCGACATTAGTTTTAAGTTGTGACCACCTTGCTATTTATTGACGACTTCATGTTGTGACTTTGATTTCTTGGTCGCAATCCTGTTGGTGGTTTTCTTGTCTTCATAACTTTCAATTTTATGTCGCGACCTCATGGTGATATCCATGGCCTCTTACGCTTTCCATTTCTTTTCTTGATTTGCAACCTCGGTTCCACGTTATGGCGATTTCTTTCTTCTAACTCTTTTCAGTCGCGACATCAAGTGATGTAAGCGACCTCCTCTTACGCTCGACTCTTCTTTGGGTGTCGCGACTTTGAATGATTGGTCGTGACATCATTTCTGCTCATTGACTTTTTAAAAGGTTGCAAGCTCAGTTCCTTGGCAAGTCTTATCGACTACGATTCGCGACCTCTTTGACCTTTGTTTTCGGTTGCACTTTGAATACTAGTATTTTTATGTCGCAACCTCAAGTTGATGTCGCGACATGAAATGGAACTTAGTATAAAAACTAGTTGCAACCTCTTTTCTTTTGCAAAGACATCTCTTGTGGCTTCATAGGCAATTACAGTGCGACCTCCAAGTTGATGTCGACATCATTCACTACCCTTTTGGTGTCCACGACATCAAAATGATGTTCTCATTATCAATTTCTTCTCTTGATTGTTTCCTTTAGTCTCAACCACGTTTTTCTTTGTCGCCTTCCTTTTTCAGATCCACGACTTCACTTGTTCACGTTTAGTTTCTTCTTGAAGCCAAATTTGTTCTGTCGTGACTTGGAAGTGCTTTGAAGCGAGCTTCTGTGACAAATTCTTCTTGTGACTTCAATTACCAGCACTGGCGATTTCTTGATTTTGCTAAAATTTGATTTCTGTTGTATTTTCACGCAAATTGAAATTTTAGTCAATTATCACCTATGACAATTCCAACATTATTCTCATGTAAACTCATAAAAATGGATTGAAAATCTAGTGAAGGTTTTGGACTCATCAAATTCCCCAAACTTAAGAATTTTGCTTGTCCCCCGAGCAAAGAAAGAAAAGTGTTTGTCCTCAAACAAATAAGATTAGAAAATTTTTAAGGACATTTTTCTGATTCATTCCACAGTCTTTCTAATTCCACCTTCTGATATGGAATTAAGAGATACACATATTATTTCAAATTTCAGTTTTGATGCAAGAACAAGACATGTTTATCACAAAATTCTTGATAAACTAATGTATTTAAACAGTTTATTTTACAAGTCTTGTTCTCTGTGTGTGTGCAGGTCATAAATCCTTTTCATCTTCATGTTGAATTCAGTTAATCTTCTGGGAGTTTTTTTAGATTTGTTTGTCAAAGTCCCATAGGCTTGTTTTTCATATTGATCTCCACTAATGTAGAGTAGAGATTCAACCTTCAAAATCAATGAGGTCTTTGGGTTTGTAATGTTGGGCTTAGGTGGTGGGTAGATAAATGAAAAAATTAAGTTAGGTACCGGTTCCATCTTTTCTCTAAACTTGTTGCCTCCAACTTTCACCCTTTTCCTTCATTGTTCTTGCTGATTCTCCTCAATCTTAACTTTGATTCATCTTTTGAATTCTTTCATGAAATTTAATCTATATGTATTTGATTCGACGAGATTCCTTGTTCTTTGCTTTCCTTTGCTTTTATTTTTCTAAGATTTGGAATGGTGTAATGTTTGTCTTCTTAGGCTTTCTATCACTCTTAGAGAACTTTGGGCTAGCAACTCTATACCCGGTTAACATTAGGGTGCTTTAGGTGTTAAAAACACCCCTACGAGCTTAATTGTTCAAGGGAAATGAGCCGTGAAGACAAAACTTATTCCTTATTTCACTAACTTCTGCTTCTTTACTTCTTCAACTCCTTCGTTGTCAACATTTGGAAATACTATTTCCCACCAAATTTGTTTCTTCCTTTATACTCAACTTTATCTTAACTGGAAACTGGATAATTTGGGCTCTTTTCTTTGGGTTTGTGCAGGAAGGGATTTCGGTTTTCAATTCTTTATCACAGAAATAAGGCTTATTTGGCTCGAATCGGAGCCCAGAGGCTATGCTTAAGCATATTTTGAGAGATGAGCTTAAGCTCAAGCTACCAAGGATGGCCTCTATCATTTCTTGTTGATTTGTTTTCACCTAGGATTTCGCCTCAATCAATAATCAAACAAGTTCTAGGACTATGGACTCTAAATCCTGAATCTCCCAGAAGATGTTCCTAATTCCTGTCAAAGTTTCATAAGTTTTGTTGACCAATGTGTATTATTTCTTCAAGACTTGTATTTATTTACTGTTTATTTACATTATTTCAATTAAGTATTTTGTTCCATCAACAATAACCAATTTTCCAATTTTTGCAACATAAACTGAATTTAAATAATGCAGGCAATACTCCTAATTTCCGGTTTAATTAGATTTGATTTACTTTCCAAATTCTGTTCTTGAAGAAACGAGTGACTGTTGATTCTAAACGAGAGAAGAAAATGACACAGAGAAACAAAGTCGGTCATGAACAATCAATTTAATAATTAACAAGAATTTTATTCAAATATCAAAACATTTCGATATTGTACAATACATTTCTTTACAAATAAGGCGTAACTAAACTCGAGAAAATCTCTCTATTTCTTGATCTAAAATCCTATATCTTCCCCCAGAAGGTTGCAGCTCCTGCTTCAAAATTTGGTTCACCAGACCTTGAGCTCCTCTAAGAGTGATTCGGCTGTTAACAAGGTTGTTCAACAAATTGGAGCTGCCCTGGTTGATGGGTTCTAATTAACTCTTCTTCCAATTCCCTTCCCATCAACCACTCTCTTGATTACACATCATTTTATGGAATAAGGAATGGAATTGGTTTGTTTTCCGACTCCATTCATTTCATAAACTCTGTGTTCCTGACAGAAGCTCTTCTTTTCTCTCAGTCTTCCTTTTCTCCATTCTCTTCGTTTATTTTTCCTTTGTTCTCTCATCCTTTTATAGTGAATTGCGTCTCTTGGGAACTTATTACAAGGCCATTTATTCTTTCTTTAAATTTACGATGAATGGAGTAAATGAGATTCCTTGAATTCTTGCTCCCTTGATATTTCCAACTGAGGTTTTTGGCCTTTGATGGAGAATTTTGATAAGATTTTTTCTCGATTTATTAACTTTCTTTTGATTATTCTCCTCGAAACTGAGCATACTAAACAAATCGGTTCAATCAAGAAATGGATTTCTATTTCTGCATTCATAACTATTTATTTCCACAAAATTTCTGAATGACTGTTGCAGGACTGAAAAGTTTGGGTGAATTGTAGTTTAATTGAATTTGAAGTGGATTGGACTTATTTGGAGTTTAAGGTCATGGCTTGACCTTGGGGAGTCAAGACATTAACTATTGGGCTACTAAATTAATGTTTTGCAATGGCTTATTATTTTCACTGAATTCTGGTCACGACTTAAAAATTCCATGTCGTGACCTAAAAATTTAGGTCACGACAGGGAAAATTGTTTTTCAACCTAAAAGTTGTTCTTTCCCTCCTTTATTTCAGTTGTGACCTCAATTTCATTATTTTGACTTTCTTTTCCACTTCTTATTTTTCACATCCAGCACTCTTGGTAGCCACTTTTGAATTAATGTTGCGACATAAAATAAAAACACTCCAATTTCACGGCCAATTTCAATTTATTCACTTCCATTCAAAACAACTACAACTCAACTCATTTGTATCATGCAAAAATTCAGCAAATTCCATTATGCATCACATTCAGCAATTAAGCATCAAAACAAAATAAAAATTCCCCCAAACTTTCAATTATGCTATATCAAAGAAAAATTTTAAAAATCAAATCAAGAAGAAGAAGAAGATACTGCCCCTATTTGATTTCTTATGCTGATTGAAATTTGATTCCAAATGCTCTCCTTTTGCTCAATCTTCATTATCCTGCAAAACTAAAAAAATAAAAATATTTACCTACTCTTCAATCAAAAATTAGTAAAATCACAATATTCATTAGAAATTTAAGCTTGAAATTGTAAACTATAACAAGAAAAACTAAAATCAAACTGATGTGGATTGCCTTCCACAAAGCTGCTCAATTTTTAGTCTTTAGCTGGACTCTCTGTTGCCATTGTTCTATTTCTTCAATTTTCTTCATTCAAAACTAAGGGTTTATCTTCCAATTGCTCTTTCCCCAAATAATGCTTTATTCTCTTACCATTAACTTTAGAACTCTCATGAGTTTATTGGTTTCACAAGTGTCGCACTTGAATTGTGTGCGATACCTTGTAAATGGTCCCTCCATTTGAACCAGGCTTTCTGGAAAGAGTCCTTAATACGGAGTTGAATAACAAGACTGATCTCTGCCTTGAATTCACTCCCTCAAAGTCGTTGATCATCTTAGTTTTTGTTGTCCTTGTAGATACGGCAGCCTTATGCCGGCTTCATTCCTCATTTCTTCAATTCATTTTAAGCGGGTAATCTATCTTCTTTGCAGCTTAAATCAAAAATTGAGCTTCTTGATGGCCACTGGCTTTATATTCTAGCTCGAGGTAGGTGAAGGTTTTCCCAGACACAAGTCTGTATGGAGACATTCCAATGGGAGTTTAAAAGCGATCATGCTGCCCATGTGCATCATCAAGCTTCAAAAGACAATCTCTCTGCTTGAGCTTGGTCTTTTCGAAATTTTCTTTATTTCTTTTGTTCGGTACCAACTTGCCCGTTGTTTGAGGATGATACGCAAAGCTCATAATGTGTTTGATACCATATCTGCTCATAAGTTTTGTCAAACACCTTGTTACCAAAATGGCTTCCTCCATCACCCCAATTATAGTTATGGTGTCCCAAATCTGTGAAGTATTTCTTTGTAAAAACCCCACCGATTGTATTGGCATCATTCTTTGGACATCTTAGCGCCGCACATTTTGATACATAATCCACATTAGGAGTATGTATATATTTCCAAATGAGCGGAAAAGGTCCGCCAAAATCCATTCCCCCGCCCATCAAATAAGCGCACCACTAGGATACCTTGCGGGGCATCATGCCTTTGGCGATCTTTCCCCATTCTTTGGCGTGATCACCTGACTTTACCCATTCAAGCAGTCTTCAAAAAATCGTAGGCCAATAGATCTGTTGGAGAATTTTATGGGGCATTTTGTCTCTGCAAAGTGTCCTCCATAAGGTGATGCATGACATTCTTGTAAAAAATCTTGCTTTGCTCACCTTACGGCACACATTTCCTTATAATCAAATCGACTCACTCTTTTAAGCAAATAATGGATCATCCCGAGATGTAGTACTCTTGTCGGTCATGCTTTTCTCTGTGGTAAGGCTGAATTACAGTAACATAATTCCACAGCTAGAAATTCACAATATCGATATACCGGGGTGATTGGGTAGCTAATTTAAAATAAGCTACGCTCATCACGGAAAATTTACAACATTTCTCTTCTTTTCTTCTTATGCAGTGGCTTTCTCTACTCTTGACAAGTAGTCAGCTATCACATTGTCACCCTTCTTGTCTTTTTATTTCTAAATCAAATTCTGCAATAATAATACCCACACGATCAATCGCAGCTTTGCTTCTTTCTTTGCCATTAGATATTTAATTGTTGCATGATCAGTGTGTATAACAACATGGGATCCCAAAATGTATGGCCCGAGGAATTTTTCACATGCGAATACTATTGCCCGACATCTCCTTTTCGATAGTAGAGTAATTTTCTTGTATTCTTCATTAAAGGTTTTGCTAGCATAGTAGATGGCCTTGAATACTTTTTCATCTTTCTATCCCCGATACGACTCCCATTGCGAAATCGCTGGCATCGCACGTGATTTCAAATTCTGCGTTCAATACGGTTTTGCCATGATGGGAGCTTCAACTAGTGCAGTTTGATTTCTTCAAATGCTTTCGCCGGGATTCATCAAAAGCGGAACTTAGTATTTTTCCACAGCAATCCGCATAGTGAAAATTACAGCAATTTTGAAATCTCGATCGTCTTACATAAAATCCGGCATGTCCTAAAGAAGCGATTCCCTTGGCGTAGTGGGTGGCATTAGGTTTCTTATAATTGGCTTTGGCGAAATTCTGCCTCAGCCACTGGCGCATAAATCATATGCCCAGAGACAATTCCTTCATTAACCATAAAATGGCATTTTCCAATTTTAGGCAGTTCTTGTCTTTGCACCTTTGAAGTCTGTCCCGGGTTATGCGGGCATTGTTCAAAAGCTGGATCCGTGCAACGTAAAATCATCCATGAAGATCTCCATAACTTCTTACGCTGCGTCGAGAAAAATATAGACATCATGCATCTTTGGAAAGTACAGGAGCATTACCTGAGCGAATGGCATTCTCTAAAGAAAAAGTACCAAATGGGCATGTAAAAGTGGTTTTCTCACGATCTTGATGCAATAGCAATTTGGTTATATCAGTATCCATCAAAGAAAACAAAAATGAAAGTTATCTTTACTTAACCTATCCGGCATCGATCAATGAAGCGGGGGAAAATGATCCTTTAGTTTGTAGTATTCAATTTTACGTGATCGATACACACCCTCAATCACTGTCACGGTTCTTGTAGGAATCGAGTTCATTCTTTTCATTTCGATCCTGATGAATCCACCTTTCTTGGGAACCACATGCCTTTAGGCTTGCAAGAACTATCACGATATAGCATATATAAAACACTGCATTTAACCATTTGAGAACTTCTTTACGACCTTCTTTAAATCAGATTCGACCCTCCTTTGATGTTCAATAGAAGTTTTTGCATTATCTTCTAGCAATATTTTGTGCATACAAATGGAGGGGCTGATACCCTTCAAATCTTCAATAGACCAAGCAATTGCTTCTTTGTATTTTCTTATAATTACCAGCAACTTCTATTTTTTGACTTGGTCAATGCGTGATATGATAAGCAGTTTTTCTCTTTTACGGTTCTAAAAACTCATATTTTTAATGGTAGACAATTCTTTCAATGTTAGCTATACGCTGGATTTCTGCTCTTGAGTTTCTTGTTTCACGGCGGCTTATTTCATCTTGACTGTTTTCATTTATACTAGAGACTGTTTCCTTGTTAAACATATTTGAAGGCAGTACTTCACAATCAAGGCTCTCAAGATACTGAAAATTCATCTCAATTTCATTGATAGAGTGTTGAATGATACAATCAGAATTCATTTCATCATTGAGAAGGCTTTTGTTTCTTACAGCCATACAACTGTCTTCCTCTACATTAGGATGTTCCAGACTCCTATTAATAAGCTGGCACTTCATCCCGACTACGTGTCGGTTCACCTTCTGTACATCTATCAGAGCGACTCATGTTCTTGAAGGTCTTCCCAACAACAAGAACTTGGGTATCTTCCTCCATCTGCATGATAACAAAATCTACTAGGAAAATGAATTTCCCAACCTTGACAAGTACATCTTCTAGAATGCCCTCTGGTTATGCCATTGACCTATCAGCCATCTGCAATGTAATTGTTGTTGGAGTAGATTCCCCGAAACTTGATCTCTTCTGCGATAGAGGCATCAGAATTTATACTTACAACGCGGAAATCACATAAACCTTTCTTGAATTCATATTTCCCATGGAGCAGGGAATGGTGAAAGCACGGGAGTCTTTCATCTTTCTTTGGGAGCCTGGCGAATATTAACCTTTAACAGTGCTTGAGTTAAGTTAACTATACCCTCCTCGGTATCTTTCTTTTCTTGCTCGGTATCTCCTTGAGAGGGTTTTGCATAAAAGAGGCATTGTGATCACCTCTGTAAATGGAATATTTATTTCTATTTTCTTGAAAATATCCAAAAATTTAGAAAACTGTTCTTCTCTTTGCCAACCACGAAGTCTGTAGGAATGGCGTTGCGGAGTGTATGCGTACTCCTTCCTTCTTTTTAAGTCATTACTTCTTTTAATTTGTTCAATGCGGTTGTTCTTCTCTTCTTCCTTTTCAGTCTCTTCTTTCTCTGCCTCAGTCTCTTTCCTTTTCACGTCTTCTTGTTTAGCACTCAAATCCTTCCCACTTCTTAAGCGAATTGCCATGCGATCTTTTGGAGTTCTTGAGTGTCACTGAGGAATGTACCCTTGCTTTGATTGGCTCTTTAGGGCGGTTGCCCTACTTGTGTCTCTAAATTTTCAATGAGGCACTAGCATTCTTACGAAACACGTGAGTATCGGACTTAGCTTCAGTCGGATCGTTTACATTCATGGAATTATCATGCTTTTGGTGTCCCCATGAACTCGGCATTTGTTCTTCAAATGGCGGGTTCTCCTTGACACGTATTCATTTTCTGCCTTCACCTCCTTGATCTTCAACTGCTTTGGAACCTTGGTGGTGCTGATATCCTTGTTGAGATGTTGTCCACAGCAGACCGTGTAATGCCCCTCCGCCCATATAGAGAAATTCTCATGGTTCTCAGTCTTTGGTTGTAGTGTAACACCGGAGTCGAGAGAGTGTGCGATTACATGATGCGCAGGGTGTATAGAGTATCAGAAGTGTCACATTGTAGTATTTTGGAGATGAAATTAGGAAATTATAAATTTTGAAACCGAATTTAATTTACTTAAAACAAAGGGAATAAATTGTCATTTAGCAAAAAGGATATGTAAGAGCATAATTAAGTTAGAGATGGGCCATAGTAGGAATTTCAAAAGTTGGATTTGCAATATTTAAATGCTTGAGGACAAATTTACAATTAAGGAAAGTTGAGGGGGTGAAAGTATAATTAATGGAAGTTTAAATAGTAAATTAATAATAATAAATTGCCAAAATAGTTCGAGGGGGAAGTTTCCGAAATTCTCACAGATCTCGGATGAAGAAACGGACTGCGTTAAGTTCGATCTCGCGAGAAATCTAGTGACCTAGAAAAGTTTCGTTAAATTCGAGATAATTAGAATATTTCACAATTTCTAGACAGCAGTTTAAGAGTGAAACAACAAGCGGGATTTTTAGAAAATCTCGAAAAATTGCAAGTGTATAAAGAATATTCATTTAGGATAAATAAAATTGAAAGCAGGAATGAAAATAAATTGTTTCGGGGTTGAAAGGAACCGAGAGAAAAGAAAGAAAAAGGGACATGTGGGTCCCTTAAAAAAAAAGAAGTTAAAAATCAAACGTCAAATGACCCGAGGGGACGGGAGAAGCGTCGGTGCGTGAGAGAGAGAATTTTTAAATTTTTCTCTCTTAATTTCTTTCTCAGATTTACGGAAATCTGACCGTCGGATTTCATCGGGATAAACACGAAAAGTGCTCTGTGACGAGAATGCAGCGTGAGTACCAAAACTCTGGATTTCACTTAGAAAATTCAATTAAATATCACGAAAAACCCAAATTTTTAGTTTTCTCAGATCACATACATTTATTCAGTCGCACTTTCGGACCGTGAGTAAAAGAAGTTATCATGACTGAGGAGCTCTGGTGGACCGCTCAAATCTTGACTGGATCAGGCTCGGGGTGGGCCATCTGTGTTTCGGATAAAGATTTGTAGTGGCTGATGTGCCAGGGTGTAGTTAAGTCCAGTTTGAATTTGGGTTCAGGATTTGTGGGTACCGGGACTCTTTCAGTGATCAGTCAGATTGGGTTTGGGTTTGGGTTAGAATTTAGGGGTTTTGTTCAAATGTCGGATCAGAATTTAAATCGATTTTGATGTTGCTTTGATTGCCGTAGAAGTCACAGTTGAGATCCCAGTCCATATTGTGGTTGTATTTTATGACCACATATTTTCGAAAATACCCCAATTGTAGCATAAGTCTTCATAAGTAGCCCAGTTGTCTTTGTGTGTGTGATCTAATACATCGGTGTGTAGGCTTCGCAAAAGCAAAGCGGAAAGTTGTGGAGCGTGCTCGAGTTTAGCAAGCAAAGGAGTGAGTGTTCTAAACCATTTTTCCAAAATACTAGTAGTAATGATATTTGCTTTTGCTTTGGTATTTTAATGGTTTTGTTGTAAACCATTTTCAAACAAGCAATGAATTTAGAAAGCAAGCAAATGGTTTTGATTTAAACCATCTTTAGAAAGAAAGCAATCCATTGGTTTAGAATTGTAAAACCATAATTAAGCAAATGAGCAAATGGTTTTGAATGAGTTAAAGCCATTTTTCAAGCAAACGAAGCAAAGAATGTTTGTAACCGAGGCCTTCCCTAGTTCTAAGCAAGAAAACCGGTCGGAGGTATTAAAATGCGTGCACGGTGGTGTTAGGATCTCATACGCATGCATTTTAGTTTTGCATGGTCGGCAAGCGTGGGACATACATCATGCATTTAAAGGGGCACGTGGCTTGCGTACATGAAGTATATAAGGTTATGAGCTCTAACTACATATGGTGATGGCGACCAGGTCCAATTCCACCATATTCACCCAGGAAAAAAGGTGATGCGGACCCGGGTCTTCGACACGATCGCGGACCGAGTGTTCACTGAGGGTACAATAAGTAAAGAAATGGGCCTCCGGTGGTTGATGTTTTATGAGCATAATATACAGTTTGAGAAAATCAACCATTGGTTCCGGTGGCCAGGGCTTGGGAGGTTTTAAAGCAAGCGGTTGAGCCAGGGCTCGGGTTTTATTTTCAGAATGCGGGATTGAGCCCGAAGCTCAGTTTTTATGAAAAAGTTTTGAGAAACTTTAAAGCAAAGGTTTGTGAAGGTTTAAGAGCTTTTCAAACAGATAAGAAGCGAGGAACGAGAAATTTGAGAAGTTTTATAAACTTCTAAGCAATGAACAATAAGAGTTTTATAAACTTTAAAGAAAAGCAAAGCAAGCAAGCAAGTAAAGAAAAGGTTTAGAAACTTGCGAAAAGCAGAAAAGCACGGAAAATAATTGGCAAAGAGTTTTACATTTTGAGATGTTTCGAGGAAAAGCAAAGCGTTTTATAAAAGCATACACTCAGGCTCGTTTAGCTCATTATTTTGTATTTTAAACTATTTTCTTAGAAGTATAGATACGCAAGGCTATTTGAACTTTAATAAGGTTTGTCTTACGACATTGTACAAGTTACATTAGTAAAATATTATGTGAAGAAAATACTTTGAATATGTATAATGGAACATATGTATATACATAAGTAGTTTTTGTGAGAAATCGTTGGTATCTTCGGTTGCCATATTTGGATATAGTGTAAATTGGATGTGTATACATGATTTGGGACATGTCTATATGCATTTGTTATCTTTGCCCGAAATTTTTATAAATCATAAGTTTTAGAAAGAAAAAAATTTTTATAGGAGGTTTAGCAAAGCGATACGGCCGACACCACGGGGTTTCTAGTCGTTAGGGTAGCATTTGGGGATTTACCGTGGAGTCGTGACCCCGCGCCCGCCAGCAGAAGGGGTGAGGGGATTGTTGTCATGTAGTGTGTGGGCGAGTTAGGATTTGGCCAAGAAATGATAACTTATTTGCTGTTCGCGTACTTAACCTCCTCGGCACCATAAGAGAATCTTCTAGCCACGCACGTCGGCATAGCGCTGCTCATAAGTTCTCTTTCTCTTTGCTCCTATTTCATGAGCGGTGTGCATCTTTTCTCTCACTTGTTTGTCCATCCTATGCATTATGGCATCCAACTTTGCTTCCATGGCTGTCATCTTGCTCAACTCCATGACCCTTACCTGCTTTGCTTCCTCATGAAAACTTCGGATGGGCACCATGTGCATTTGCTAAATCTTCCTATCGGATCTCTCGCCTCTTGACACTTTTCGTTTGAATGCTCCACAACATGAAGCATCTATAATGCCCACTCCCCTTGGATGTATCATTCCAAAGCATGATACACTATGTCCATCGGGTCTTCAAATCTATTTCCATGCATCAGGCGTCTCTTGGCCAACCTCTTGAATCTTTCCCGAAAGTACATATAGACTCTCATCTTCCCTTGTTGGAATACTATTATCTCTCTTACGTCTCACAGTGAGAGATGGGGGGAAAGAATCTACGCCGTAGGCTTCTACCAACTCTTCCAGTATCAAATGAGAACCATATGGTAATGATTCATACCATGTGTTTGCTATGTCTCTCGAGAAAATGGGGAAGAGATGCTGACTTTATCACCTCACAGTCTCACGTGGATTCGGCTTCAGCGTATTCGCCATTACGTCGCTACTGGGTGCTCATTTGGGTCTTCGGTGGGATGACGATAAAGCGATGTTCTTTGAACCATTGTAATTAAAGGCGGCTTTAGTTAAAGTATTTGCAGCCACGGTAGAAATTTCATGCGATTGCGAATACTCTTCTGAATAATAGGCCTCCGAGAAATCTTCCATTGTGTCGATAATGGGGCAGCCTTACAGGCTAGCATCCTTTGTTCCTCTATTTGGTCATGTCTCTCATCTGCCATAACTACGCTCTCTGCTCTTTTTGTCTTTCTTAAGCTCCTGAGTGTTCTCTACAGTGGTGTCTCTTGGAATCGGTCGAATCCTGTTTCCTATGCATTAAAGGTTTTCCTGTAATCAAAACACACTCAGATTAATAGGATTAGTCAAACTTAAACAATTATGTCCAACTTGGCTTGTTAAAAATTAGTGGCCGATGTAGCCCCTTTGCTTGAAAAATATTTTTGTTCTTTTCTCAAAAAATGTCAAATTAGTATTTCCTTCTTTGTCGAATATTGATCCTAGTTAATTACTTTCGAAGTCAATGAGCGCATAATAAAACTTGTTCGCCTTTTTATATATAGACTAAAACCCCTCAAATTTACATAGCTATAAGAGTCTTACAATTCTCTTATACCCACGTCACTTTGGATAATTTGGCTTACTAAAATAAATTTCTCTTAATGTTCAGGATTAAAAACAAGGGGTTCGGTCTGTGACAACGCAAGTGCCACAGGAGTCATACAAGTAATGAAATCTGAATGTAAGTCTGGAGCCATCATTCCCACAGTTGATACATTTGAAGATTAAAAGGTGAACACGACTCTTAAGAATTTCATACTATTTGAACTCCAAAACTGTAGTGAAAATTTTATCAAAACAACAAAAACAAAACTCCTATACTATTATTGAATATGCTCAATTAAACTAAAAACAAAAATGAATGACTAAAAATAAATTGTACATAAAATGGATTGAATCGGTTCTTGTGAGCTTGAAAATAAACCATCATTGAAATACAATGGAGCGGTCGATTCGACACTATGTCAGTTTTCCAGTTACATGCATGGATCTGGTCTTTGTCAAAGATTTTCTAATTATTGGAATTTGATTTCTCCGTTTTCACTGATTTAATATCCTTGCTTCTCTCGAAGACAAGATTAAACCAGCTACCCGTATTCCACATTTTCTTGCAAGATCTGAGTATTTTTCTTTCTCAATACTTCGCGCTTTGTTTCTTTTTCTGTGGAACTTTAGACTTCACCTTCTCGGGATTTTTAGTAAGTTTCTACTACTTGGTGGTGGCTCGACCTCCGGATCTATGGGTTTATCCCTTTCCCTTAATTAGATCTAAGCTAACACGGGGATTTGGACGTACCTACAAATTAAGGTAGACTCTCACGATTATTTATATTTAAATACACCCCTCGCGGCTTCAATTATGAAGCGAATGGGGATTTATCAAAATGAACTCCGAGCTTTCGGCGGTTCAAATCAATGGTAGTCGAACATACGAGAAAAAGAATATCTCAACTCTCGGGGATCTCGTCTACGTGTCCTTGAGAGGGCATCCACGGATATCGAGTAAGATACATTACCAAATGGTACTGGAATTTTTACCATTGATAACTTATCCATTTAAGCGACATCGATTAAGTGAAAGCGAACCCCGAGTGAATTCTCATGAAGTAATGCGGAAAGACTGTAACTAAATCATAAATCAAATCCCGAATTTGTTTAGCTCTGATTCTTGCATTATTCTCAATTAAGAAATGGAGGCCGATCAAGCACCACCACTATAATTGCAATAAAGCAGAAGAAATGAATTCGAAATTTGTCTAGATTTCATAAATTTCTAGGTAATAATACTTAGGAAAAATAACAAAACTAACAATCCAGCTCTATTCGTCTCTGCACAGTTTGCAGATTCAAAACCATAAAATAAAACTAAAAAAATAAAAAATTGAAAATCTACTCTAAAATATACACTGAGTTCCTCTTCTTTTCCCTTTTGCTGGGTAGTGAAGAAGGAGAAAACTGCTTTACCATTCGAAAGCTCTTTATTTATACTGTAAAGAGAATCTGGGACGAATCCCAAAAAAGCTTCAGGTGGAAATCCAAAGAAAAAGCCCAGCTCACTGTTCTATGTCGCGACCTCAAGTTGATGTCGCGACATGAACTTGTCTTGATGGCTCATGATCAGTCGCGACCTCTTTCTTTTAAGTAGCAACCATTTTGTCTTGCAACAACTTTGATTTGTGGTCGCGACTTCGTTTGTGGTCGCGACCTCTTTTGCTCAGTGTTCCTTAAGTATTGATGTCGCGACCTCAGTTTGATGTCGCGACCTCAGTTTGATGTCGCGACATCAATGTCTCTCTATTCTTCCAGCGTCTGTGTTGCGACATCAGTTTTAAGTTGTGACCACCTTGCTATTTATTGACGACTTCATGTTGTGACTTTGATTTTTCTTAGTACTTAATTCTATTGGTGGTTTCTTGTCTTCGCGCTTTAGAGAAATTTTATGTCGCGACCTCATGTGTGTCGCGACCTCTTAACTTTCCATTTGCACTAGCCAGTTGCAACCTCGGTTCCCGCGTTATGTGATTTCTTTCTTCCCAACTCTTTTCCAGGTCACGACATCAAAGTGATGTCGGACCTCCCTTTCTTCTGCTCAGCTCTTCTTTAGGTCGCGACCTGAATGATTGGTCGCGACATCATTTCTGCTCATTGACTTTTTAAAAGGTTGCAAGCTCAGTTCCTTGGCAAGTGCTTCTATCTGACTACAGGTTGCGACCTCTTTTGACACTGTTTTCGGTTGCACTTTGAATACTGGTATTTTTATGTCGCGACCTCAAGTTGATGTCGCGACATGAAATGGAACTTAGTATAAAAACTAGTTGCAACCTCTTTTCTTTTGCAAAGACTTCTCTTGTGGCTTCATAGACGAATTCTGGTCGCGACCTCAAGTTGATGTCGCGACATCATTCATACCCTTTTGGTGTCGCGACATCAAAATGATGTTGCGACATCAATTTCTTCTCTTGATTGTTTCCTTTATAGTCTGACCACGTTTTCTTTGTCATGACTTCGCTTTTTCAAGTCCGCGACTTCACTTGTTCACGTTTAGTTTCTTCTTCAAGCCAAATTTGTTGTTCTGTCGTGACTTGGAATTGCTTGAAGCGGAAGCTTCTGGC
This sequence comes from Tetrastigma voinierianum, assembly GCA_016808115.1. NCBI lineage: Eukaryota > Viridiplantae > Streptophyta > Magnoliopsida > Vitales > Vitaceae > Tetrastigma > Tetrastigma voinierianum. Next base: position 104,625 of record JAEQBH010002324.1, on the reverse strand, counting down.
GTCAGCGACTTAAATTCCTCTTGTGACTTGATTACCAACTGCATCTTGAGATTTCTTCGATTTTGCTAAGGGTGATTTTTATCTTTGTATTTTCCTGCAAATTGAAATTTTAGTCAATTATCACTTTTCTGCAAACAATTCAACACTATTCTCATAATAAACTCATAAAAATGGATTGAAAATCTAGTGAGTTTTTGGACTCATCAGCAGGCACATCTATGTTCCATACCGTACTGTACCTTCGAGTATATATTGTACCGAGTCTCATTCATTCTTTATCTCCGGTCCAAGCAAGCTAATGATTATATGTGTGTATCTGAATAAGAAAAGATAAAAAGGTAAATAGTTGGACATGAAGGGTACCTAAGGGTATCAAAGAAGAAGTCTATATTTTGCACTCCTACGGGAGATAGGATAGTCTGATAACGTACAAGTATAGAAATGTATAGGCATATGTCATAAGATTTGATAGTCAAATAAAGTACATGCATGAAGATATAAGTTAACAATATATAAGATGTTACCAGGAATGAGTACATGTACACAAATGATAGGCATATATGAATATAGGAATGAGTAAATGCATGCATGATAAAAATATAGGAATATATGTATTATAGAGAAACATCTATGAGGCAAGTAGATGAAGCTACAAATATGAGAGCGAATAGGACCCAAAGTAATGGTAGTATATATTGCATAAGTAATCATGATAACAATAGTTATTCATGCTTAAGAGATAATACAGAGAAAATGTAATAAAGCGATTTACGTGTCCTAACCAAGTAGAGGGATAGATTGGCATGCCATTAAGGAATAAGTCTGCAGCATATAAGTTCTGTTCTGATATCGAGACCCCTTTTGGGTTGATGAGATAGATCCCGTTCGGATCACGGTGGCCCCGAAAGGGTCACCACAGCGCCTTCGGGCCTTTATAAGATGATCATTGTCTCGTACAATGATAATAGCGGCTTCGGGCCTTTATAAGATGATCATTGTCTCATTTTTAATGATACTTGATTATGGGGCCCTTTATGCATTTCCTGTATCCACTTCTTTGGCATTCTGGGCACGAAGAAAGTAATATGAAAAAGTATAACAGGAATTGATGCCTTAAAGTGAAGCACATGCACACAGTGCATGAGCAGTACATGACTTGATGCGTGAAAAGCGATTTTATGATAATAGTATGTACGTGAAAATAGAATTATAACAAATGGTATAGTATATAAGCATGAAAGTAATATGTATAAGAATATGACATGCCTGAATAGGATATGTAATATGAACCATTAGAAAGATAATGAATCGAATGATAGAAATGCCCCAGAATAAGAAATATGTGATATGAATATATGATAGACATACCTAAATGAGATAGATGGAACATACTATGAACACATGATAGAAATGCATAAGTGCTAAGGGAAACGAGAGAGATAAGTAAAAGATGACAAAGCACGGAATACGGGTAAAAAAAGAAGTATAGATAGGAAATATGTCGAACCCAGAGGAACATGTGACATCTGAAATAGAGAATGTAAGGAGGAATGATAAGTAATAAAAAGTTATATAAATATGTATAGATATATGAAATGCATATGTATAAGCTTGTGACGGTCACCATTGGTGGTTGTCCATGCTTATGTTCCCACTAAGCGTAAAGCTTAGCACGGGTGTTCAATCCGTGTAGGTAAAGAAGCAGAAGACAAGGATAGAGGACAGGACATGCCACGTCGACGGAAACTGACCGGCCTCGAGAGATAGGTGCTTTCCACCGCCTTCCATAATCTCACGATGTTTGTATTAGATATGTATACGTATAAGGGTTTGTATAAAGTAAATGGGACTCAGTATATGTGTATAGATTTTGATGGACACCACTCCGGTGGTAGTTCTTTTGTATATGTAAATGATTTTTGTTATTACATAAATTGTTTGTATACCCACAGGTACAAGTTCAGCTCTGATAAAGAACCGGTCAATGAGAGTCCCAGCATATAGTCTCGCACCCCGGACTCGGTTCGGATCCGCCAATCGGGTCGGATCGGGGATCGAGGTGAGACAATTTGCCCATTATTGGCAACCCCTATTTCATCTCATGATGGTGGAGATTTGAGGTGTCCCGTAACCTTGGAGACTACGCCTGCGTAGGCGATCCGTCGAAAGTGTCAGTACGTCGGCGAGAAATAACATCATTTGCCACTGCTGACTAAATGTCCCATCGGCCTTAGTCTGTCAGGAGTATCCTTGCGCAACCAGAAGTCTTAGCGTCTTTCGAGGTTGGAAGAAGATAGATCTTCCTTCCTCTTTAGTACCGATACCCATATCTTGGATACCTCGTGTGTCATCGCTCCTCCCTCTTTCAATGGAGGATGATGTGCTTCTAAACGCTGGGAGTCATTTAACCCGCCTTAACCACTATTGCACACACGTGCGATAGCGTATTTGCGATCCCTACGACCTCGGCCAGGCCTGTGGTGGCAGTGGTGCTTGGCCAATACCTCGTGGACGACCTCTACGTCCTCGCCCTCGACTAGCCATCTACACATGTCAAATGGCAAGTTAAAATTCAATGCAGTATCTCTAAGGCATAAACACAGCCCCGAGACACTATTCATATAAAAAAAAAAAATCATACATAATGTCCATGCATTTACAGGTCATGCAAGACAATAATTCAATATATTAAATCAAATGCAACAAAAAATTTTATTTTAGAAAATTTCATTGTTAAAAGATTTTATTTCATTTGATTTGATTTGATTTTATTTTATTTTATTTTATTTTATTTTATTTTTTGAAAAATCTTGTGAACAGTGTTCATGAGCCGGTGTCCCCAATGATGACTAAGCAGTGCACTAAGTCCAGCTGATTTGGGTGCACCGAGGGTGAAATACCACGCCCGGCTGCGTGCACACTACGTGTGTGTGTGAGGCACAGGCTGCCATATCGCGGCGCTTGCCCCTCGGCCGTGCAGCGTTTGTATCGCGACCGCGACCGGCGGCGACCTGCGCCCCATCGCGATACAATCGATTGTATCGTGACACGCCCTTCGGCGGTACGCCGCTTGTCCGCGATGCAAAGGCGTATCGTGACACGAATCCCCCAGCGGCCCGACCCCTCGTCTGCATCCGCGTCACGATACGGTGTATCACGACCGCGTTCCACCATCATTCAAAGCGCCACGTGTACGATGTAGATTGTATCGTGACCCGCGCGTCTGACAAATTGCATGCCGTGAAGCGCTATGTCCGCGATACAATTCATTGTAGACCCTAGTTGGGCAATAGCCCATCCCGTAGTACGCACATTTTTTTCACAACATTTTTTCATTCCAACTCTTGGAAAACCTCCCGATATATATATATATATATATTTCATTTTCCAATAAACCAAATAAATTTATTAAAATTTATTTTACTTATTTTCTTCAATTTTACACACTGTAAAACCTTAGAAAAATTTATTCACATCAATTTTTTTTTCATTAAGTTCTGGACTATTTGCCCAAAATTTCTCAAACACTTGTTCTCACACTAATCCTAGTGTTCAACATCATTCCAATGCTATTCACCAAACATGGTTGCAATCACAATTCATGATCACAAATCATTCATGTTATACACACCATTCACATCAATCACAACAATCACCTACAATCACATAAAACACGATTGCATGTAGTGTTAATCATCCGAGTGATTGTCTAGGTAATCACATATCTAACCTAACATCGGCCACAGTGGTGATGTTTCTTACTGCTGACCATGACCTTAGCAAGTCCTTCAAGCCACTGGTATTCATATACCTATGTTCTACCAGGAAACTCCCAAGTGTCGTTTATAGCTGATACCAGCGGTGATGGTATTATACCTCGATGATCATGCTTTAGCCCGAGTCCCCCGAGCCCTAGGTACTCGTGTGCCTAAGCTCGTCTGACTGTGACACCCCAAGCGAGTGTCCCGTTGACATGGCAGTCAGCCTCGGAATACTAGTAGATGTCAGGGTAACCCGACACCACTCATGAAAATCGGGCAGAGTCTCCTTTGTACGGGGAGCTCTACCCAAGGTACATAACCTGTCCCAACCATATACAATGACCACACATGGTCCAAATGCGAGTAAAATAATGGCCACTTGGGCCCCTGCATCACAAAATAAATATCCCAACCAAATATACATCATGGTTCAAGAGTTTTTACATTACTCTTAATACAACATATAGTAACCTTAAATTTTTAATACATATACAAAGCCCTCCACCAAAGCCACAACCCGGCTTTCTTCTCACACGGCCTCTAATGAGTGCCGCCTTCCCGATCGCTCCATGTACCTGAAATGGTGATCCCTCGACAGGGTGAGCAAAGTCCAGTAGAGAAAATTTCCTACCTGGGTTACTCCCCACCTAAGTGCACATGCATGGAAAAACAAACACTTTCAAGTAATAACATGAACCTACTCGAATGTCTACATGACCAATCCCATGTCCCGAGTCTTCACCGATTCCCTCACATATGCCTAAGCCGAATGCGAGTAAAATCACCGTTTTCAAAACAAAAACTATTTGTTCTCGAAAACTCACTACCGAAATTCGGTAAAAATATTGGACTACCCTCCGAGTTGAATTGGTTGGAGAACTTCCCAAAACAGTTGTGGTCCTCATCCGAAGTGATCTGTTGGACCGTCTCCTAACCCAATTCTCCGGAAAATCTTTCGTCGAAATTCCTTTCACAAACATTTTCATTTAACTTTCAATTTCATGTCATGCACTCACTCCTAATATTCTAGGGTGTCCCAGTGCATATGGAATGTATGATGCCAATTCCAAAACATTTATGCTAATATATTCACATGCATATATATTAACATAATTAATCCAAACAAATCATGTTATTAAATTCACATCAATAACACAAGAGTAAAGCTCACATGGGCTAATTAGCAAACACAAGCAATTCATTTTGAATCACTCAACATCATAAAAATTCACACAAAATATTCATGTTACTATTCATGTGAACAATAAAACCCTCGGGTTACTGTTAACGGCCACACAAAATAGGAATTTTCTCCACTCGGTTCAAAGCTTTTGAGGCCCAGGAGTTTGCGCTAAAACAAACTAAGACGTTCTAACCATTTACATGGTTCTTAAACAGGATTAACACAGAAGTAGGAAAAGATCCACCTCTTGGGTTTATCGAACTCACCAAATGGTGCTCACGTGTAGCCTAAATCGCGTGAAACAACTTACTTACTCCGTCGAGAACCGACGGTCCGATCGGTTGGAATCCTAGAGAGAAGGTGCTCATACATGAAACCAGAAAATCAAGATTTTTGGATAAAGGGTAAAATAGAAATTTCGGTTGAAAATCAAGAATTTTTCTAAATCTCGGATGGCGAAACGGACTTCTCCGTTGAAATCGTCTCGCGAAATTTAGCTACCACGTCGAATTTCGTTGGATTCCGAGGTGGTCGGGATTTCACGTTGTTCGAGGCGTGGGGTGTCGGATGACACATGGCAAGATAAGGGGATGCCACATGGCACCACAAGTGTGTGACACTTGGCATCAAAAGTAATGGCTCACAATGAGCCATGTGTGGGAAAAGGAATTCCATGGCTCACATTGAATATGTGATGATGTCAAGGGGAATTATGAAATAAAGAAGAAAAAAATGGAAAAGGAGGCCACACACTTGGCTTGAGGAAAGGAAGAAATTTCCTTCTTTTGACCATACGGTCAATTCTCATCCAAAAAGGGAGAGAATATGGCAAATGAGATGAGAAAATGAAGAGAGGTGAGATGAAAATGAAAAAGGAAAAGAAAAGCAAAAGGAAAGAAAAGAAAGGAGGAGAAAGAACAAGAAAAGAAAAAGCGGTTCTTAGAGAGAAAAAGAAGGAGGAAAGGAAGGATTTTCCGGCGGGTTTGGAAATCGACGTTCAGTTTGAGGACTAAGAGATTGGTGCGCAGCGGGATCTCGTGTGGACACAGTTGGAGTTCGACAAACTCCAAAAGGTAGGAGAGTTTCCTACTCGGTTTTATTTTTTAGCCCTAAAGGCTTTATAATGAAGTAGGGGTTGCTTGTGGGAGGCCGTGAGAGGCCATGTAAAAATTGGTTCAAGCCTTGGGACTAAGGGTATGGATTTCATGTGACCCCGGGTTGCATATTTGTGGGAGTTAGGGTTTACTAGGCGAGAAAGGGTTTTCTAGATGTTGTGTTGTTGATGAGATGACAATGATTGGAACCAATATGGTTCATGTTGTGAAGGGGGCCGTGAGGTACCCTGTTGAATGGTCCCAAGTTGAGACCTAGTTGTGTGTTATGGCTTGCTTGAATAACATGCAGTGTGTGGAAATATGATGTTGATGCATGCTATTTAATGTATTAACATGATTTTCATGGAGGTAGATTATATGTATAAATTATAATTTTCCATGAATTGTAAATGTTTCATGTAGTGCTCATTCATGCATGTAACATGAGGAAAATGCATTGGCATCATGCATTTCATATGCACGGTCACATCGCGTCGCCGGTCGGGTGTTAAGGTGCGGAGTAAGGTTGTCATCGTGTTGGTGAATGGGTCGTGAACTGGGGAAAAATGGGACAAGTCCAAGGTGAGATTCCTGATGTGTAAATGATCAAAATGATAAATTACATGTTTTGGGGCGAAGCAAGTTGGGGTAGATCCTCCGGGGTGAAAGTCCCCTTGCTTGGTTATTCACGGTTAGACAGATCCCGGCTTGATGCAAGTTAGTGAAAATGTTGAAAAGGCGTCTTGATCTGGTGTAAACCTGAAATCCGTGGCCCACAAAATAAAGGAAAAGAATCAAAATCAGTTTTTGATAAATAAAATTGGAGGGTTGTCCAATGGTTAGTCATGGTATAGTACACAGATGACTTGTTTTGGTCACACTTGGAAGTCCAAGTGTGAGGGAGTCGGTTGGGACTCGGTGGTAAGCATGAGGGGTCGCATCTCATGCATGATATAGACATTTCATATCATAGAAAATAATTGTATGGAATGTGATTGCTTGTTTACATATATGCAAATGCCATGCATTTTAGGTGAGGGTAACCCTTGTAGGAAGACTTTCCTACGGGGCACAACTGCCGATCGTGGGACCCCGCTTTCGAATGCCGGGACCTATCCGGGGAGGCAGTGCAACGATGGGGTATCTTTTGAGAAGAAAGCCGAAATGTGGCTTTGAATAAATATTTTGTAAAGATGTATAAATCTTTTTGTAAAACAGGCATGGAAACTATGAGAATATAGTGGATTATTTTGTTTTATGAGTATGGATGTATGGGCCCCATGTGGCTATTTTACTCATGTATGCTTCTAATGATAGCAAAGGAAGTATAGATTTCAGCAGTTGACAGGTGATCAAGGACCCAGGAAATGGGGCGTCACACCTTCTCTCTCTAAAATCACCAAAAAAAACAGCCACTGCATCTCCCTTTTCAACCTTTGCTGCGTTTTTGTGCTTTTTCATTGAGGAAGACAACTATTCAACATTTTGTCTTATTATCTCATTAACAATTCTCATAATTCCATTCATGTCCTCAAGTCTTGGATTTTTGACACTTGGCACTATCTCGGCCATCCATTTCATCACCTCTCTACTCATGCAGCATGTGTCACATGAGTACATGTAGTAGGTGACTTTTGTCACATCACATGTCGTTTTACGACACCGATGCCAGTGCCTCGAGAAAAGCGTGCAAGTGCATTGTCTCGAATTGACGAGAGGTGATGTGGTAGCTAGATTTGAGGCGATTCAACGAGTGAAGTCTGTTTGCCGTCATCAAGATCTAGAAAATTCGGTTGGAATGAGATAAGTTGACAACGATGAGACCTTCGGAGGACAGTGTGCATTTTAGATAGCCGTGATCGGAACGCGACCCCAGGCGTGAGGCTAGTGTTGTTGATTCTGCTATGGCGGCACTATGGTGATCGCGTGGGAGGCGAGGGACACGATGCGGGCCACCTATCCGCGCATTTAGGGATGAAGGTCACGTAGTATAGTCGTTTAGCAATTAAATGACTATTCCTCCATGGTAGAGTGCGTTGCATATGAATGTAGTGATTGTGATTGTCGAGAAATTCGGGACGAAATTCCTTTTAAGGAGGGGAGAATGTAAGACCCGAGAAATTCCAATTTCTGGAAAATGACAAAAATCGTAATTTTGGTTGTAAAATTGTAATTTCGGTTAAAAATCCGGAATTTATTCTCTATATCTTATTCGTGCCACGGTAGGGTGAGCGGAATCAACAAAATTTGTTTCCTATATTCACTCCTGCACTTGCGTAGTCAAGCTACGCGATATAGTGAGTCTAAGTCGGTTTCTGAGGATGGGTTTCATCCCTATGATGACTGCATCCCGGTCATTGAAAATGGTGAGGCTTTTAATTTGGATTTTTGGATTTTGTTTGTTTCAAAACAGTGGGAGTTGTTTAGATGCTGAATAACTGTAAAAGCTTAAGGTTAAGTGTGAAATGGTAACCTTGAAGGTTTAGGTCACCAGCTTGATAACATGGGGCAAACAAGTGTCCTCGGGTCATATCCTCGCATTATGGCAAGCAACCTATAGTCCAAGCCATAACGGATCTTTGTTTAACTAGAAACCTAACCTAAAAACCACTCTATTTGAGTGCGACCTGACGACATGCATCCATAGCCCCTTCAGGTTTAAAACCTAACATTCAACCTCATTTGTTGGCTCGTAAAGCCATCTAAAGAATAACAGTGCATCTAACAATAAGTATGCCACTGCCCTAAAGCATGGTAAGTATTGGCGAGTAATGACATGATGATATTCAACAATAGTTTGAAAAGCTTGGAGCCGTATCGATGCGTAGCATTTTAAAACATGAGGACAACCTGCCATTTGCCCCAAACCAAGTAACAGCCCTAAATGCTTGAAAGTTATGAGGCTTTGTAGCATCTCTTGAGTTGTCATCAGAGGGTGTTTAGTAACTAGAAAATGAAAGAAAGAGGAGAGAAAAACAAAACCCTAGCCGAAGCTGCGAGAGATATTTACATAAATGAAAAGAGTTGCCAAAAGATCTCTTCCAAGTTTTTTGATTTACACAAAACCATGAGGTTTAGCAGACCACCCAATGTATGAAAATACAAGAAAGCCTAAAGTTTTGGCTAATATAAAACAAGAAGGTAAATAACCGCGAGAATTGGATTGGCATTAATTACACAAAAGTAACGGAATTTCGCTATGCGAGGAGAATTTAGTAGGATAGAAAATTTTGTAGCCTAGCGAGTACGAATGAAATCACAAAATTTCGCTATGCACGATGGTTCGTAGCTAGCGGGGGAAATTTCGCTAGCCCTAGCGAGAAATATTTTAGAGATAGTGAGCGAAGGAATTTCGCCCCAGGCACGGTGTTTTTAAGCCATGTGAATTCGCTAGCTATTGTTTCTCAGTTAGCTAGGATTGCGAAATTTTCGCTATGATTGCGGGAATTTTATATTGTGAAAATTTTCGCAATCATGTGAAGCCTCTGAGTTTGTTCACCACTCTGTTTTCTTGCATCCTCTCTTTGCATCCATTTTCATCACCTTGCCATCATTCCTTCATTTGAATTTTTGATATGTTTGATGGGTGATAAATGAGTTCAAGCAATCTTCATGGTTGACACATATCTCGATATTGGACTCCCAAGGTATGCAAAAACCTGCAAAATAACCAAAAATAACCTCGAAACGACATAAGTGATACTAAGTAGACCCGAACACTTCAATTGGCTTAATTGACATGATTAGTGCGCAAAAAGCACTCAAAACCCATCTCAAATAGGGATCAAAATAGCACTTTTTTGGCACTAATCACACCCCCCAACCGACACGTTGCTAGTCCCTTAGCAATGCAAAAACAATAAGCGCATGTATGCAGCGATTTTTCAAAAAGTTTATGGTTCAAAAAGGCTTATGTACAAAAGCATTACCTTTAAAATGAAATTGATAACGTCCAGCTTGAGCATGAGAGAACAAAACCCATGTAGAGTAGGATTTAAAAGTCAACATCAGGATCCATGGTTCTCAACACAATTTCCACCAAGAATCTAACGGTTCCCTAATGCAAGCAGATCGAGCCAATAAATTGTAAAATTATTCCTCACTGACTTCAGCTACGCATGTCCTTAAGCTGTTGAACAACCTAAATAGGAAAAGCTACACTCTTCTTTTTTTTTCTTTTTTTCTTTTTTCTTTTTTTTTTTTTTTTTTTTACATTGTAGGGTGCAATGCTCAAAACTCGATTTCACCAAAGTCCGTGCAGAGGGTCACGATGACTCCCGACCAATTAAGGTTTAGGGCATCCAAGCCAAGGATCACTTGACCACAAACTCTGGGGCTTCACCCGGACTCCGAATGACTTGAAAATCAAGCACCTGCAATTAAGCTAAAGCTCTACCCATTCACCAGTGAAACACTAAGTCGATGACTCCCAACCAATTAAGGCAGGGCATCGGGCTTTGAGGCTTTTGCCCGTATACCCTCGGGCGGGTATTTAGGGCTTCAAGGCAAAGAGGTAATCACGACTTTATTTTTCTTTTCTTCTTTTCTTTTGGAAGACTACATTGGTGCTTTAAATATGAGTCTTTGGCATGTTATGGGTTGTCAACATACCTAAGGCCGGCTATGCAAAGTGAAAGGAGGCAAATAATTTGACCGCCTATTGGAACAATCTGGTGTGCAGTGTGTGAATTAGCTAAAGGCAGAATGTTCAATGTTGAGCATGCTGGAACTTCAACTGACCAAAAATTGCTTCAAACATGGAATTGTTCGCGTGGAGTACTGTGAAGCCAATTTTTCAATTAAAGAAGCGATTCAATTGTTCGATTAAAGCAATTCAATTGTTCGGTTGAAGACAAAAACTTTGGAAACCACATAAGGTGGAGGCACAAAAAAGTGATATGCAAGTAAAGGAAAACAAAATTTAGAACAACCGGGACATGTAGAGCATGAAAGATTACCTTTAACCGACTTGCCATGAAATGCAAAAACTAATGGATAGGCGGCCTCTAGTATGGTGGGGATTGTAGGACTCAGGGAGGGTCCAGTAGGAGAATTTCTCACTGATGGCCTGCTTTTTGCACCATGGGGATTTCACCCTACGTCCATTGACTTTAAACACCTGGTATCATCACGGATTGATTAGATCTTGAACCATTGGGGTATGCACGTTGAACAATGAATGGACACATCATAAGTGACTTGAGCTTGCCGAAATAGATGGAGTTTGGAGTCATATAAAGAACGGTCTCCTCTTTGAAATTCTTCCCGATTATCATTTGATCATATCTTTTTTACTTTCCATGCAATCTTGAATTCAAGTAGGCATCATTAGTATTTCTTCTGACTCATTGAGATCAAAGGAACCTCTTAACTTTCCGACCCTACTTAGGTCCATGTTAAACTTCTTGAGATTTGCCATATATGCATGTACTCGATCTGCTGGAAAGGTGACATGCCTTTACCATAGACCAGCCCGATAAGGGACATTCCCGGGATTGTCTTGAAGGCGTCTGTGAGCGCGGCCCAGATGGCGATTTGATAGACCAATCTTTCACGGTAGTGTTTACCACCTTCATTAGAATGGTCTTGATCTCCCTGTTGGCAAGTTCCTCTTGACAACTTTTGAGATGGTAGGGGTGGCCACTTTGTGTTTCACACCATATTTAGCCATGAGGTTTTTCAAATGGTTTGTTAAATGGGATCCTCCATCACTAATGGCTTTAATTTTGAGCCTGGAAAGATATTGGCTTTTGAATTTAAGTACCACCTGTGGTCATTGGTCTTGCGATTGCTTCAACCCGCGGAGACATAGTCTACTCAGACCAAAATGTATGTATGACCATATGAAGCGTGGGAAAGGTCCCATGAAATCGAAATGCCCACACATGAATAATTCGGCCCAGCTAGGTGGGTTCAAAGGCATCATGTGACGGCGAGGCGACTTCCGAGTCTTTGGCATCTGTCACGCCTGCGGCACATTTGGTGTGCTTCGCCAAATAAGGAAGGCCAATAGAAACCGACTGCGACACCTTCATTCTTTGTCTTAAGGAGCGCAAAATGACCACCATAGGCACTCTCATGGCAGTGGTTCAGGATTCCTAACTGTTCCTCCTCAGGCACGCACTTCCTGATTATTTGATCTGCACAATACTTGAACAAGAAGGGCTCTTCCCAATAATAGGAATGGATCTTAGCAAAGAAGTACTTCCTATCCTGTCCTTTCCACTAGTGGAGTTTCTCACATGCTGGAGAGAAAATTGGCAATGTGAGCATACCCGGGGAGGCTTTCTCAGTTGCATCGGGGGATTCCTCAGGGAAGTTATCATTGGTGGGTGAACTATGAGTGTCTTGAGCTATTGTTAACCTTGTGGATGATCTGCCACCCACATTCTCCCTACTCCCTTCTTGTCTTTAATTTGCAAATTAAACTCACGAGTAGAAGAACCCATCGGGATAAGGCCTTGCTTTTCCCAAGCATTTTGTTTGGTTAGGAGATATTTCAAAGCGGAATGGTTCGTAAAAATGACTATATCGGACCAACCAAAGTATGCGAGAAATTTGTCTAAAAGCATACACCAGCACTTGACAATTCCTTCTACGTAGTAGTATAATTCCTTTGTGCTTCATTCAGGTTTTGCTTGCACCAAATAGACCACATGAGGTTTCCCATCTTCTCTTTGGCCAAGTACTGCTCCTATAGCAAGATCACTTGCATCACACATTACTTCAAAAGGAAACTACCAGTTAGGTGCTCGTACTATCGGGGCAGTAGTCAAATGAGATTTCAACTCTTCAAAGCTCTCCTGGCATTCTCTCTCCCAAACAAATTTGGCATCTTTCTCTAGGAGCTTGTCTGGGGTTTACTTGATCTTGAGAAGTCTTTAATGAATCATCTATATAGAGCACACGTGACCAAGGTGCCTAATCATTTTTACATTTGTTGGGGGCGGCAGCTTGGAAATAAGTTCGATCTTTGCTTTTTATCCTTCTATTCCACACTTTAAATAATGTGCTTGATGCAATTCCTTGATTTAGCTCATAAAATGGCATTTCTCCCAGTTAAGCACCAAGTTCTTCTCTATGCACCCTCTGCGGGGATAGCTTCAGTTAGGTAGAGGACATTCTTCAAAATTGCCTCCATATACAGTGATGTCATCCATGTATACCTCCATTATGTGCTCCACCATATCACTGAACATACTAAGCATACACCTCTGAAAAGTGGTCGAGTTGCAAAGACAGAGCATCCTATAAGCATACGTGCCAAATGGACAAGTGAAAGTGGTCTTTTCATGATCTTTTGGGGCAATCTCTATCTGGAAATATCCTGAATACCCATCCAAAAAACAATAGAATGGGTGTCTAGAGACTCTTTCAAAAGGCGATCAATAAAAGGCAACGAGGAAGTGGTCTTTTTCGGTGTTACCTCATTGAGCTCTATAGTCAATGCACACTCCAGCCTCGGTAGTTAGTCGGGTAGACAATTATTCACCCTTTTAATTTTCACGGTAGTCACTCGATTTCTTAGAGCTCTGAGTTGGGCTCACCAAGTGCTATCGAAATGGGGTAAATAATCTGGAAGCTTGGAAGCGATTTTAAGACCTCAATGCGAACCTTCTTCCTACTTGGTGGGGAGTTCAACTTTCTTATTTGAAGTGCCCTAATAGCTTTAGACTCCTCTTCTAAATAAGTGTGATGGGTACAGTTGATGGTTATGCCTTTCAAATCAGAAATTTTCCATCCCGATGCTTGTATTCCTTTTGAGAAGGTGCAGCAGGTCATGCTCCTGTGCAGTGGTCAACAGTGAGGAAATTACAACTGGGCACTACTCATTTTCTTCCAAAAATGCATACTTTAACTCAGCTGGGAGTGGTTTGAGCTCTAGCTGTTGAGGTTCCTTTGGTTCATCACCAGTCAATAGAGGTAAAATTTCTGTTTTTCTTCTTCAGTACCCTTGTACTAAACTTGTGCTTTGAGGTTCTTGTTGCATACGGACACTCGAACAGTGCAGGGTTAATAAATCTTTTCTTTGCTCATTGGCGTTCCGGGATCGCATCTGTGCACGAGACCTTCCGCAGTCATCTTTCTCTGAGTGCATGTGCGCTTTTACTCGAATGAAAAATATTGAGTTCTAAGGTCATATTCCCAAATGTGAGTTATAACCTGGATTTCGGAGTTTATTATGGCATTTGAAGTGGCGAATGACCTCCCCCAAAATAATGGGCACATGGTTGGGTCCCATTTGCAGCCCCAGTTACTATGTCCAAAACCTGACAAAGGGATCCTTTAGATAGTAAAATCGGGTCACTTGTAGAACATCCTCAATGGTCCCTTTTGGTATTTTAATAGATCTGTCGGCTAGTGACGGTGTGATGGAAGTGGGTTTGGTTCACTTGAACCCGATTGCTTGTACATGGAATAAGGCAAAGGTTCACACTAGCTCCCAAATCTAACAGTGCTTTCTCCACACTAAAGCCTCCAATATTAGCAGAGATTGTAGGACATCTTTTGGGTCTTTGTATTTCATGAGTCTTACTAGATGATGGCACTCACTATGCTTTCGGTCGAGAAAAGGCCTTTTGTTCACATTAAGACCCCTTTTTACTGTGCATAAGTCCTTCAAGAATTTTGCTTAAGTGGGGACTTGCTTGATCATGTCAAGGAGAGGAATATTAACTTTCACTTGCCGCAAAACCTCTAACATTTCTGATTGGTTAACGGAACTTTTCCTTTTCCGGAGAGCTTGTGGAAATGGAGGGGGTACACTGATCTTCTTCTCTTCCCTACTTGGGTACTGTTCTTCTTGTGGAGGATCAGCAGGTGTTGGATCGATTGGACTGAGATTAGATGCATTGGCCCGATTCTCCTACCACTTCTAAAAGTCCTTTATTGCTAACTTCATCGGTTCGACATTTGGATCATTGGTCGAACATATTTCATTAAGCTCCTCTACGATGTTCTTGTATTTGGAAGGGAGCCTTCCTTTTTCGAATCCTGGCTGGCGGTTGGATAGTCTTGAAATTTCGAGGAATGCATGTTGTCCGGCTTCTGTTAAGTGAACTCTCTTGCCTTCCAATTTTCCGATTAGGTTTTTGTACATTTAGCACACTTACGTTCTTCTTACAAATGTGCCTACCACTTTACTCAAGTCGGGATCGCATCAGCTTGGAGAAAGAAAGTGGAGGCAGGTGTTGTTGTGTTGAAATTAGACGGCTGGCTCTTGCACTCTGGAGGATTATATGCGGGGTTTTGGCTTCACTTCAAGCGGGATGGCCCAGGTTTTCCAATTAGGGTTGCACGTGTTGCCATATGGAGCATTATTTGGTGATTTATTCTGATTCAGGACATGGGCATGCTCTTGACAGTGTTCCCCAAAGTGACTATTTGACTGACAATTGAAGCAAGAAGGTTGGGATGCGGATAACCCATTTGCGGTGAAATTTTCATGCTGATTTTTCATTTCGACTCATCGATCTTTGAGATTAAAATGGTCAATTTCGGCTTTCATCTCCGTGTCTTCGAGGAAATGCATACTTGTCCCTGGTGGTTCAATGGCCTTAATCTTTTCGACTTCCCTAGGACTAGGTTATCCCGAAACCTTGGGGTTTCAGCTACATAGTTCAAAAATCCATGGCTTCATCGGGATGCTACTTTCGAGATTACCCCACACATGGTTTCCAGCAATTGTTTCATAGGTGGGGACATACCATCATAGAAATGGTTCACCAGCATCCATGTATCAAACCTATGGTGTGGGCATGCGCTGATAGTCTCCATGAATCTCTCCCAGCACTGGTAGAACCTCTCACCATCTTGAGGTACTTGAGGTGTAATTTGTCTCTTCAAATTGTGGTCTTATAAGAGCATTGAAGAACTTCTTCAAAAAGTGCACTGCGGCTCTCCCCGATTTCTTATGGTTCTAGGCCTCGATGGAGTTGAGCCAAATCTTGGCCCCTTGTCCTTTAAGGGTCAATGGAAATGCTTTGACTTTAGCGAAATCCATGTCGATCATACCTTCCTTAAAGGTAGTGAAACCTCTCAAAATCCCTTATATGTGTGTATGGATTTTCATTCTCCCATACCATGATAATATTGGGGTAGGGGTACCAAATAGGACCTCCAACGCCCACATCTTCAACGAGGAGGTATGATGCGAGGAAGGGGCACTAACTCTAGGAGATTGTGTGTGGTCCTCGTGGAGGCCTATATGCGGTTGGATTCAATGGGGTGCCTTCTTGACTGGCGTTCCTCGGAGTAGGGGATCATTTGGTGACAGTGGCACTAGCTGATGTCAACGCCTTGTTCAATTGGTGCAGTTCACATGCAATCTACCTGATGTCTCTCTTTCAGTGGTGCATAAACACACGTTACATATTTGAACACAACAGAGCACAATCCAGCGCAAGGTTAGGGGTTAGTTAAAATAAAAAGCGGCGTATGAAAACAAAACAAAAAGCAGTGCGATTACTTTGCAAAGTGATGAAAACTTGCCGATTACGACAAGCAGGATACAAAAAGGTTTAAAAGGTGTCGCCTTCCATAGCGTGACCAGGGATTACAAGTACACTTCAACTCATCAAGCGTAGTTTGGCACCATCCGACAGCGGCCATTTGATTAACGTGCCAGGCCAGGTGGCGGAATCAGCAAATTTTTCCTATATTCTCTTGCCGGCCGATCAAAAGCTATTTGGTATGGTGGTCTAGAATTAGAACGGGGATGGGTTTTCATCCTATGAATGACTCGCATCAGTGTTGAAAATGGTGAGGTTTATAATTTGGATTTTTGGATTTTGTTTGTTTCAAAACAGTGGGAGTTATTTAGATGCTGAATAACTGTAAAAGCTTAAAGTTAAGTGTGAAATGGTAACCTTGAAGGTTTGGAGTCACCGGCTTGATAACATGGGGCAAACAAAGTGTCTGGTCATATCCTCGCATTATGGCAAGCAACCCACATAGTCAAGCCATAACCGGATCTTTGTTTAACTAGAAAACCTAACCTAAAAACCACTCTATTTGATTAACCACAGGCGACATGCATCCATAGCGCTTCGGTTTAAAACCTAACATTGACCTCATTTCGGTGGCTTGTAAGGCCATCTAAAGAATAACAGTGCATCTGGCTTTTTGTAAGTATGCCTGACCTAGCGTGGTAAGTATTGGCCAAGGTAATGACACATCAAATGATATTCAACAATAGTTTGAAGCTTGGAGCCATAATACGATACTGTGGCATTTAAAACATGAGGACAACATAAGCCCCTTACAAAACCAAGCCCAGCAACCCTCCTCTTCAGTTATGAGACTTAGCCAAGCATCTCTTGATTGTCATCCTCAAGAGGGGTGTTTGGTAGCCCTAGAAAATGAGAAAAGAAAGAGGAGAGAGAAGAGAGAAAAGAAGCAAACCACTAGCGAAAACTGTGGGAGATATTTACATAAATGAGTTGCCAAAAGATCTCTTCCAAGTTTTTGGGTTTACAAAACCATGGTGGTTTATATAGACCGCAATGTACATGAAAATACAAGAAAGCCTAAAGTTTTGGTTCAATACAAAGACAAAGAAGGTAAATAAAACGAGGTCGTTTGGCATTAATTACACAAAAGTAGCGAGGGGCGAGGGGAATGGCTATCTGGAGAATTTATTAGGATGGCCGAGATTTCTCTAACCTAGCTAAATTTATTAGCCCGACGAATGCTGAGAGATAGCGAAATCACAAGGAATTTAGAAGCTGTGCGCGAGTGAATTTGGATTGGCTAGCCGAAAATTTCGATGGTCTAACTGAGTGAGACAGTGACAGAGTTAACAGACATGTTGTTGAATATAATAATTAATAACTTTGTGAAATTTCTCAGTTTAAATGGGATTCTTAGAAATTTTATATGATTCTTATTTTCGCAATCCCCAGCGAAATTTTTAGCAATCATAGCGAGACCTCTTAGTTTGTTCTTGCCTCTGTTGCCACAGCACGTCACCTACTTGCATCCATTTTCATCACCTTGCCATCATTCCTTCATTGAATTTTGATATGTTTGATGGCTGATAAATGGGTTCAATCTTCATGGTTCAAGCACATATCTCGATATTGAACTCCCAAAGGTATCAAAAACACACATAAAATAACCAAAAATAACCTCAGCTTGACATAAGTGATACTAAGTAGACCGAACATGATTGGCTTAGTGACATGCATAGTCGCATAAAAAGCACTCAAAGCATCATCTCAAATAGGGATCAAATAGCACTTTTTGGGGCACTAATCAATCTATCTCCCAGATAATGTGGTAGTTTCACAAGGTTGGAATCGATCACCGAGGAAATCTAGATAGCCGCGTGAAGTTTAGTAAGTGCGAAGACGGTCGGAGTTAGCCCGTTTTGAGCATCGCGGTTCGGGTGTCCGATGGCGAATTCGATGAAAGCGAAAATCACATATAACACGTCTTTCCATGTACCATATGTGGCATGGTGAAATAATAATGAGCCGGCCGAGATAGTGTCGAATGTCAAGCGCAGGAAAAGAAGGGACATAATGGTCATTTTGGAGTTTGATTTAAATGATAATAAGACAAAACACTAAATAGTGTTTGTCTTCTTCAAATAACAAAAGAGAAAATGTGAAAGGGGGAGAAAGTATTACAGTAGCTATGGATTTTTAAGTTCTAGTAAGAGAGTCTTCCTTATATACAAATGCGCGTGATCAGCGTCGGAGTCTTCGGGACAAGAAGGAAGGTACGCTCTACGGCGGAGAGGCTTCGGCGTGGGTACGAGTGGGGTTTAGACAAATTCCTAGAGGTAGGGGTTTCTCCCTACTTGGGTTTTAGTCTTCGTTTAAGTACTACGTTAATGTTTCGGTTGGTTGAGGCCTTGAACGGCCGTTTGATCGGTTCCAAACCTTGGAATCGAAATGCTTGGATTTTGAGACCCACGAACAGTCCGTATCAGTTTTACGGACTGTTTGGGTTAAATGGGTGATGAATTGTTCAATAAATAATGTATTGGTTTGTATGAGCGAAATGGTAGTAGAAACGAGTTCACTAAGTGAGCAGGCAATTTAATGTTGTGATAGGAGACGATGTAGGGTTTGTTCCGCTTGATGAACACAAAATAAATTTGTGAAAATGTGTGTTTATTCGAGTAATTCCGTCGGCGAATTGCTCGTGTTTGATCATTAGCCCAAATGAGCTAATTTTGATGTATGAAATGAGAATTTACATGACATGATTGTGTGAATTGAATGTTGTGTAAGTATATGCATGTTTATATATTTACATGTGAATTAGACTGTATTGGAATTGGCATACATGCATTCCATATGCCTTGGAGTTTCCCTAGGACTATAGGGTAGTACATGAGATGAGTGCAGAGAACATGGTTCGGAGGGTTGTCTAAAATGTAATTATCGGTTGTCTAAAACTAAAAATATCAATCGTCGAGGCAGCCCAATTGATATACATCGATGAATCCACAAATAATATCAATCGTCGAATTAAACCCAATTGATATATACATCGGAGGGTTAATCACAAACAAATAAACATAATAATTCTCATACGAGGCTTAGCGAGTTTGGTCGGTGAGGACTCGAATGCAGTTGTACGGAGTTAGACATTCAAGTAGGATCATGCATTTACTTGGATGTGTGTTTATTCTGGAGCATTGCACTGCACTTAGGTGGAGAGTAGCCCACTTAGGGATTCCCTGGGAGCATTGGCTCACCACGTCGGGGAACATATTTTCGAATGTACGAGAGCGCACGAGGAAACGGCTCATAGAGGCCGTTTAGAAGAAGAATGGGTGTGGCTTTGGGTTTTGTGATGTATGCATGTATTAGAATTCTCAAATTTTTAATATATGTGTTGTATAAGTTAAACATTTGAACTCTTAGAACTATTGAAATTCATAGTTGATATGTTTTATGGGTATTATCTATAGGCCCAAGTAGCCTTGGGTTTTACTCATGTTGTGATTATATTGGGTATTTGGGACGGGTTTATGCGAGGTTTGCATTTGGGTAGAGCTCCTCGTACAAGGAGACTACGCCTGATTTTCACAAAGTGGTCGGGTAACTTGGAGCATCCACTTGTATTCCGCGGGTTGACGGGTAGTCAACGGACCCCTGGGTTTGGGGCGTCACAACTTGGTATCAGAGCATAGGTATACGAATACCTAGGGAGCTCGGGTTTGGGTATCCATCACCACTAGGTGGTTTGATGTGGAGTATAGGTATATGGAAACCTAGAGATTGAGGAATTGGGCTTAGGCCATAGTCGAGTAAGAACATCACCACTAGGTGTGGTTCGATGTTGAGTTTAGGTATGAGATTACCTAGGAAAATCACGGGATCAAAACTAGGACACTGCATACATGTGTTTGATGTGTTTTGTGTGATTTGATAATTATGTTGTGTGAAAAAACATATGCATAACATGAATGATGTGTGATCATGTATTGTGTATGGTTTGTGTGCTTAGTGATTAGAGCAGGAAACCATGGTGTGTTGAGAAGTGTTTAGAAGTTTTTACAGTGTGTAAAAAAAAAAAAAACTGGAACAAAGAGGAGAAAAAAAATAAATTTGAATAAATTTATTTGAGTGTTGGATAATGAAATCAAATTTTAATAAATTTGAGATGGAACACTAAGCAGTGTTATAAGGGAGGCTTTTGAGAATTTTGGACTTAATTTCGAGAATTAAATGAAAATAAATAAATAAATAAATAAATTTTAAGCAATTTATTTGGTTTATTGAAAATGAAAAAAAATAAATAGGCCAGGTGGAAGATTTTTTTAGGTGTAAAAATTTGGAAAAGAAAATAAAGAAAATAAATTTTATAAATTTATTTGGTTATGAGTGAAGAAAATAAATTTCTAGACTTACAAGGTGTAAAATTGAAGAAAATGGAGAAAAATAGATTTTTATAAATTTATTTGAGTATTATGGAAAATGAAGAAAAAAAAATAGGTGTGTATTTTTTTTATGATTTTCCAGCTGCTGGAAATAAATGAAAAAAAATATTGTATTGCAGGCTGGAATGGCTGGGTAACCTGACGAGCGTATTGTTGCAATATGAGGCGGACAGGGTGGGGCTGTATCGTAATACGACGAGGGGTGTATTGTGACTAGGAGGCTAGGGGCGGCGGCCTATATCGCGACCTGGGCCACTGCACGGCCCCGGGGCGCGCGTGGAGCTCGGTACTACGGCCCAGTGGGCGCTGCGGCACGGCACGGCGGGGGCGCGCGGCGGAGCAAAAGCCGCGGGGCGGGGGCGCGCGGGGAAAGCCCAGCCCGGGCGTGGAAGCACAGTATGTTGCCGCAGCCAGCGTGTGACGCGCCGCGGCCGCGGCGAGGACCTTGGGCGCGCAAGCGTGATGAGCTGCAAGTCATCCATTTTTAGTCCATTTTTACGATCTATTTTATTTAAAACGAGGCCCGATTATGTGTGCGAATTATGGAATAACTAATAAGTTGTTAAATGGCGAGGGAATTCAGAAAAAAGAAGAATTTTGCTAGAAAAGAAGCATAAGGTGGATGGCGTTAATGATATAGTGGTGAAGCGAGTTGCGGCGAAGGCGCTGCAAAATGAAGGACGTGTCGGTGAAGCTTTGACAGCAATCAAAATGCATATCCGGTGCGGCGGTGAAACTCGGTCGGAAAGCGGCTTACTTGAAACGAGCGGGTGGGCGTTAAGGAAACTCCAGGAAGCAACGAAATGAAGAAGAAGAAGACTTCATGTCGCGACATCTGGATCTTTGTCGACGACATCGATGTGTGTCTCTGAAGCGATCGCTGACAGTGAGGCTATCGCGACAGCGATGAAGAGAAAGGTGAAGTGACATCGGCTGAATAGATCAAGGCATCGCGACATCAAAACTTGAAAGAAATTTGATAGAGTCACGATGAGAAGGCGCCTTGGAGCTATGTGAGGTTTGAAAAGATGGCGAGGTGACCCAAAGGTCATTTGTCACGACAAAGGGCGATGTCGCGACACCAAAAGCAACGGTTGGAAAGCTTCGGAGACATAAGGCGATGTCGCGTGAGAGATTAATGTCGCATAAAACTTGCTCGGTTGAAGGTTGCGGTTCATAAGTGATGTAGCGTGAAAAGTTGATGTCGCGACAAAGAAGTTGATGTCGCGACATCAAAACATAAGTTAAAGTTCGCGATTCGCCGGTGATAATCGGCGACAAAGAATTGATGTCGGCGACGCCGATTCTAAGCGATTAAAACGCATATGCCAAAGTGATGTAGCGAAAAGGGTGATGTCGGCGACATCGGCGACCGATTGAAATACGCAGGAGCAGCAGGCGGATGTGGCGACAAGATTGATATGTCGCTGGCATCATGACTTCCGATTGAAATACGCAAAGACGCGGCGAGATGTCGGCGACGAAGATTGATAATCGCGACATCGAGAGGCTCCGATTGAAATCTGCCCAGACATGGCGGTGTCACGACGAGATTGATCATCGGCGACATCAGTTACAAACAATCGAAAGCTACAAATGCATAAAGTGATGTCGCGACAAGAGATCGATGTCGCGACATAATATGCCTTCAGGAAAACAAGGAATGTCATGACTTAATGATAAATGATGTAACAAGTGCCAAATTAACTAATGTCGCGACAAAGGGAGGCGTGTCGCGACATGAAGCGATAACGACGATCCACTTGGAAATCAAAAAGAATGCATTGAATTAGAGGCCCAAGCGAGAAACCTATAAATAGCGACTACCAAGGAGAGAAAGCAAGGTTGGAGCGGCGAAGAGCGAAAGATACACGGGCAGCCTAAGGCTTCCTTCATTTTTTTCTTTTCTTTTCTTTTCTTTTATTTTTTTTCTGTTTTCGTCGTTATAGATTAGATTATTTTTATCTTTCTTGATTTTGTTTTAATTTCTGGATCTGGATGTTATCGTTTTGAGGCGGCGAATGCGAAATTCCATTCTTTTCAAATTACTACAGGAATGTTTGAAGTTCGAGACAAGTTCACGGAATTCGACTTTTCGATTCAAATTACGAGTTGTTCTTACGATCGGAGAATCTTTGTGGTGTGTAATTCGATGGTGAAACCCAGCTTCCATTAAAATAAATGCTATAGTCGAATTTATCTTTCTGTAGTTGTTTCAGACTTGTGAATTTGATTTAAATTTACTTACGGTTATGGGTTTAATGTTTTTGATAAGATATCGGTTCTTATATACCCGTTTAGATTTGTTTCATTGCTGATTTCAAGGAGGTCCTCTGGTGACAGAGAGGCATTCTGAGAGTTATGAACATTTCCTTAAAGGTATATTAACCTCTTATTAAGTCTAATGAGATTTGTAAGTTTACTTAGATAAATCCTCTTCTCATGGAAATCAAGAAGAGTTGAATGAGTTATCAATTTAAACAAAGCGAGAGTTCGCCTCCAATTCGAATATGAAGCCAATCGTGTTAGCTGAGATCTAATCAGGAGAGGGGATCTATTCTAATTTAGAGGAAGAGTAACGGGAAGTTGTATATCCTTGGCAATAGATAACTTGGGAGCTAAGGTTCAGTCATAAAGAATGGGTATGAAGTATTGCAAAAGAAAAATACCCGGATTAAGGAAATCCTTATTAAAAGTAGTCATCTAATTCCCTGTCTTCGAAAGAATCAGGAAAATTAGATAATGAATTTTGGAGTGTGGAGAGATCCAGCTGTACTGCTAAACGCCTTGGACAGATTTTAAAACCTGAAATACACAAGCAATTCTATCAGTGTTAACTACAGGAATTGATTCTTCACAATAGCATTGTTTTTGGATGTGTCCTCGAAAAGATAACTATTCAGTGTCATTTATTTTCTTAACTATTCCTTATTCTTTATTCTTTACATCCCAGTTTATTTGATTGTTCATTTTTTTCCCCCTTATACTGGTACATTTTACAGCTTCTTAAGCTGGAACACAATGTCATGTTATAGTCCAAATAGTATGGAGCTTGAGTAGTCAGGGTAGTTGATCTATAATTCTTGAGATCTCCGTAGGATCGATATGCGGACTTATATCCATTTTATTGCCCTGTCATTTCTTGCACTTCTGCGATAAATTAGGCCAAAACCAAACTTGAAAAAATGAATTATTCTAGGAGATTGTTAGTATAACGTCATAAATTTGTGTATATGTTTTGGTTCGATCCAGCGAGTTTTATGGCGTAGATTCATAAGTGATTAGATAATAGTCTTTTGGTAATTGTGCAATAAACTTGTACATGTGTTTTGGTTCGATCAACAAGTTTTATGGCGCCGTTGCCGGGGATCGAAAGAATTTAGTAAATCAATATTCAGACGAAAGAAGGAAATGCTAATTTGGACATTTTGAAGAAAAAAAGCAGTAGCTTTAATGATGGTTATTACAGCACTAACCTTTAACAAATATATTAGAAAATATTTGGTGACCATACTAATCCTATTAATGTTAGTATGTTTTGATTTCGAGGGGACAAATTTTAATGCATAGGAAGCGAACAGCGATGCGATTCCCGGCGAGACACGGAACTAGAAAGAACACTCGGAAGCTTGAGAAAGATAAAGAAAATGAAAACTCAACCATAGCGAGATGAAAACGAGATCAGGCGAAGAAGCCCGATAAACGTGGCTTCGAAGGCCTCAATCACGAGATACAATGGAGGACTTACGGAGACCCAAGTATTCAAGGCGAGTACTACTTGATCGGGCGGCCGGCTATTGATCACGAACAATTTTGAACTTAAACCGGCCACTAGTACAATGGTCAGCGACATCGGTTTATTGGGTCCTTGCGGGGACTAAGCGAGCACACAGGAAGATTTTCTCGGGATGGCTTGATGCAGTGAAGTTGAATGGGGTAAGACCCGAAGTCATGTGCATGCATTCCCATTCTCTCACAAGAATCACAGCTGACTACATGGTATGAATCTTTACCATATGGTTCTGTTGATACTTGGGAGGAGTTAGTAGAGGCCTACTTAGGTAGATTCTTCCCACCGCCACTCACCTCAGAGAGAAGGAGGGAAATCATTGTGTTTCAACAGGGGGAAGATGAAAGCCTGTATGTAACCCAGGAAAGATTCAAGCGGTTCTTTGAGAAGATGTCCGATGGGATAGATCTGAAGACGCGGATGGACATTGTATATCATGCCTTGAATGATATAGCCGAGGGATCATTGATGCTTCATGTTGTGGAACGTTTCCAAGCGAAAAAAAGTCTTTGAAAGAGGCAAAGGCGATTGAAGACTGGCTTCATCTGATGAAAACTCATCCCGAGTTTTCCAGAGCTGACGAGAGGAAAGGGGATCATGGGTGAGCAAGATGACGACCATGGAGGCCAAGTTGGATACCATTATGCAGAATGGACAAGCAAGAAAGGAAGGACGCCACTGCCCATGAGATAGGAAGCGATTGGGAGAAGAGAGAGTTGCGGGAGAGTCTTTGAGAGGCTGCGAAGAACAATTCTATGATCTTTGAAGGAGTTAAATATCTGAACAGAACAAGAAACTACCATTTCAAGCCCAATACTGCAATGGCACATTATCACCCGACAGGAACCATGAGAATTTCTCATATGGTGGAGGGGCTTCACAAGGCTGAGGCATGGACGAGGACCCTCCGCGAGGTTATCAGCTGACGCGAGTTCAGCACGCGACGAAATGAACAAAGAAATGAATATCAGGGTCAGAGAAGGGCCCAATCTTTTGAAAGCAGTCTTTGCGGTTCATGGGAGATAATAGAAGCTGTTGAACCTCCATGAACAAAAGTTTGCGAGTGGAAGCAAATGATACCAATTGTCAGGTACCGGAATACTACGATGCATCCTGAAGAACATGGAAACCACAGTAGGGCAGGCGTACTGACCTGCAAAGCCGGAGGAAGATGCCTTCCCAAGTGACACAAGAAGAATCAAGGCATGGCATATGCATCTTGGTCACGGAAGGAGTTAGAAACGAGATAGAAAGAAAAATGACGTGCTTGAGAAGAAAGCCCGAAAAGGAGGAAGCCTTGGAAAAGAAAGGAGTGGACGGAGGATATTCAAGGCCTCAGACACGCAATCCCATTTCACAGAGGCTAACGAAATCAAGGTAGAGGAGCGGTTGCAAGGATTTTGAAAACCTTTCGAAGCTGAGACCGGTATACCCTTCTGAAGTGGTGACTTCGGATGCCACTCTATGCAAAATTCACGAAGGGCATGCGAGCAAGAAAAGAAAGATAGTAGAAGAAGAGTTGTGAATCTCAACACTCACTTATGATCTTAAGTGATAAAGAAAAGAATTTTGAGAAAGAAGAAGGATCAGGAGTTTACAGTTCCTTATGTTGGAGGTTAAGATTCAGGAGAAAGCTCTACGTGACTCGGGAGCTAGTATAAACTTGATGCCTCTTTCTGTTGCGAGCAAAGCTAGAGTTTGGGGGAGTTTATTCCCTGCTATTACTCTTCAAATGGCGGACGGATCGATGGTAAAACCTGAAGGTCTTGGAAGATGTCTTTGGTGCTTGTTGGGGAGAGTTTGTTTTCGGTGGACTTTATGGTCTGGGCGTGGAAGAAAGGATGCAGTACCCCTTCTTGTGGGGAGACCATTCCTAACCCTTTGTTTGCTCGATCGACATGCGAAAGGTTACCTTGAGGTTGGAGAGAAGCTGCTAACGTCGAAGCATACGGGAGAATATAGACATAGACAGAGAAAATTGCAATGTAGTTGATGATGTCCTATACTGAACTCTGATGTTCACAATGATTGTAATGCTCAAATTTTATCAATGAAAAGAGATGAATTCAGTATATTGAAGATGACTACTCACGATTGTCCATCTGGCAGTTTTTCATTATAAGCTGATGTTTGAGCACAGCCAACGAAATATGGAAAATAATGAAAAAGGAAATTCATTGAGAAACGTGAAGAAATTTTGGCAGTGTTGAAAAGAAGTTTCAAGTCATTTGAAATATGCTTGCCCAAGACTCACCAAAGCTTGAGTGATTATGCTAGAACTCGGTGATCTTTGAGGAATAGAGGTTACTATGAAAAATCTTAAAAAGAAGCATAAAGTCTATAGCTTAGTCCGTTGAAGAGTTGAAGGGTATCAGTCCATCAATTTGCATGCACAAATTACACTAGAAGAAAATTCAAAACCATCGTAGAACATCAAAGGCGAATCAGTGATGAAGGAAGTAGTAAGGAAGGAGGTACTCCCAGGTGGCACGAATCTTTGGTTTTATCTATGCAATTTCGAGATAGTCCTTAGGTTAGCCAGTCCATGTGGTTGAAGAAGGGTGAGTTTCACGTGACCGTAATGAGAAAAATGAATTGGTTCAACAAGAGCGTTATTTTACGGCGGATGGAGGTATGTAGGCTGATTACAGAGCTGAACCTGACCACCCGAAAAGATCATTTCACCTGCCCTTCATTGATCGGATGTTAGACAGTTAAGCGAGGACACCCTCATTTTTTGTTTCTTGGATCGTTATTGAGATATATCAGTGCTATTGCACACAGAGGACGAAGACCACATTCACATGCCCCTATGGTACCTTTGCCTTGAGAAGGATGCCATTTGGGCTGTGTAATGCTCTGCTTACATTCAAGGTGTATGATGTCAATGTTCTCGGATTTGGTTGAAGGGTTATGGAATTTTTATGGATGACTTCTTTGTGTATGGATCAGTTTGATCGGTGTTTGAAGAACACGGAAGCAGTGCTTCAAAGATGTAGACAAATAACTTCTTACTTAATTGGGAGAAATACCCATTTTATGAGCGAAGGTATTGTTCTTGGGCATAAAATTTACTGCTCTTTTTAATTTGGAAGTAGACAGTAGGTATCATTATCAAAACTCTTGCTCCACCTACCACGATAAAAGGAGTAAGAAGCTTCTTAGAGCATGCTGGTTTATAGGAGATTCATCAGAGACTTCTCAAAAATATGAACCCTTATGCGATTAATGGAGGACCTGAGTTTCATGAGGTTTCATTTGATGACTCCTGCAAAATTCCCTTTTAAGAAAAATCAAGGTCAAATTGGTTGAAGCACCTATAATGGCTGCACGGAATGGGATCGATTTGAAATAATGTGTGATGCCGGATTGATTTTGCGATGGGAGGCGTCTGAAATGAAGAGGAGAAATATTCGAGGACCATATACTATGCTAGTAGAACCTTCAATGAAGCCTGAAAATTACTGACAACTGAAAAGGAGATGCTAGCCATAGTATTTAGCATGAAAAAATTCGAAGCGATACATTTTGGGATCCATTATTTATTATTCATCACGATCATGCGGCAATCAAATACGATGTCAAAGAAGGCTAAGCGAATTGATAAGGTGGATCGCTGCTATTGCAAGTTTGACTTGAGATCAAGGATAAAAGGGTGTGACAATGTGATGGCGATCCTTTTGTCAAGAGTAGAAAACAATCACGAAGAAGAGAAAGAAATGAAATATTAACGAGGAGAACTTCGAGATGAAGCGGTAATTTAAGTTTCCTTCGACTTCCATGGTATCTTTGATATTGTGAATTATTTAGCTTGTGGAGTAGTTCCTTCAGAATTCAGCTACCAACGAAGAAACTCAGAACTGACAGCAGGTATTATATTTGGGATGATCCTTTATTATTTAAAGAGTCTTGACGTGATAATAAGAAGATGTGTGCGGGAAAATGAAACGAGGCAAAATTACGAATGAATGCCATGTATCACCATATGGGGGCATTTTTCGGGAAGAACAGCTCATAAGATATAAATACCGGATTTTATTGGCCCACTATCTTCACAAATTGTGTTGAGTGGGTTAAATTGTGTGATAGATGCCAAAAGATTGGAAATATCAGCAACAGAAATGAAATGCTCCTAAGAGGTATAATGGTGGTGCAAATCTTTGATGTATGGGGAATAGAGTTTATGGGACCATTCCCACCATCATTTAGGAACTGTACATACTGCCCCAGCAGTTAGATTATGTTCCCGAATGGGTGGAAGCGATGGCTTGTCAGGAATGATGCTAATACGGTTGTGAGCTTCTTGCGAAAAATATTTTGGCTTGATTTGGAGCACCCGAACTATCATTAGTGATGGAAGCCATTTACCAAAACAAAATGTTGCAAAGCCCTCATGAGAGCAGAGTATGGGATCAAGCATGTAATGGAGTCAGCTTATCATCCCGGACCAATGGACAAGCGAGAAATTTCAAACGGAGATTAAAAGAATACTTGAAAAGGCTATGAGCTCGACGGGAAAGTTGGTCTTCCCGAACTTGATGATGCACTTTGAGAACTGGAATTTCTTTAATGCAAAACTCAGTGGAATGTCCCCATACAGAATTGTTTTTGGCAAACCATGTCACTTACCTCTGGAATTGGAATACAAGGCAATGTGGGCCATCAAAAAGTTGAACTTCGATTTTAAAACTGCAAGGGAAGAGAGATTGCTCCAAGCTGTACGGCTGGAAGAATTGAGAAATGAAGCCTATGATAATACTAGAATCTACAAAGGATAAGACAAAGAAATGGCATGATCAAAGGATCACGAGGAAAGAGTTGAGCAGGGAACAAGTTCTATTGTTTAATTCTAAGCCCAGAAATTGTTTCGGGGAAGAGTTGAAATCGAATGGAGTGGGCCGTATACGGTGGTGTGAAAGCGATACATGTGGACGGTAGCGATGGGGTGATATTGGAGAATTCCAAAGTCGATGGACAAAGGCTGACACTATCTAACGGGGAGGAAGGAATGGAAGAGCTCCGGCAGGTCATCTAGAAAGAAGAAGAACCAAACAATGAAGTCGGTAGGACTGTGAGCTTGATTGATGGGAAACGCCCATGCAAAACTTTGATTTACGATTATGAATTTTAATTAGAATTTACTTTGATTTCTTTTTCTCTAAATTTTTATTTTTATATAGTGATTAGTTGGAAATCTAGAAGTAATTTTAGTATAATTAAATCCTTTTCGTAAATATTGCAGAGTGCTTGTGCAAAAATGCTAGGAAATGAGAGAAGAGACAATTCGGGAACGACTCCAGCAATTCACAGGAAGGAGTTACAGGAAAAAGGGAAGCATTCTTTTCCCTATACTAATTATGTGAAAAGTGAATTGAATACATGTATGAACTGCTGTGTGAAATTGATTTATTTGATGCTGAGGATTTGAGAATTGATAAAGAATGAAAGGCTCTCTGTTCATTAAATTTAAGGCAAATCTTTAGACCGAGTTCGCGACAAAAGGCGATGTCGTGACTCAGTCGATGTTGAGAGAAAGACGAGTCGCGACAAAGCGGTCGCCAGAAGTTGTGTGACATCACCTCTATAAGTATTCTTGCCGTAGCGAGGGATGACTTGTCCCACCAAAAGTTGTATATGTCGCGACAAGCAAATTCTATGTCGCGACATAAAAGAGAATTGCCCGGTTAGGCGGAGTTTAATTTATCTAATTTTAATGACAATACTATTTAACATTAGAAATGTTTATTATGCAATTAATAAATAACAATTAGCCCACATAAACTTGATTGAATTGCAACTGTTGGAGAACTTCTTCCCCTTACAGCCAATTTCGAGAAACCGTCCACTCTCCCCTTCCCTTGATTCTGATTCTAATACCCCCCAGCTCTCGAAAATCTTGAAAACTTCCCTTCTGTTTTGAATGGGCAAGAACATCAAATCTTGTCACAACAGGGAGATCATGGAGAAATATGTCTGACAGGAAGAAGAAATCCGGCGGGAAGAACCGATGGAAGAGATACCCCTGAAGCACCAAAAACAGCGGTTTACGAAGAAAAGGCGGACAAAGGAAAGGGAAAAGCAAGAGAAGATGTAGGAATTTTGTGTCGAGGAAGCTTATTCAGTGGAAGAAGCCTTATGCCAACAAAGGGGTTCGTGACCCGAGAAAGAAGATTCGAGAAACCACATTACCTTTCAAGGAGATGATTGAACAAAGAGGATGGCTCTCTGCGCACCAAAAGTCGAGGCTGCATGACGGTGAGTGAAAGAATTTTATTCCATCGGTAGGCGGGAAAGACAACCTTGTGTTCGTCGGAGGAGTATGGGTACCATATGGGGCAGGCCATTATGAAGCCTATGGAATGGCGGGGCACAAGCATGGGTCCAAATTCAAAAAGCTCTTGGAAAACCCAAATTTGAGAAGGTGTAAAATCTCTTAGCCAGGAAAAATTTGTGAGACGAGGAAGGAGAACCAAAAATTACGAGCAGGGGAAGCCTCGAAGAGGTTAAGGTATGTAGTTATTTCTTGGCCTCTGTTTGGTACCGACAAACATGTGTGCCCACGCCGGTGGGAGAGCGAGGAAGCAATTATGCTCTATGCTATTCGAAGGGGTACAAGCTCGATGTAGGAATAGTAATTGAAAATTCTATAATGAAAATTTCCTGAAAGAGAAGGAAATAAGAGAGGGCCGATCTCGCACAGCCGACAATAAGCATTTTTTATGTTTAAAAGTTTGGGGTGAAGGGAGGTTGGGAAAGAAAGAAGAAGAAGTCCATTTATGACATACATGGATAAGAGAATTCCAATTTCTGGAACCAAGACAAACCGTAAATTTGATTACAAAATTGTAATTTCGGGTTGAAATCCATAATTATTCTAGATCTCGGATAATGAAACGAATTGTACCGTTGGAATCGTCTCGCGAAATCTAGTTAACACGTAAAAAATTTCATAATTTTAAGGAGCCGATAGTCGACACGTTTTGAGCATGTATTCGGTGCGTAAATCGGTTCCGATCAGCCGAAAGGCATGTATAGCAGGTACTCATGTACCATAAGTGGTATAGTGAAGTAATGAAAATGGACGACCGACATAATCACAGAATATCAATCACGGTAAAGAGAGGGACGTAATGGGCGTTTATAGAATTTGATTCTAAGTCACTAAAGCCAAATTAGCAAATAGTGACTTGTCTTCAAATGAACCAAGGCAAAAAAAACGTGAATTCCATTTTGATGCATTGAGCTTTGGGTTTTGAGAGCTTTTTTTAGAGAGAGAAGGGGTGCTTCTCTACAGAATAGCAGGGCAATCAGGCCAGTCGGCGGTCTTCGGGGCAGAAGGAGAAATGTTCTACGCGGGGTGTTTCTGGCGTGGACTCGAGTTTCTTCAAACTCCTTGGTGGGATTTTCTCCCTACTTGGGTTTACACTCCCATTTAAATGTTTTACTAATGTTTCGGGATTGAATGAGTCGTGAGAGGGCGGATTGGATGGAATCTGAAACATGGGGCCAAGAATTATTGGAAAATTTTAGAAACTTTGGAGGGGCGTTTGTATAGTCCACGTAGAGCTGTTTGGAGTTGATTATGTGTTGATTTATGCAGTAAAATTGGTGCTTGGTATGCATTGGGTGGGAATGGCCGGTAGTTGCAGTTCACTAAGTGAGCTAGGTGTTTTATTAATTTTAGGGAATAGTAAGCGAGGGTTTCACTATTCTGGAATAGTCTCTAAAATTATATTTTGTAAGAAAATGTGTTTGGTTAAGTAATTCGAATCGAATTGCTTGTGTTTAAAACATTAGCCAAAGTGAGCTAATTTTGGTGCTTGAAATGATAAAATCATAACATGTTGTGTGATTTAATTTTTATGCGAATATATTCATGTTTATATATTTGCATGTGATTAAACCCAGATGGGCCGGCATACAGCCATTCCATAAGCTGCTGGAGACATCCTAGGAATATAGGTTAGTGAGATGAGTCTGAAGAAGCAAGGTTCGGAGGGTAGTCTAAATGTAAGTATCGGAGGATAGTCCAAATCAAATAATATCAACCGTCGGAGCGGCCCGGTTTGATGTTTTATTCTGTCGGAGTAGTCCACAAACAAATAATATATATATCAATCGTCGGAGCGGCCCAATTGATATATATTCATCGGAGGGTTGTCCACTAATAATATAATAATTCTCATACGAGGCTTAGGCGAGTGTGAGAGAGTCGGTGAGGACTCGGGATCTGAGTTAGTCATGTAGACATTCAAGTAGGATCATTCATTTGCTTGAATGGAATTTGATTACTTTACAGACATTGCGCCAGGTGGTGAAGTAGCCCCCTTGGGGCGGATTCTCCTCTTGAGGCTTTAGCTCACCTGGTCGTGGGGATCCCACTGCGGTGCATGGGCGTGCGGGACGGTTCGTCAGAGGTTTTGTGTGAAGAAGCGCAGGGATATGGCTTTAGTGGTTGTACATGTATTAGAACCCTTCACGTTTAATATATGTATTGTTTAAGAGTAAAGATATTAACTCTTGTAACTAATGGGGATATAGTTGGATTCATAGTTTTGTATATGTTTTATGGATATTGTTGCATGGGCCCGAGAGCCGTTTTATCCTATTTGTATATATGCATATATTGGGTGTTTGGGACGGGATATACGGGTTTTGTAATTAGGTAGAGCTCCGTTACGAGGGACTACGGGTTTTCTCTAAAGTGGCGTGAGTTGGCAGGCCTCCACTTGTATTCCGCGGAGTTGGCGGGTAGTCAACAGGATTTGGGTTTTTGGGAAAAATCCACAGCTTGGTATCGGAGAGCTTAGGTATACGAATACCTAGGGAGCTCGGGTTTGGGTAGCCATCACCACCAAGTGGTTTGATGTAGAGTATAGGTATATGGAAGCCTAGAGATGGAGGCTTGGGCTTAGGCCATGGTTGAGGAGGAGCGTCACCACTAGGTGTGGTTTGATGTTGAGTTTAGGTATGGGATTACCTAGGAAAATCACGGGACAAAACTAGGACACTACAGGCACGTGTTTGGTGTGTTTTGTGTGATTGGATTTTGAGTAATGCTTGCATGTGGTTGTACATAACATGAATTGTTAGGTGTTGTGCGATTGAAATTTTATGAGTTATATGCTTGGTTGATAGCATAGGATGATGTGTGGTACATTTTGGGTGTTTACAGTGTGTAAACTTGAATAAGGAAATAAACAGTGAGTTCATAAATTTATTTGGTTTAGAGGTGAAAGAATTAATTTGTAAGGTTTTCTTGTGTAAAAGCTGAAGAAGAATAAATAAAATAAATTTTCGAAATTTATTTAGGTTGTTGAAAATGAGAAGAAATGTTAATTAAAGAAAATAAATTTTTGTTAAGTTTATTTGGATTTATATGGAGAAAATGATTTTCTAAGATTTTACAAGTGGTAAAATTGAAGAAAATGAAGGAGAATACATTTTATAAATTTATTTGAGTGGAGAAAATTTTTGATGAAATGCGGAAAAGAAAATAAATTTTTGAATTTATTTTGTTAAGAATGAGAAAAATAATTTTCTAAGGTTTTATGGGAATAAAATTTTAGAAAATGGGGTTAAATAAATTTTTATAAATTTATTTGAGTATTTAAGAGTATGAAAAAAAAATGATTTTTAGTGATTTTTATGATTTTCCAGTTGCTGGAAATAATGAAAAATATATATATATTTTATAAAGAAAAAGCGAAAAAAAAAAAATGCAGTGCTTGATTTTGAATAGACTCTTGCTTAATTGTGTTTTAAGGAGGGGGATTGTATTGCAATACTAGATTTTGCTTATTGCAAATTCAAACTGAAAGGCAAGATTGTATTGCAATAATGGGTGCTGAGGAATTGGAGTGTGTCTAGCCTGATTCAACATGTGTAGCGAGCTGGCAGAATTTATGTTCTCAATCTGATCAACTGTGCAATCTGGCAGAGCATAGGCTGGCGACCCATTTGGAGACGTCTGGTTGGCGAATGAGCCCGGCCCCAGCGTCTTGTATACGTCTTTAGCCTTATGCAGCAGACGAGCGTAATGACGTAAGTGCCTTGGCCTTGTAGTATAATATGAATCTGTAATGACGAAGCGACGAAGCGCGGCCCAGCAGCGAAGCGTGCGGGCCAACGAGCTCGCTGTGGCGAAGCGCTGACGGCGTCGCCTTGGCTAAGCGTCTTTGGCGGCTGAAGCGCCTTGGCTGGCGCTGGGGCGCCTTAGGCGATGCACTGGTGCACTGAAGCGTTCCGATCCGTTTTGACTTCGTTTTTTCTGAGTCACCAAATGAACCTTTGTTCATTGTAAAATAAAATTTTTTCGAAAAAAAATATTTATTAAATTGAATAAAATCAAATAGATAAAATAAATTTTGATAAAATTTTGAAAAATAAAATTTTCAAAAATAAAATTTTTAGAAAATAAAATTTTTATTGAAAACAATATTTTAAAAAAGGCAAAATTGATTCGTATGGCAGGTTATGTGTATGACTAGTGTCTCGGGGCTGTATTATGCCTTAGAGATACTGTATTGGGTTCAACTACCGTTTGACATCGTGATTCTTGATAGTTGCGTAGAAAAGTATAATGCATGGTGAAATGCATTATAGGAAGAGTAAATACTAAGGTTATGAGTTATGACCTTAGGAGTTTGGATCATAGAAATGAACGAGGCACTAGAACCATTGGAATAAATGAATTGAGTGGTTGGAAATTTGTACCACTTTAGGAAATGAGCAGTTGGAGTTCTGGTTGTCAAGTCTATCGATGGTGGCTACGCATTACAAGTTAGACTGAAATGAAAATGGTGACTCTTGTTGCCATTGAAGCGTAGCAAATGGCTTAGTAGAGGGAACGGAGGACATAGAGGGCGTCCGAGGCAGTCGGGCACCACGACATTTGACCGGCCGCGGAGCATTTGATCAACGGGCCTCTGGAGAGGCCGTAGGTGTTACAGCGAATGCTATAGCACAGGCTGGTATAGCAGGTAGACAGGAAGATCCCAGTAACCTTCAGAGGTTTAGGGCGTATCATCCTCCGACATTCACAGGGGGAAAAGATCCGATGGTGGTAGACCATTGGTTCATGCGAAAACGAGAAAGTGTTAAGAGAGTATGGAGATTACCTCACAGTGCTGACCCGAGGATAGGCTGTGGTTCTAACTAGAGAATGAGGCCCCGAATGTGGTGGAAATGGGCAAGGACCTCTAGAACCTTAGAGGAAGCGGTTATGCGTGAGTCTCCCCTAGGGATTAGGGCGAGAATAGGGACGATATGTCGAGGTTGCGAGTTAGAGATCTCGAGGACTCTACTCACAATGGACCTGAGGATTATGGACATGTCAGAGTTCGAGGGCATCCTGAGGATGGATTGGCTGATAGCTTACAGGGTCGTTATCGATTGTGAGCGTGGGAGGATTACCGCCTACACGCAGGACGGTACTCCTGTGGTATTTCAGGGGGACAAACATGATATTTTTCCCCAGATAGTATACGAGTCCAAGTGTCAGGGACAGTTAGCGGGTTGGCTAGTGAGCCTTACCCTAGAGGACGAGGTGAGACCGACTTAGATCTACCTCGAGTAGTTTGCAAATGTGTGGATGTTTTCCAGATGAGCTACCTGGACTACCTCCGCATAGGGATGTAGACTTCGGTATTGAGTTACACCCTGGTATATTCACCCATCTCTATGACTCCGCGCCCAGAATGGCCTTGCCGGAGTTGAGTTGCGGGAACTTCGGGGTCACCAGCTACGGGAGCTCACTGGAATGAGGGTTTATTAGACGAGGCAACACCGTAAGAGCCGGTTCTAGTTGCAAGAAGAGGGGCCAAGACCCTTCGACCGTCGTTGGCTCTGAGCAAATGAACGGGTTACGATCAAGAATCGGTACCCATTAGAGATTGATGACACACCCCACCCCTTCCAGTGGCGGGCGTGCGAAGCCACTCCCACGAGAAAATCCCGGCCGTTACCTCTAGACTAGAAACTCTGTGAAGCGAACCGTATTGCTTGCTAAAACCTCTATAAAAATTTTTCTTTTCTAAACTTATGATTTTATAAAATTTGACACTGCTTGGTTGCGTATAGGACATGTCCCAAATCACGTATACATCAAATTTTACACTATATCCAAAATATGGCAACCAGCATACCAACACATTCTCTGAAAACTCTACATGTACATACATATGCTCCATTATACAAGTTCAAAGTATTTCCTTACACAATATTCTTGTAATTACGTGGCGATATAAATGTCGGGAGGAATGCTGGCTGCTCAGGCGTCAGGGTGCATGCACGGAAAATAGTTTTTTAAAATCTGAAATAATGAGCTAAACAGGCTCGGTGAGTGTATGCTTTATAAAATGTTTTTGCTTTTTTCTGAACATCTCAAAGCGCCAAACTCTCTTTTACAAGATATTTTTCGAAGCCTTGCTTACTTACTTTAAAGTTTCAAACTTTACTGTGCCACTTGCTTTTAAAAGTTTACAAAACTTTTAATACTTGCTTGCTTTTAAAAGTTCATAAAATTACTACCGGTCTCATACAACACTTGCTTTACCTTGCTTGCTTTAAAATTTTCTCAAAATTTCCGCTAGCTTTGCTAACATCTGAACTTGAAAAGTTTCTTAAAAAGCGGCACTAACTGGCGGCACTCTTTAAAAGTTTATAAAACTTTCATAAACTTCTTGAACTGTGGGCTCGACGCACGCATTCTTTGAAATAAGCGGGAGCACGGGCTCCAACCGTTTACTTTTAAAATCATGGGAGAACGGTACCAGCCGTCGTTGAAATCTAACGGGAGCACAGAGCTCAGCCGTTTGCTTTAAAACTCCGGGCACAGGCGGTAAGGGAACGATGGTTGATTTTTTCGAGCTGTATATCATGCTTATAAATCATCAATACGCGGAGGCTTTATTTTTGCTTCGCGTACCTAGTGAACCGCAGGCGCGCGACGATGCGGTGGAAAGGACACGTGTCAGCATCACCTTTTTTTTCGGTGAATGGTGGAATTTACGGGTGCCATCACCATAATTTAGTTAAACACCGTAGCGTATATCTTTCGCATACGTCTGCAGTGCCATTTAAATGCATGATGTATGTCACAAGTTTGAAATGACCAGCTAAAATAAATGTATGAGATCATTCGCGCCACCGTGCACGTCTTGAATCTACTCCCGACCGGTTTTAACTGCTTGCGCTAGGGAAGGCTTGTTTTCACAAACGTTCTTTGCTTGCTTGCTCTTTGAAAAATGGTTTAATTTAAAACCATTTGCTTGCTAACGAAAAATGGTTTAATTATTGATAATTTCTTTAACTTCCTTGAAAATGGTTTGATTTAGAAACCATTCTTTACTTTTAAAAAATGGACAACTCAAAACCATTTCGCAACTCTTGAAAAAATGGTTTAATTATTAATAATTTACTTACTTTTCTCAAAAATTGGTTTGTTCCGAAATCATTGCTTGATTTCCTAGTCATTGCTGCTTCTTGAAAATGGTTTGAACTCAAAACCATGAAATACGAGTCGCAACAGTTTATAATAATAATAATATCTATTTAGTATTTGGAAAATGAGTTTTAGAGCAGCTCAGCTCTTTCTTTTGCTTAACGACACAGTTCCACAACTTTCAGCCTTTGCTTTTAGCCTACTGCGCTCCAATGTATTAGATACTGCGTCGACAACGGCGATTTCTTGTGACTTTTGTCTTCTGATTAAAATTTTCGGAAAATATGTGAGTACAGTCTTAATTGAGGTATGACTTGATTAAAGTGAGGAACTTTGTCTCTTGATACAAAAGCAATAACGTTTCGAAAGTGCATCAGGATTTGTTGAATAAAATCATGAAATTTTATGGCGTAGAAAGCAGTCCGAAATTCGATGATTTGTCAGAAAATAGTCCCAAAATTCACTGGAAATTCCTGGAATTCACCAGCTGAGTCCCCAGAATTTTGGAATTTGAATTTATAGCCTCTAAGAATATTCGAGCCATTATATAGCGGCTTTGGGCTCGGGTATCTGAGTAGGAGAGAATTTCATGCTCTTGACATGACAAAAAGCCAAGATTTTGGTGTCCACGCGTAGCTCTCGTCGCGTAGAGTAACTTAAACTTTGGTCCGAAAAATTCTGACCACTAGAATAGCGTAGATCTGAGAAAAACTAAAAATTTGGGTTTTTCGCATATTTACCTGAATTCTCGGTGAAATCCTGTGTTTTGAATGTTTCGCACAGCGTATCCCTCGTCGCGTAGAGCACTTTTTAAGTGTTTATCAGACGAAATCCAAATGGTCGGATCTAAGTAAATACGAGAAAAAAAAAAGAAAGAGAAAAAATAAAGCTAAAAAAACTCTCAACTCTCACGCGCTCTCTGTCTCTGGCTCTCGTCAAACCATCTCGCACAGTTTGAAGGAACTTTGTTTTTATTTTTTTAACTTTAACTTTTTGATGTGGGGCCACATGTGACTTGTCTCCATTTTGAGTCGGATTTAGGTCATGAAGCAACTTTATTTTAATCAGGTTTGATTTTAACATGCAATTAAATATTCTTTAAGTATTTGCCATTTTTGAAGATTTTAGAAAATCAGTTTCGAGGTTTAATTTTCTTTGTCAGTCGCTAAAAATTCGTAAAATATTCCGGTATGCCAGGATTAAAAGCGAAACTTTTCTAGGTCAGATTTCGCGAGGCGAATTTAGCAGTATGATCCGTTTCGATCATCCGGAATGAAAATTTTTCGAGACTTGAAAAGTGCAGCGGTCGGTATTATTAATTTCTTATTTAAACTTCATTAATTATCTTTCTTCCCTCCGCTTTCCTTGATTGCAAATTTGTCACCAGCGTTTAAATGTGCAATCCGAAGGCTTTCCCCAGAAATTCCTATGGCCCCATCTCTAACCAGCCTTACATATCCTTTTTGCCTAAATGACAATTGTCTCTTACTTGTTTTAAGTACCAAATTAGGGTACCAAAATTTATAATTTCTTTAATTTCATCTCAAAATACTACAATGTGACACTTGGTACTCTTATACACCCCTACGGTATCATGCATGCATTTCTCTCGGGACGGTGTTACAAAATCCTCTCCTTAGGAACATTTAGATATAGTAGAAAACTAAACTCAAAATAAGGGGAAAGAACATACCTCCTCAGGAGAATAAATGAGAATGCGATGGCGCGTCACAGGCCTCACGGCTCCCAATGCTTTACCTCCACTCTCATGATTCTTCCATAAGACTTTAACTAATGGAATCACTTTGCTTCTCAACACTGTTCCTTGCGATCTACAATGCGCACGGTATCTCCTCATAAATTAAATTCTCCTTTAAGCACTTGGTTGCTCTCAATACATGTGAAGGATCTAGGATATATTCCCTCAACATCGATACATGGAATGTATCATGAATCCTTGATAACTCTGGGGGTAACTTCGACTTGTAAGCTACTGGCCCTACTTTGCTCATAATCTCATAAGGTCCTATATATCTCGGACTAAGCTTCCCTCGTTTCCCAAATCTCAACACACCTTTCCAAGGTGAAATCTTCAAAAAGACTTGGTCACCTATCTCGAATTGCAAGTCTCTACGACGGTTGTCCGCATAGCTTTTCTGTCTATCTCTTGCTATCTTCAAGTTATCACGAACAACTTTCACTTTCTACGAGTGATCTGTTTGGATTCAGAACTCTTAGTCTTCTCTTACCAACCTCATCCCGGCCACGAGTGGGTTCACCATTTCACGCCATATAGTGCCTCGAATGGAATAGCATATCTATCTTGGCCTGACATTTGTTATTGCCGCGAACTCCATTAGTGCAAATGAGTATCCGACTCACTTGAATTCCATCACCTGAAAGCTCTCGACATATCCTCTAGCATTTGAATGGTCCTCTCTGTTGGCCATGCAATACGAGGATGAAATCTTGTCTTGAAATGGCCAGTACCTAAAGCTATTTAAAAACTAGGCCAAAAACCTGGATGTGAACACCAGGGTCTCGATCTGAAACTATCAAGCGGAACTGCGAGTCTGCTATCTAGATCCACATACAATTAGGCAGACTTTTCCCGATGAATCCTCGATATTAATTGGTAGAAAATGGGCATATTTACGTCGATAGTCAGCTATTACCCATATCGCATTATGTTGCCTCGAGTCCGTGGAAGACACAAATCACAAATCCATAGTGATCTTCTCTATTTCCACCTTTGGAATAGGAATCGTATATCTTCCACTACTTGGACCTCGATCTTTCTGCCTTCACCTGCTGACAAGTTAGGCACCTGGAAGCGAAACTCGCTATCTCTTTCTTCATCCCATTCCACCAGTAGTGTTCTTTCAAAGTCCGTACATCTTGAATTTTCTTTGGATGCATAGCATGCGCGGATGAATGTGCTTCTTGCATAATGTCTCTTTTATTTCGCCATACTGCAGCACGCACATTCCTACATCATGCCATCATCTCTGTCGAAATACACTTTCTTTTCCTTTTCTATCTCTTCCTTAAGCTTAATCATCGTGGATCCTATGACGCCACCCTTTAGAAGTCGATCCACTAAGAGGAATCTAACATGAAATGTGTGGCTAACAAGGCTCACGAATCCTCGGCCTCGATATCACCTAAAGCTCTTAGATCCGCAACGATTGAAGATAACTGATCTCGTATGGGGCAAAAGAACTCTCAGTCGCCTACTTTCGAGGCATACACTCTGACGTGGCTTTCACTGGATGGTACTGTTAGTACGGTCGACAGTCCTTAATCAACTTCGAGCCATCTTTTCTTTGCCTCGGGTTTAACTCTTTGGGTGAAAATATATTGAAGACTCTTATGATCTGTAAAGATCACGCAAAGGGCTTACCTCCATATAAGTAATGTCTCCGTATCTTGAGCAAACATGACTGCTGCAAGCTCTAAGTTGTGTGTAGGGTAATTTCTCCCCTCATGCTTCTTGTTTGTCTAGAGGCATATCACAATCCACCCTGTCATTACGTATCAAAACACAACCAAGGCCTTGCACGGAAGCATCCTTATAAACCCGCAATCCATCTCCCATTGGGTAAAGCTAGAGCCCCGGGGCTAGAAGTCAATCCTACTCTTCAACTCCTCAAAGCTGCACATGCATCTACCCAGTCATACTTAACATCTTTCCTTGTCGGCTTAGTCGATTGGAAATTTGCTATCTTGGAGAACCCCTCATATCTGAGGCCCACAGATCCATTTGAACTCCTGTCTCGATAGGAACTCTGCTATCTCGAGCTACTGCGTGCGAGAATAACGGATCTCTCCGACTGGAAGGAAACTCTCATACGACCCTCACAATAGTGGGTCTCTGTCTGGAACGATCTAAGAAAGGCACAGATGCAAATGAATGTGTGGCTCCTGGGTCCACTAATCTTTATAAGCATCACGATAAGGATAAATAATACCATTAACCACATTACGGGTACGCATCCGCATCTTCTTTGAGTCCACGGTATATACTACGGCTGAGTGCGAGTCTGCGGCCGTACCCACTGGAACCTTTACCTCTTTACCTCTCTACCACGGCCACCTCTACGGGTGTGTTGGCCCCTCTGCTTGGGGACACCTCTCGGCGACCTGCGTGTGCTAATTTAAGTCTTGGGGTATGAGGCGGCCTGTGTTTCGAGACGATCAGGCGGGGACACTCTAATAAAATGGCTTCTGGCCCTGATGAGGCTTTCACATCTTGAATCTCGCACCTCCCATGATGTCGCCTCGACACATATGACATCTGGGAGGAAGACTGCAGGTGCCACTGCTAGCAGTGGGGGCCTCAACGATCCACGACTAGAGGTAGCTATCGACCTGCACCTCGGCCTCGCAACCTCTACCCTTGTTCTCTTTCTGTGTCTTGTCGGAGCTGC
Organism: Tetrastigma voinierianum; assembly: GCA_016808115.1. Classification (NCBI taxonomy): domain Eukaryota; kingdom Viridiplantae; phylum Streptophyta; class Magnoliopsida; order Vitales; family Vitaceae; genus Tetrastigma; species Tetrastigma voinierianum. The sequence goes on along the minus strand of JAEQBH010002324.1, from coordinate 62,024 downwards.
ATTTGGGTACGGTGCCTCCTCTTCCTTTCTTGCCTCGATACATGGCCCAGTCGTACTTTGCTCAGCTCTACCGGTACGCACGACTAAGTCCCCAAATCTATTGGCGGGGAACCCTTGAGACAAATGCACTCGAATCGGTCTTTTAATCAGGCAAGCACTTTGCATAGGGACTTCATCGCCTGAATATATGGAACCAATCTAACTAGTTACGAGAACCTCTTCTCATATTCTGAAACTGACATGTTCTTTTGTTCTAATTTGAAGAACTCCTCAATTTTTGAATCCTTATGACTTCGAGGAAAGAACCTATCAGTGAATTCTTGTTGAAATTGGTCCGTGATATACCATCGGGATACCTCACTCTCTGGCATCCACAATCCTTAATACTATCTTAGTAGACTTGGAAAACAAGACCACTTTGCTTTCATCCAGGTGCGGCAATAACTCCATAAATCTTGTTTTACTCTATCTGTCATAACAGTGCATGGATCACCACTCTTGATATATGGCTTGGCGCGGAGTTTTGGCACTCTCTCTATTGACCTCCCGGTTCTTCTATAACCTCTAGGTGGCGGTGGAGGTTGCGGCTAGCTTGTCCGGGTCGCTATTGCTACTATACATGCAATCTTGTGCCACTTGCTCGCCATAAACAACAATCCGGCACTTGAGCTCCCTTTGACCCGGATGGTCGATCAGCCTGCTGGCAGGTGATTCGCATAGAGGCGTTAGTGGAACCAACTACGTGCTCATCTCTACGCAGTGCTGAGGGCCTTCGGAAGCCGTGAACGCTCTCTAGGGCGACCTCTATGTCCTCTTCGACATAGTCTTGTAATTTCGTCAGCCCACATTTAATATTTGAATCACTTGATATGTATGTACTTTGAATTTAAACATACATGGTTGCCAATACTTGTACTGCGATACCACTGACACACCCCACCCTTCCGGTGGCGGGGCGTGCCGGCCACTCCACGAAATCGGTACGTTACCTCTGCGACTAGAAACTCTGTGAAGCGGCCGTATTGCTTGCTAAAACCTCCTATAAAAATTTTTATAAACTGTTTTTCTAAACTTATGATTTTACTAATTTGGCGACATATGACTCATTATGAGACATATCCCCCAAATCTGTATACATCGATTTTACTGCTATCCAAAATATGGCCTTGACATACCCAGCACATTCTCCGCGAGCTACTCTATGTACATACATATAACATTATACCAAGTTCAAAGTATTTCCTTACACAATATTCTTAATTCTGATAGCGATATAAATGTCGTGGAGGAATCTGTCTGCTCCGGCGTCAGATGTCTGTGCACGGAAAATAGTTTTAAAATACAAAATAATGAGTTAAGCAGGCTCGGTGAGTGTGTGCTTTATAAAATGTTTTGCTTTTACGAAAACATCTCAAAAGCGTAAAACTCTCTTTTAAGATATTTTCGAAGCCTTGCTTGCTTACTTTAAAAGTTTCTAAAACTTTTCTGTACTTGCTTGCTTTTAAAAGTTTACGAACTTTTTTTTAATGCCTTGCTTTAAAAGTTTATAAAATTTTTCTCAATTCTCTTGCTTGCTTGCTTTACCTTGCTTGCTTTAAAATTTTCTCAAAATTTCCCTTGCTTGCTTGCTTTATCTGGCTTGAAAAGTTTCTTAAAACCTTTCACAAACCTTTTACTTTAAAAGTTTCTCAAAACTTTTTCATAAAAGCGGGGGCACAGGCTCGGCATTCTTGAATAAAGCGGGAGCACGAGAGCCAACCGTTTGCCTTTAAAACCTCACGGGGGCTTGAGCTCGACCCGATCGTTTTACGGCGATCTGCGGGGCACGAGCTCAGCCCGGATTTCTTTAAACTCGGAAGCACAGGCGGCCAGGAACCAATGGTTGATTTTCAAAAGCGTATATCAATAGCATAAATCATGACCGGGCTATTTTTCTTCTGTCTTGCAGCGTGAACACGGAAGCTGGGCGACCGTGCGGTGGAAGGACTGTGTCGCATCACCTTTTTTTTTTTTTTTTTTAGGTGAATATGGTGGAATTTTGAGTCGCCATCACCATAATTTAGTTAGAGCTCATAACCTTATATACTCTTTTGTACGTGCCACGGTCCTTTAGGATGCATGATGTAACATGTCTAAGTTTGCCGACCGGGCGAAACTAAAATGCATGTACATGAGATCCCAACACCAGGTGCACGTCACGGAATACCTCGACGGTTTTCTTGCTTAGAACTAGGGAAGGCCTGTTTCTAAAAACATTCTTTGCTTGCTTGCTTGCTCTTTGAAAAATGGTTTACAATTTAAAACCATTGCTGCTATGAAAAATGGTTTAATTATTCCAGAAACCATTTACTTGCTTGTGAAAGATGGTTTATTTAGAAACCATTTACTTACTTTTAAAAATGGTTTAACTCAAAACCATTTGGCAGCATGAAAAATGGTTTAATTATTCAAAACCGTTTACTTACTTTTCCTAAAATTGGTTCTCAAAAATCATTTGCTTGATTTCTAATTAAATTTGCTAACTTCTTGAAAATAGTTTGAACTCAAAACAAAAATGAAATACCGAGTCTAAAGCAGTTTATAATAATAATAATAATACACTAGTATTTGGAAAATGAGTTTAGAACACTCACCTCTTTGTATAAACTTGACAGTTCCTGACTTTCCATGCTTTGCTTTTAGCTACCTTTTCGATGTATTAGATCACACACTTTGTCCAGTACAATAAGCAATTTGCACACTTTGTGCTCTGATTAAAATTTTTCGAAAATATGTGAGCCCCAGTACCATTCACGGGCATATGACTTGATTCTAGACTTCAAGGGACTTTCCATATAGTCTAAAAACACCGAAAACATTTCCTGAAAATTCTGTCGGTTTGTTTGAATAAAATCCACGAAATTTTAACCAAAAGCGTAGAAAGCAGATCAGAAATTCAGCGGATGTCAGAAAATAGTCGAAATTTCCTAAAATTTCTAAAATTCCTAAACTCAGTAAAAATTTTGGAATTTGAATTTATAACCTCTAAGAATATTCGAAACCTTATATAGCCTTTGGAAACCGAGAAATAATACAAGTGGAAAATTTCCCACCTGCTTCAACCTTAATGGCAATTTTGGTGTCAACGTAACTCGTCGTAGAGTAACTTAAAATTTGGTCCGAAAAATTCTGACCACTAGAATAGCGTGAATCCCGAGAAAAACTAAAAATTTGGGTTTTAGCATATTTACTGAATTTCATGGTGAAATCCTGTGTTTTTAGTACTGCAACGTAGCCCTCGTCGGCGTAGAGCACTTTTCGTGTTATCAGGCGAAATCCGGCGGTCGATTTTAAATAAATCACGAGAAGAAAAGAAGAGAAAAATAAAACTAAAAAAAAACTCTCAACTCCGCGCGCTCTCTGTCTCAACTGCCGTCAGGTATATGCCATTTTGAAGCTTTGTTTTTTTTTTCTTTTCTTTTGATGTGGGACTCCTTGTCACTTTATTCCACTTTTTGGTCCGTTTCAGTCCTGAAACACTTTATTTTGTCCCGGTTTCAATTTTCTTTATCCTAATTAAATATTCTTTAAGTATTTGCCATTTTTCGGAATTTTTCAAAAATCCCGTTTTCAGGTTTCACTCTTTATCAATGCTAAAAGTCGTAAATATTCCATTGTCTCACGAATTAGCGAAACTTTTCTGAGTCACTAGATTTGTGAGGCGATTTAAGCAGCGCGATCCGTTCGTCATCCGAGATCTAGAGAATTTTCGAGACTTCCCTGAAAAATTATGGCAATTCATTATTATTAATTTACTATTTAAACTTTCATTAATTATACTTTCACCCCCTCCACTTTCCTTAATTGCAAATTTGTCCTCAAGCATTTTAAATATTGCAAATCAACTTTTGAAATTCCCTCTTATATTACATCTCTAACTTAGCCTTACATATCCTTTTTGCTAAATATGATTGTACCCTTTTTAAGTACCAAATTAGGGTACAAAATTTATAATTTCTAATTTCATCTCCAAAATACTACAATGTGACCTTGGTACTCTTATACACCCCTACGATTATCGTATCTTGTGCATCTCGAGACCGGTGTTACAAAATCCTCACTCGCTGGAGCATTTAGGTATCGAAAATGAAAACTAAACTCGAAAATAAAGGAAAGGAACATACCTCCTCCGGAGAATAAATGAGAATCTTGATGGCGCATACGGGCCTCACGGCTCCCAGTAGGCGCCTCCCTCTCGCAGTTCTTCCATAAGACTTTAACTAATGGAATCACTTTGCTTCTCAACACCTGTTCCTTGCGATCTACAATCTGCACAAGTATCTCCTCATAAGTCAAATTCTCCTTTAAGCGCCTTTGGTTGCTCTCTCGATACATGTGAAGGATGCGGGATATATTCCCTCGGCTTATCGATACATGGAATGTATCATGAATCCTTGATAACTCTGGGGGTAACTTCAACTTGTAAGCTACTGGCCCTACTTTGCTCATAATCTCATAAGGTCCTATATATCTCGAACTAAGCTTCCCTCGTTTCCCAAATCTAAACTACACCTTTCCAAGATTGAAATCTTAAGACTTGGTCACCTATCTCGAATTGCAAGTCTCTCGGCCAGTTTGTCGCATAACTTTTACGTCTATCTCTTGCTATCTTCAAGTTATCATGAACAACTTTCACTTTCTACGTGATGTGCTAATTCGGGCCTCGCAGTCTTCTCTTACCAACCTCATGACACGATTGAATTACATTTCCTGCCATATAGTGCCTCAAATGGAGCCATATCTATCTTGGCGATAAACATTGTTATAAAGCGAACTCCATTAATTGCCAAATGAGTATCCCAACTCCTTGAATTCCATCACACAAGCTCTCGGCCTTATCCTCCTAGCATTACGAATGGTCCTCTACGTGGCCATGCAATGCGAGGATGAAATCTTTGTGCTGAAATGAAGCGAGTACCTAAAGCTGTTGCAAACTAGGCGAAAACACGGATGTGAACACGGGGTCTCGATGCGAAACTATCAAAGCTAGGAACCCCATGAAGTCTCACTATCTCGTCCACATACGGGTGGGCTGACTTTTCCAATGAATCCTCGATATTGAAGGTGGTAGAAATGGGCGTATTTCGTCGATCGATCGACCTTACCTTATAGCATTATGTTGCCTGCGAGTCAGCGGAAGACCTGTCCACAAAATCCATAGTGATCTTCTCCTATTTCCACCTTTGGAATAGGAATCTTGCGTATCTTCCACCAGTCGGGCCTCGATGCTCTGCCTTCACTGTGACAAGTTAGGCACCTAGAAAGCAGAGCTTCATTATCTCTTTCTTCATCCCATTCCACAGGTAATGTTCTTTCAAGTCCGAGTACATCTTGAACATACGGATGCATAGCATACGCAGATGAATGTGCTTCTTGCATAATGTCTCTTTTCAGCTACTTATGCTACGGCACGCACATTCTCTATCATGCCATCATCTCTGTCTGAGTGCACTTTCTTCCTTTTCTATCTGCTTCCTTAAGCATCATGCATGGATCCTGCCATTGCCACCCTTTAGAATCTGATCCACTAAGAGAGGTCCTAACATGAAATGTGGTACTTGAGCTCTGAATCCTCAGCCTCCAATATCACCCTAAAATCTTAGATCCATACTTGGTGGAAGATAACCTGATCTCATATGAGACAAAGAACTCTCTGGTCGCCTACTTTCAGGAATATCTGCTTTATGGCATTAGCTTTCCACCAGGATGAATTTTCCCGATGATACAGTCGTAGTCCTTAATCAACTCGAGCCATCTTCTGCCTCGGGTTTAACTCTTTGCGGGTGAAATATATTGAAGACTCTTATGATGCGTAAAGATCCACGCAAGGAACACCATATATAGTAATGTCTCTCCGTATCTTGAACAGCTTATTTCTTTGCCAAGCTCCTAGAGTCATGTGTGGGGGTAATTCTCCTCATGCTTCTTGAATTTGTCTAGAGGCATATCACGATCTGCAATCATTACGTATCAAAACACACAACCAAGGCCTTGCACGGAAGCATCACTATAAACCACAAATCCATCTTTCCCATTGGGTAAAGCTAGAAGCTGGGAGCTGAAGTCAAATCCTCTTCAACTCCTCAAACTCTTTGACATGCATCTACCGATCATATAACATCTTTCGCATCGACAGTCGATTAGAACTGCCTATCTTGGAGAGAACCCCTCATATCTGGAGCCCGCGAGATCATTTGGGAACTCCTGTCCCTCGATCGGAACTCTACTATCTCTGACTACTGCGTACGAGGGAATAAGCGGATCTCGGTTGGAAGGGAAACTCTCATGCGACCCTCCCAATGGTGGGTCTACATCAAAGAGCGATCTAAGAGGCATGGACTTTGAGTGGATATTTGTGGCTCCTGGGTCCACTAATGTATAAACATCATGATCAAGGATAGAAATAATACCAGTAACCACGTGCGGAGCGCATCCGCATCTTCTTGGAGTCACGGCATATGCTCGGCTGAGTGCGAGGTCTGCATCTCTGTGCCTGGGGCCTTGCCTCTGCCTGCATGGCCCTCTGCACAGTGTGTTGGCCCCTCTGCTTAGGACACCTCTCCCCGACGACCTCTGTGTGCTAATTTCTGGTACTGGGAGTATGGTAGCATTTCTTGATGTTTAAGACCAATCGGTGAGGACCTCCTAATAAAATGGCCCCATTCCCAGCCTTGATAGGCTCTCTGTGCTTGAATCTCTTACACTCCCCGTGATGTAAGCCTCGACACATATGACATACGGGAGAAGACTGCAGGTGCCATGCCTAGCAGTGGGGGCCTCACTGATCCCTGACTAGAGGTAGCTCCTCGACCTGCACCTCGGCCTCTGTAACCTCTACCCTTGTTCCTCTTTCTGCTGTACTGTCCAGAGCTCTGTTGGGAAGTGCCTGGTGCACTCCTCTTCCTTTCTTGCCTACTCTGATACATAGCCGTCGTACTTTGCTCAACTCTCAGGCCTCAACTAAGTCCCCAAATCTATTATGAGGCAGCGAGACAAATGCACTCGAATCCGGTCTTTATGATCCGGCCGAAAACCTTTTGCACTTCGAGGACTTCATCATTTGAATATATGGAACCAATCTAACTAGTTCTGAGAACCTCTTCTCATATTCTGAAACTGACATGTTCTTTTGTTCTAATTTGAAGAACTCCTCAATTTTGAATCCTTATGACTATGAGGAAAGAACTATCGGTGAATTCTTCTTTGAATTGGTCGCTGATATGCCATCGGGATACCTCTCTACGGCATCCACGATCATATACATCTTCCATCGAGCTTGGAAAACAAGACCCTTTTGCTCATCGAGTGCGGCCCATGCTCCGCATAAATCTTACATTTTACTCTATCTAGCCATAACCGGGCTGCCCTGGATCCCTGCCCACCGTCATATGGCTTGGCGCCCAGTTTTTGTACTCTCTATTGACCTCCTCGGTTCTTCCATGGCCTCTCTAGGTGGCGGTGGAGGTTGCGACTGCTGTCGGGTCGCTATTGCTACTATCTGTGCAATCTGTGCCACTTGCTCTGCCGTAAACAATCCTGGCACTTGAGCTCCCTTTGGCGGATGGTCAGTCTAACCTCTTTGGCGGAGGCGAGTTCATAGGCGGTAGTGGAACCCGACTACGTGCTCATCTCTCCACGAATGCTTGCGGGACGCTCGGAAAGCACGTGGGTGACTCTCCTAGGACGACCTCTATGTCCTCTTCCTGACATAGTGCTGTAATTTCCTAGAAAAATCAACTGTTTAATACTTTGAATCACTTGATATGTATGTACTTTGAATTTAAGTATACATAGTTTGCTGATATATACGATACCACCTTGACACACCCCACCCCTTCCGGTGGCGGGCGTGCGAAACCAATCCTGAAATCCCGACCGTTACCTCTAACGACTAGAAACTCCTGTGAAGCGAAGCCGTATTGCTTGCTAAAACCTCCTATAAAAATTTTTATAAACCTATTTTCTAAACTTATGATTTTATAAAATTTCGGCAGCATAACAGCTGCATATAGGACATGTCCCAAATCCTGTATACATCCAATTTACACTATATCCAAAATATGGCAACCAGCATACCAACACATTCTCACAAAACTACTACATGTACATACACCCATGCTCCCATTATACAAGTTCAAAGTATTTCCTTACCTGATATTCTTAATTCTGACAACGTATAAATGTCGAGGGAGAATCTATCTGCTCTGTCAGAATTAATGCATTACGGAAAATAGTTTTAAAATACAAAATAATGAGTGCATGAGCTCAGTGAGTGTATGCTTTATAAAATGTTTACTTTTTCTTGAAAACATCTCAAAGCGCCAAAACTCTCTTTTAAAGAGATATTTTCGGAAGCCTTGCTTACTTACTTTAAGTTTCTAAAACTTTACGTACTTTTGCATAAAAGTTTACAAACTTTTAATACTTGCTTAACTTTTAAAAAGTTTATAAAATTTTCTCAATTCTCTTGCTTGCTTGCGCTACCTTGCTTGCTTTAAAATTTTCTCAAAAATTTCCCTTGCTTACTTGCTTTATCGGCTTGAAAAGTTTCTTAAAACCTTTCACCGGCCTTTTACTTAAAAGTTCTCAAAACTTTTTCATAAAAGCGGGACACAGGCTCGACCGCATTCTTTGAAAGTAAAGCGGAACTGGGCTCAACCGTTTTACTTTAAAATCCCACGGGAGCTTGAGCTCGTAGGTCGTTTTGAAATCCCCAGCGGGGCACGAGGCTCGACCGTTTTAACTTTAAAACTCACGGGGCTTTGGGCGTAGAGACCAATGGTTGATTTTCAAGCGTATATCATGCTTATAAATCATCAACCCTTTGGGAGAAGCTATTTTGCCCTAGCGTACCACGAAGTGAACACGAGGCTTCAGGCGACCGATGCCGAGTGGAAGGACTGTGTCGCATCACCTTTTTCCGTGTGAATATGGTGGAATTTACTGGGTCGCCATCACCATAATTTAGTTAGAGCTCATAACCTTATATACTCTCACATCGTGCCAGTCTCCTTTAAATGCATGATGTATGTCCCTAAGTTTGCCGACCGGGGCAAAACTAAAATGCATGTATGAGATCTAACACCACCAGGTAACGTGCGGAATACCTAATAGGTTTTTCTTTTACTTAGAACCTGGGAAGGCACATTTTTTGTAGCTTGCGTTAACCTTGCTTGCTCTTTGAAAAATGGTTTTACAATTTAAAACCATTTGCTTTACTTGAAAAATGGTTTAATTATTCAGAAACCATTTACTTGCTTGCTTGAAAGATAGTTTAATTTGAAACCATTTACTTACTTTCAAAATGGTTTTAACTCAAAACCATTTTGCTTGCTAACGAAAAATGGTTTGGTATTCAAAACCATTTACTTACTTTTCAAAATTGGTTCTCAAAATCATTTTGCTTGATTTCTAATTAAATTTCAAAAAACTAGCAATGGTTTGAGCTGAAAACCGTACGAAATCTGAGTCTGCAAGCAGTTTATAATAATAATAATACACTAGTATTTGGAAAATGAGTTTAGAACACTCACCTCTTTGCTTGCTAAACTTGAGCACAGTTCCACAACTTTCCCGCCTTTGCTTTTAGCCTACACACTCGATGTATTAGATCACACACGTCAGCACAACCAAGCAATTTGCACACTTTGTGCTCTGATCAAAAGTACTAGAAAATAAATGCGAGCCCCAAATGCCATTCACAGGCATATGACTTGATTCTAGACTAAAGGGACTTTCCATATAGTCTAAAAACACCCGAAAACATTTCTGAAAATTATGTCCGGACTGTTTGAATAAAATCCTGAAATTTTAACCAAAACTGTCCGAAAACGATCGAAATTCAGCCGGACGTAGAAAATAGTCCCCAAAATTTCCTAAAATTTCCTAAAATTTCCTAAACTCAGTCTAAATTTTGGGACTGAATTTTGGCCTCTAAGAATATTCCAAGCCATTATATAGCCTTTAGGCTCGAAATAATACAAGTAGGAAAATTTCCCACCTCTTGACCTTAATGGCTTGAATTTTGGTGTCCACGCGTAGCTCTCGTCGCGTAGAGTAACTTAAACTTTGGTCCGAAAAATTCTGACCACTAGAATGACGTAGATCTGAGAAAAACTAAAAATTTGGGTTTCTCGCATATTAACCTGAATTCTCGGTGAAATCTGTGTTTTTGGTACTCCGCGCGTGGCTCATCGCGTGATAGAGCACTTTAGAAGTGTTTATCGAAACGAATCAGACGAATTGATTTTAAGTAAATCCCGAGAAGAAAAGAAAGAGAGAAAAATAAAACTAAAAAAAAAAAACTCTCAACTCACGCGCTCTCTGTCTCTCACTCTCGTCCGTCCTCTCCTTGCCATTTGAAGCTTTGTTTTTTTTTTTCTTTTTCTTTTGATGTGGGACCCACATGTCCCTTTATTCCACTTTTTGGTCCGTTTCAGTCCTGAAACACTTTATTTTGTCCCGGTTTCAATTTTCTTTATCCTAATTAAATATTCTTTAAGTATTTGCCATTTTTCGGAATTTTTCAAAAATCCCGTTTTCAGTTTCACTCTTTGTCAAGTCGCACAAAGAATTAGTAAAATATTCCGGTGTCTCGAGTCGCGGCTTTTCTAGGTCACTAGATTCGCGAGGCGAATTTATGGCGCCGATCCGTTCGTCATCAGAGATCTAGAAATTTTGAGACTTCCACGAAAAATTATGGCAATTCATTATTATTAATTTTCTTTAAACTTTCATTAATTATACTTTCACCCCTCCACTTTCCTTAATTGCAAATTTATCCTCAAGCATTTAAATGGCCAAAATCCAACTTTTGAAATTCCTACTATGGCCCATCTCTAACAGCCTTACATATCCTTTTGCTAAATGACAATTATACCCTTGTTTTAAGTACGAATTAGGGTACCAAAATTTATAATTTCCCTATATTTCCCTTCTCCCAAAAATACACAATGTGACACTTGGTACTCTTATACACCCCTACAGTATCATGTACTGTACACTCTCTCGGGACGAGGTGTTACATTGTGATTTGTTTGATCGGTTGAGGCATTGAGTCTACTCCAAATAGACCGCCTTGGTTATCATCAGCGAAGTTAGGGAAACAAATATCCCTAAAGGCGGCGTTTAGGGATGGCGTTTATTGGCACTATGAGTTCTGATGATGCCCTTTTTGGATTGGCGAATCACGTTAAGCGCATTTCATGGATCTCATGCATAGGATGTTCCAACCCTATCTGAATCGATTTGTCGTTGCAATAACCGTGGATGACATCTTAGTCTACTCTAGTCAGTGGGAGCATGAGTATCATTTTGAGGATCGTCACTGATTGTTGAGAGACCATCAATTTGTATGCTAAGTTGATAAGTGCGAGTTTTTGGCTTACTTTCGTGGTGAGATTTTTGGGACACGTGGTGTTAGCATCAGGAGTGTCAGTCGACCCTAGAGGAGGTTAGAAGTGGTGTTGAGTTGGGAGAGACCGAGATATCGATCTTCGAGATCACGTAGTTTCTTGGGATTGGTTGGGTATCATAAGAGATTCGAGAATGGGCTGAAGTTGTCCATTCGGGCGGGATTAGGATTTAAACTACGGGTTTATGGACTCCATGGTTGGAGACTGGCCACGACCGTAGAGATTGAGGATACTTGGAGCAATTTCGGGATCACGGGTGTTAGTATGAGAGGATCGACTTTCTCCCCAGTTCGGAGAAAGCGAGAAGACCTACACTTCACACTGGATTTGGGGACTAGGTCAGGATTGAGCACTGAGTTCTGGGATTGCCAGCCAGGATCCCAAGACTTTGGGACAATGCAGTCCAGTTAAGCCGTGGGGAATGAGGGGGAAGTATACGGTTCATTCCTCGCTCTGGCGAGGTCGGAGAACCGGGTTTGGTTCGGGGTGTTGTCTGAAGCCTCCCGGCAACCTGAATAGCCCGGAGGACCGGAGTGTGGGTCGAAGTCGAGGGACGGTCCCGAGGAGTTGCACGTGGACGTGGTGGACCTTAGGGTGGTAGTAGACACATTGGTTGTTGATGTCGGGTTTTACGAATAAGTTGACAACCATCGGGTTGTCGATGGTGAACCTAGGTCGGGTTGTCATACGAACCACGACAATTTGGGCTTAGAGTTGGTACTAGAGAAGCCAGTATAGATGTTCTTTAGGGTGTAGGGTGAGAGTTGATCGATGGGTCGAGTTATGAGTGAAATCTCCAGATTCTCATGGTGGACGGGATTGGGGGTCGCGGTATGGAATGTGCGTTCGCGGGCACGGTAACATCACATCGCGAAATTCGGGTGTGGGTGCACGGTATGATTCATTCACCACTCTTGGTGAGTGTGGGTTGAAGTTGGTCTTGGGGCTACGTCCAGTGAAGACTCATAGTTTGAATCAGAAAATGTAAGAGGCTCGAAGTGTAAGCCGAAGAGTTGTGTTGCTCGAGATGAAAACACACGGACATGGTTATCACGTAGACTTAGAGTTAAGTGATAGGAGTCGGGAGTGACTCGAGATTTGGATACCCATTGGAAATTGCATTGGGTGTTGTTGGCTGAGTGGGGGCTCGATTTATATGGATGTCATTCCTTGTTATGGACTAGGTCGATAGTCCATTAGATTGTCATTGATTGGGACCTTGGAGAGGTTAGGCGTTTACACACCAAGCAAGGGTTGTGTAGGGTTACATGTTGTATGGATTACATACGGGTGTTAGAGGACATGCTGTGAGCATGCATCCTGGATCATAAGGGTAGAGGATTAATTGCCCTTAGTGGAATTCGCCTACGATAATAGTTATCAGGCGAGTATACAGATGGCATCGTATGAGACATTGTATGGGAGGCCGTGTGGGTCACCGTTAGGATGGACCGAGGTGGGAGAGGGTTCCATCACTGGTCTTGATGCGCAGGGCACCTGCGAGAAGGTGGAGGAAGCGATGCGATAGCGTCTTCTCACGGCTCGGAGCCCGAGGCCCGGAAAATTATCCCAGGATGTCTGACGTCGACCCTTAGAGTTGAGGTTGGTGATCCGCGTTTCCTTGAAAGGTGAATCTAAGAGAGAATTAGACCGAGGATCGCGAAGCGCGGGAAGCTATAGCGAGGTTGTGGGCGCCGGGATCTCGAGAGGATGAACCTTTGTGTGCATTCGGTTAGCGTTACCGCCCGGCGTATCGGTGTCGCGCGAGGTGTTTCACGTCTCCATGCTTGGGAATATCTCCAGATCGAGATCATGTGGTGGATTGGGGACAGATAGAGATTGACACGGATGGGACCTTCGAGGAGGACCGGTGTGCGTGAATAGCCATGATCGGGTTTTCTTGACCTTAAGATCGTGAGGCTAATTGAGAGTGCTATGGCGATGCTGTGGGTGGAGGAATCAACGTGGGGCGAGGGACACGATCAGGGCTACTATCAGCCTCGTTTAGGGATGAAGGTACGTGGTTTAGTCGTTTAAAATTTAAATATTTGTTTACATATGGTAAGTGCGCGTTGCATATGCATGTGCGTGGTGTGATTAATCCTGAATTTAAGGATAAATTCGCACAGGAGGGGAGAATGTAAGACCCAAGAAATTCCATTTCTGGAATAAGGGCAAAACCGTAAATTTGATTACAAAATTGTAATTTCGGTTAAAAATCCATAATTAATTATCTAGATCTCGGATGATGAAACGAATTGTACCGTTGGAATCGTCTCGCGAAATCTAGTTAACACGTAAAATTTCATAATTTTAAGGGGCGGTCGGAGTAAGCCGCGTTTTCGAGCATCGCATTTCGGTGCGAAATGTCGATTTTCGATGCGACGAGCATGTATAACGAATGCTCATGTACCATAAGTGAATTATGAGTAAGAGAAATAATGAAAATGGACGGCCAAACGTAGTGCTAGAATATCAAATACGGTAAAGAGGGACATAATGGGCATTATAATTTGATTCTAAGTCGCTAAGCGAATTAGCAAATAGTGACTTGTCTTGCTAAATGAACCAAGGCAAAAAAAACGTGAATTCATTTTGATGCAGTGACTTTGGGTTTGAGAGCTTTTAGAGAGAGAGTGCTTCTCTCTAGAATATGGGCGATCCGACCGTCGGCGGTGCCCGGGGCAAGGAAATGTTGCGCGGGGACGAGCTGCAGCGTGGACTCCGAGGATCGGGAGTTTCTTCAAACTCCTTGAGGTAGGGATTTTCTCCCTACTTGGGTTTTACTCCGTTTTAAATGTTTTACTAATGTTTAGGTTGAATGAGTAGTGAGGGACCGTTGGATGTTGATCGAAACATGGGACGAATTATTGAAATTTTAGAAACTTTTGGAGGGAGCCGTTTACGCTATAGTCCCACGTAAGTGTTGTTTAGGTTGGATTATGTATTGGATTGTGTATTAATTGGTGCTTGGTACATGCATTGGGCGGGAATGGCGAAGTGGATTAGCAGTTCACTAAATTGAGTAGGTGTTTTGTGATTTTTAGGAATAGTAAACGAGGGTTTCACTATTCTGGAATATGTTCCTAAAAATTATGTTGCAGCCGAAAATATGTGTTTAGTTAAGTAATTCGGGTGGTGCTTGTGTTTGAACGATAGCCCAAAGTGAAATTTGAATTTTGGTGTTTGAAATGATAAAATCATAACATGTTGTGTGATTTAATTTTTATGCGAATATATTCATGTTTATATATTTGCATGTGATTAGGCGAATTGGAGCGGCGTACATCGTTCCGCTAAGCAACTGGAACATCCCATAGGAATATAGGGAGTTAGTCACGTGAGATGAGTCTAGAGAAACAAGGTTCGGAGGGTAGTCTAAAATGTAAATTATCGGAGGGTAGTCCAAATCAAATAATATATATCAACCATCGGAGCGGCCCAGTTGATATTTATTCATCGGAGGATAGTCCACAAACAAATAATATATATATCAATCGTGGAGCGTGACCCGATTGATATATATTCATCGGTTGTCCACCTAATAATATAATGAATTCTCATCGCGAGGAAGCAGGCGAGTGTAGAGAGAGTCGATGAGTTTCGGGATGCGAGTTAGTCATGTAGACATTAAGTAGGATCATGCGTTTGCTTGAATGGGTGATTACTGGAACATTGCATTGCGCTTAGGTGGTGAGTGGCCCACTTAGGGCGATTCTCCTACTGAGCTAGCTCACCCCGTCGTGGGATCCCCCTTTTTACAGGTACAGGGAGCGTGCGAGGAGACGGTTCGTCCTTGAGGTTTTATTGTGAAGAAAGCCGGGATGTGGCTTTGGTGGTTGTACATGTATTAGAACCCTTTACGTTTAATATATGTATTGTTTAAGAGTAAAGATATTAACTCTTGTAACTATTGGGGATATAGTTGGATTCATAGTTTGTATATGTTTTATGGATATTGTTGCATGGGCCCAAGAGGCCGTTTTTATCCATATTTGTATATATTGCATATATTGAATTTGGGACAGGATATGCGAGTTTTGTAATTGGGTAGAGCTCCGTACAAAGGGACCTGCTGCCGTTTTCTAAAGTGGCGTCGAGTTAACTGACCTCCACTTGTATTCAGCGGGTTGGCGGGTAGTCAAACGGACCCCGGGTTTGGGCGTCACAACATCACCACTCTAACGACGGGGTGAGCAAGGGACCCGAGCGAAAGAAAAGGGGTGTGGTGAACCAAGAGGAAAAAGAAGCTCTAGTGCAAGGCAAGAGGAGACTTTGAGGGTTGGCGAGAAGAGAGAACCCGAAACTCCTCCACAGAAAATAATAATTTCATTTCTTGGGGAATGATGAAGGGCGGGATTGGAAGAAAGAAGCCTGTAGATTTCTCAATCCTTTGGCTAGTTCTCCCATGCAAACGGAACGTCGAGAGGAAGCGGGGAGAAAGCTCAGGGAACCTGAAAGCAAATCGATAATGGAGGCCCTCCAGTACCATCCAGGAAGAGAAGATGGAAGAAAGGAAGAAAGAGTGGAAGTTGCGACAAAATTCGGAAAAGTCTATGAAAAGAGTTAAAGAAGAGATCGGGAATGGGAAGAAGAATTGCAGAAAAGGAGAGAAGAACGGATGAAAGGGTTCTTGGCTTGTAGAGGACTTGAAAGAAATGAAAGAAAGAGATCGCGATGCTTCTACGAAACTGGTGAGCCATGAATCTTTTATAAACAATCGGTTTGGCGTGATTCTCGGCTCTAACCATCATGAAGAAGAAGGAGCGGAAACGAGGGAAGCAAATTGGGAGAAGCGGTCAAGGATTCAGAATTTTTATACAAGTGTCTACACAAAAGATTTTGAAATAAAAATGGATGATAGAGACGGGAAAGCGAGGATCTTTGAATCCTATAGAGCGAGAGAGAATGGCTAGAAAATTTGGATACGATTAACATGATCTTTCCAAATTTTTGGAAGTAATGGCGAAATGGAAAACCTGATGAATGGCTTGGGGAAGAGACAAGATGAGTTAAGCAAGAAGGTTGATCTCTCATTGGATCTTCATTGAAAAAGAACAAGTTGAGAAGGAAACGAGAAAGGAAAGAAGGGGAAATGAAATTCCCTCCATTCCCGGCTCATTTGGGTACCCTGAACTTTGGATCCTCCTAATATCTTTGCTTTGCCTCTTCAAAAGAAAAAGATAGACTTCTTTAAATCCCGAGCTTCCCTTATTCTCAAGCCCATACAGGTTGTATCGACAATTGCAATTGGATCAGAAATAAATGATAAAATTTGAGATTTGGTTGTTGTGTTATTTTTAGTTTATTAAATTTTGTGTTGCTTTGTGGTTATAGTTGAGGAGAAAATAAAAAGTAGGAATTAGTTCAAGAATAAGCTGGCTTTGAGATGTAATAAGCTGAATTGAATGAAGCAGTTAGATTAGGAATAAGCTGGAATACAGACAAAATGCAGATTAAGGGCAAAAATGATCTGGGTTTAATTGAAACCTGAAAGTGCAAAAAGTAACTTAAGTCTCAGCATTAAGTCGAGGAATAGAGAGGAAGGTGGTACAATAGAAGGAACAAAACATATTTTTGAATTTGTGGTATGAACAGTAAGTCAAAGAACCTGTTGAATATCAATTAATTTAACTACTCATCAACAAAAAAATGAGTCAAGGAAATCCTTAAGGTTAGCCACAACTACTCAATCCAAATTCTAGAATTTGTTAAATTATTTATTAAGGCGAAATCCTAGGTGATACAGCTGACAAGAGATGATGCAGGCCATACTTGGATAGTTTGAGCCATTCTAGCCATCCCTATTCATATGCTGATGCATATACCTTGATTCAGAAATTGAGCCAAACAAACATCTTTCAAAAATAAGCCCGATACGACGCCCCCAACCCATCAAAAAAAAAAAAAAAAAAATTGATCCTTGGAGTAAGAACTATGATTGCAGAGGAATTCAAGGAGGAAGAAAAGTTTGGGGGAGTAATATATGTTTGAGAACTCAAAGGGGAGAAAAATATAGAAAAAAAAAAGGAACGAAAGAAAAGGCAAAGCGAAGAGAAAATGCAATAGAAAAGCTTATGTGGGATAAGTTTTATTTTGTGGCCTAACTCTCTTGAACAATTAAGTTCTTAAGGGGTGTTTTGACACACCTAGTACCTAATGCCATCGAGCGCCTGGGAGCTACTAACCCAAAGTTCGCTAAGAGTGTTAGAAAGCCTAAAAAGGTAAAGCATTGCGTCCACTGAAGTAGGCGATAGAAAGAAAAAATTCCCAAATTGAATTGTGGATGAGAAATGGGAACATACAGTTCGAATGAGAAAATCAATGTGGTATCCCGAACATGAAGTTTGGGGAGTTTATTCGAAACTAAAGAGGAAATTCAGGGTAATCTTAACCTAAAATTCCTTCCATCCTACCCATTACCCAAGTCAACAATATAAGCCTGAAAAGACCCGATCGATCTTCAAGGCCGGAATTACCTACATTAGTGGAGATCAATATGAACAACAAACCTATGGAATTTGGAAAATATGGAACAATCAAAACTCGTGAAGGACTTTTAGGGAGTTAAGGGATTCATTATGAAGATGAGAAAGGAAAATAATTTATTATTCAACAGATCTAATGATTATGTTGTTTGTAAACACTTCAACAGCTTTTAGTTTTGTATACTTTAAAGATTAAAAACTAACCTTGAACTGACTCGCTTTCAGATGTACGTAAAATAATGCATTCTCAGAGTTTCAATCAAGCTGACTACTACTGCAAAACGTATCGTAAAATGTCCTTTTGTTCGAGGATTAAACAATTCTTTTCTTTTTTTTTCGCTGAGGACAAGCAAAATTAAGCCAGGAGTTGATGAGCTTGAAAGTCATCCATTTTGTTCATTTTTCGATCTATTTTTATTTAAACAAGACCGATGATGCAAGGTAATTATGGAATAACTAACTAAACTGCAATGGCAGAATTCAAGAAAGAAGAATTTTATAAAAGCATAAGGTGGATGAGTCGTTAATGATATAATCAATAAGCAAGTCATAGCTAGTGCGGCACAAGATGAAAGGACCATGTCGCGGAAGCTTTACCAAGAATCAAAATGCATATCCAGGTTGCAGCAGTGAAACTCCAGTCGGAAACGAAGCTTACTTGAAGAACAAGGCAGGCTAGGCGTTAAGGAAACTCCAGGGGAAGCAACCAAGAAATGAAGAAGAAGAAGACTCCCATGTCGCCGACATCCGATGTTGTCGCGGACATCGAAAAATGATACGTACAGTCAAGGACAAGAAGTTGTCGCGACAACAAAGTAGTGAAGAGAAAGCCGCCGCGACATCCACCGAATAGATCGCCGCCGCGACATCGTGAAAACTTGAAAAAAATGTGATAGAGGTCGCGACAAGAGAAGCGCCGAAGCAGACAGTTTGAAAGATGAAACTGAGGTGATCGTCGCGTCACGCACAAAGATCGACGTCATGACACCAAAAGCAACCAGCCAGCTTCCGCGCGTCGGCTGTCGCGACAAGAGATTAATGTCGCGACATAAAACGTGCTCAGTTGAAGATTGCAGTTCCTTAAGTGATGTCGCGACAAAGGATTGATGTCGCGACATCAGGAGCCATCAGTTGAAAGTTGCAAGCATTTCAACCGGATGTCGCGACAAGATCGACATGTCGCGAAGATCACATAAACAAGAAACCTCGTGATATGCATAAAGTGATGTCATGACAAGAGATTGATGTCGGGCCACATCAAAAGATTCCGCTTGAACCGCGAAGACATGAGCAGCATGTCGCCACAGCAGATTACGTCATGACATCAAGACTTCGCTTGAACCGCAAAGACATGAGCGCATGTCGCGACAAGAGATTAATGTCGCACATCGAAGACTCCCACCGAATCTGCAAAGATACGAAAGCAGACATGTCACGACACAGATTGATGTCGCACATCGCCATACAAATAGTCGAAAAGTCAGTGAAATGCATAAAGTGATGTCGCTGACAAGAGATCGATGTCACATAATATGCCTTCGGGAAACAAGGGAATGTCATAAATTTAATGATAAATGTCAGAACAAGTGCCATTTCACTAATGTCGCGATTAAGGAGTCATGTCGCTGATACGAACAAGAATATCGGGCCAACACTTGAAATCCAAAAGAATGTACTGAATTAGGCCCAACCGAGAACCCTTACAGCAGCGCTTACCTGTGAGAAAGTAGCACAAGGCGCACGTAATTTAAAGATCCTGCAGAAATTCTAAGCTCTTCATTTTTTTTTCTTTTCTTTTCTTTTCTTTATTTTTTTCGCTTTCGGCCGTTATAGATTAGATTATTTTATCTTTCTTGATTTCGTTTTTAATTTCTCGGATCTCGATGTTATCGCTTTGGCGTGTCGAATGCGCACTCCATTCTTTCAAATTACTACCTGAATGTTTGAAGTTCGTATTAAATTTCCTCGAATTCGAATTTTCCGCTTCAAATTACAATAATCTTTACGATCGGGAGAATGTCAGAGTGTGTAATTCGCACTGAGAAACCCAAATCTTCCATTAAATAAATGCTATAGTCATAATTTATCTTTCCTGTAGTTATTTCCCGGCAGCTCAGAATCAGCTTTCACTTACTGCTATGGGTTTAATGTTTGACCGAATACGCTTTCTATACCCCGCTTTAAGATTTGTTTCATCGCTTCCTCGATTACGGTGTCCTCGAGCGATTACGTAGCGCATTCCTCGGTAGGCGATGCACATTTCCTTAAAGGTATATTAACTCCGCTTATTAGAGATCTAATGAGCTTTGTAAGCTTACTATAGATAAATCCTCTTCTCACTCAAATCAAGAAAGAGAGCTGAATGAAGAATAATTTAAACAGTTATAGTAGCTCGCCTAATTCGAATAGGTGAAGCCAATCCCGTGTTAGCCGAGATCTAACTGGGCGAGAGGATCTATTCTAATTTAGAGGAAGAGTAACCAGTGAAGTCAGATATCCTTGCTCGACCGACACCTTGGGAGCTAAGGCTTCATGTACCATAAAATGGGCATAAGTATTGCAAAAGAAAATACCGATTAAGGAAATCCTTATTAAAGTAGTCATCTAATTCCCTGCCTTCGAAAGAATCGTGAAATTAGATAATGAATCAGGAGTGTGGAGAGATCCAAACAGATCGCTAAACGCCTTGACGATTTTAAACCCGAAATACACAAGCAATTTTATCAGTGTTAACTACAGGAATTTATTCTTCACAATAGCATTGTTTATTTTTTGGATGTGTTCTCGAAAAGATAACTATTCAGTGTCCATTTATTTTCTTAACTATTCCTTATTCTTTATTCTTTATATCCCGCTTATTTGATCGTCACTATATCGGCCACGGCGCCGCGACCAAGACTACAGGGGCTGCCGCAAAGAAAGCGCAAAGTGGCGCGCAGAAGACGCCGGGGCGTAGGCAACAAGGCCGCTAGCCAGGGCGAGCGGGATGCCGCACGGCACTACGGGGACGCTTGGGCGCAGGCACGGCCGCGGCAGTGCGCTACAAGTGAGACACCGCTTGCAAAGTCGCGACACGCTGGCTCCCGGGTCGCGAACACTACTGGCCATACACGATATCAAGCATCATGCTACCGCGCAGCTGTGTGCTCGGGCTTAGGCCGTTGGTGTTTGTGTACTACCCCGCTTGATCCGCTGACCCGCATCGTTTCGAGTCATTAAATGAACACTGTTCATTACAAAAAAATTTCGAAAAAAAAAATATTTTAAATTTAATTAAAATCAAATCAAATCAAATCAAATTGGACAAAATTTTGAAAAAATGAAATTTTCAAAAATAAATTTTTTGATGATAAAAATGTTTTAAATGCATAATTGATTGTCTTGCATTACCTGTAAATGCGAGACCAGTATCAATATCTACTAATTTATGTGTATGATTAGTGTCTCGAAATTTGTGTTTATGCCTTAGAGATACTATATTGAGATGCATGTGTTAATTGTGTAGATGGCTAGTAGAGGACGGGGCGTGGGGACGTCCTGAGGCTATTGTTCGGGCACCAGACATTTGACCGATCTTGATGTTGTCAGTAGGCCTTTGTAAGAAGTGTTTGTGGGGTGTTGCGTGGTTGCTCGCCTGCCAGGCATAAGCGGGTGGTCGGGAGGTTCTAGTAACCTCCGAGGAGATTTAGAAGCGCATCATCCTTTTTCACGGGAGGAGACCAGATGGTGGCGGACCATTGGTTTATACGGATCGAGCGTCTTTGGAGGCTATGGAGATCGCCCCGATCGGCCGAGGATCGGTTATTTGCATTCCGGTAGAGGGTGAGGCGGTATGGTGGAGATGGGCTAACTTCTAGAGACTTAGGAGTTTATGACATGAGGCGAGTTTGAGGGCTGTTCATGGGTGGTATTTTCGGCGCGAGGCATGCGAGGCTCGGGAGTTCAGAGGCGGGCGGGGCGACGGCGTGATGGACTACGTGGCTAGATTCCACCAGTTAGCCCAGTTTGATGATTATGGCCGGCTTTGGCGAGGTGAGGAGATTCGGGGAGAAATGGAATGAAGTTGTCCATTTGAACGGGATTGTAGGACTTCGCCTAGGATATGGATTCCATAGTTGGGCGGCCACGACCATTGAGAGGAGAGAGATAAGGATTCTTTCGGAATCACAGTGTTAGTAGCAGAGGAAGAGCGGTCAGTCTTCTTCTAGTTCGGAAAAGACGAGGCTTCTAGTTTGCGAGGGTCAGTGTGACCATCAGGGCCGAGGGGAGATGAGTTGTTGGTCGACGGAGGAAGATGGTATGCTACCATTGTCGTGACTGGACACATGAGAGGATTGCCCCAGAGGCAGGGATCCCGGGGTTTTGGGACGGCACAATCCAGTCGATGGCGGGGGCCAAAGAGGATGCGATCGTTCTCCCACGGCGCGATGCAGGCGAGGCGATCCGATTTAAAGGGCTTCTGGCGGGCACCTCATTTCCGCGAGCAGGCCCGAAGGCGAGTATAGGTAGAGCGGAAGAGGCCGAGACCGCAGCGGGGACATCGAGTCGAAGGAGTCGTGTCTCGCCATCGCCCTTGGTAGTCCAGCCGTCGGCCCGATTATCTGATGCGTTTTTGCTATCACTATGGGCTAGAGTGTTATTTGATTACGGTGCCGCATTCATTCATTCTTTGCATCGGTTGCTGATCGGAAGTTGGGCTTAGAGTTGAGACCTTAGAGGAGCCTTTGTATGTGAGTTCTCCCACAGGGATTAGGGGCGAATAGGGATGATATGTCGAGGTTGCGATCTGGAGATCTCGGGGACTCTACTTACAGTGGACCTAAGGATCATGGACATGTCAGAGTTCGATGTCATCTTGGGGATGGATTGGCTGACAGCTTATAGGGTCGTTATCGATTGTGAGAGTAGGAGGGTTACCACCTACACGCAGGACGGTACTCGTGTGGTGTTTCAGGGAGACAAGCATGACATTTGCCCCAAAGCAGTATGAGTCAGTATGGGACCAATTAAGCGAGTTATTTCTTGAGCCTTACCACAGAAGGGCGAGGTGAGACCAGACTTAGATCTACCTCGAGTGGTTGTGAGTATGCGGATGTTTTCCCGGATGGTACAGATTTGCCTCCACATGGGATGTAGACCGGTATTGAGTTACACCGGTACTTCACCCATCTCTATGACTCCGCGTAGGATGGCACCGGATTGAGGTGCGGGGAACTCGAGTCCCATTTACGGGAGCTCTCTTGGACAAGGGGTTCATAAGGCAAACACTTCACCATGGGGCGCTCCGGTTACATTGTAGAAAAAAGAGGCCAGACCATTGCATTGATTACCAGCGGTTGAGCGGGTTCTGATCAAAATTGGTACCCATTAAGTTGGCGATTTGTTTGATCGATTGAGAGGAAGCGAGTCTACTCGAGATAGACCTTCTGCTGGTTACCATCAGGCGAGGGTTAGGGATACATATATCCACTGGAGCATCGTTAGGACACGTTATGGGCACTTTGAGTTCTGATGATGCCCTTCGGATTGTGAATCGCCAGCGTGTTCATGGATCTCATGCGTAGGATATTCTAACCCTATTTAGATCAATTTGTCATAGTCTTCGTGGATGACATCTTGATCTACTCCCAGTCAGAGTGGGAGCATGAGTATCATAAGGATCATTACGATTGTTGAGACCATCGGTTATGCGCCCGAGTTCGGTAGAAGTGCGAGTTCACGGCTGCGGGTGAGATTTTGGGACACGTGGTGTCGGCGCCCGGGAGTGGTCGACCCGAGAGAGGTCGACGGTGATGAGTTGGGAGGCCGGAAGTCGAGTCTTCAAGATCGTGGTTTCTTTGGGATTAGCTAGGTATTACGGGAGATTCATTGAGGACTCTCGGGATAGCGGCCTGATGACTAGGTTGGCCGGAAGGAGGTCGAGATTTGATTAGGGATGGCCGTCGAGAGGCATTCCGGGAGTTAAAGGAGACTTGCCGACTCCCATCTTGATGGATTCGGACCCGGGGGACCCGGGGGTACCCTGATGTATTGTGATGCCTCGAGGCGGATTGGGATGTTTGATGCGGTCAAGGAGGGTAGTAGCATATGGTTCTCGTCGGTTGAAGAATCACGACGAAATTACCCACACGACATGGGTGGCGGTCGTAATCTTACTTCATGAGATTTGGGCGCCACTATGCGTGGGGAGCCCAAGGTGCTCGTTTCTCCCAAAAGTGCGAAGTATATTTTCAAGCAGTGGGACCTCAATATGAGGCAACGTAGATGGATGGAGTTCCTAGAGGATTATGACTTCACTTTGCATTACCATCCTGGTAAGGCAAATGTGGTGGCTGATGCACTCAGTCGGAAGTCACGGGCGTTAGCTAGTATAGCTTCTCGGGAGTGCGGTCTTTCGAAGGTAATGGGACGGTTGGGCTACGATGTCGCGAGGCGGACTCGGGGTCGTTGGAGAGTCTAGTGGCTACACCATCTCTGTTGAGCGAGAGTGATTAGAGTCGGTGGCGGGACGCGAGAGATAGTGTCCATCGGGGACCGAGTACGGTCAGTGCAGTGACGAGAAATTTGGACCATCCCACACGAGATGGTAGTCTTCGATAGGGACGGGTAGTGGTTCCCCATTGTGGAATTTGAAGAGATTCTCGGGGAGTTTCAGCGCTCGATTTTCCATGCATCGGTGGCATGAAGATGTACGGGATCTTAATGAAGCCCGATATTCTTGGAGCGGGATGAAGAAGACACGTGGGGACTTTGTTCGCTTGATGTCTCACATGTCGTGAGTTAAAAATTTGAACACGAAGCCAGCCAGGGCTGCTTCAACCATTGGAATAGGCGAGTGGAAGTGGGAGTGCGTCCGCGATGGATTTGTGACCCGCTTGCCACGGACACAGTGAAGCATGACGGTATGGTGATAGTGGGCCATTTCGCAAGTCGGCGCATTTTCTAGCGTCACGAGATGACCTTACATGGAGAGATTCTGCAGTTATACATTCGAGAGATAGTCCGGCTACATGGAGTACCAGTATCCATAGTGTCGAATAGGGACCCGAGGTTTACGGCACACTTTTGGAAGAGTTTCAAAAATTTATGGGCTTCTGTTGACTATGATGTGGCGTTCCACCCTCGAACAGATAAAATTGATCACGAAGGAATTTATCACAAGTATTAGAGGACATCACTTCTGAGCATGCGTCGCGAATCGTAAGGAAGCGGTTAGGAGGAGCATTTGCCTTTAGTGGAATTCGACTACAACAACAATTACCAAGCGAATATACAAATGGCACCGTATGAGGCACTGTATGGGAGGCCATCTTGGTCTGTTAAGTTGGACCGGATGGGAGAGAGTTCCATCATTGGTCTGATCGATAGGGCACCTCAGAGGTGAGCTTGATCTGACAGCGTCTTCTCACGGCTCAGGGCCGGTAGAAGAGCTATCTTGATGTCACGTGACCGCCAGAGTTCGAGGTTGGGATCGTATGTGCTTGAGAGGTGTTGATGCAGGGAGGGAGTGGTCGGGTTGGCCCGAGCACGTGACTATCGCGAGATTTATTGGACCTTTTGAGATGCTGGGATGATAGGCGAAGTGGCGTGGTTGGGCGTTACGGGCGTGTCGGTGTCGAGGTGTTTCGTAGTGGCCGTGGCCGGAGTATCTCAGGATCCATTTCGTGGTGGATTGGGGACAGATAGAGGTTGACACGGATGAGACCTTCGAGGAGGGACCAGTGTGCATTTTAGATAGTCGTGATTAGGTTTTGCGACCCAAGACCGTGAAGCTAGTGTTGATGCTATGGCGGTACTATGGAGTGGAGGAGTCAACGTGGGAGCGTGAAGGGCGCGTGCGGCGCTTTATCCGCTTAACATTTAGGATGAAGGTCACGTGGTATAGTCGTTTAGCAATTAAATGACTGTTTACATGCATAGTAGAGTGCACGTTGCATATGCATGTGAGTGATTGTGATTGTCCAGAATTTCGGGACGAAATTCCTTTTAAGGAGGGGAGAATGTAAGACCCGAGAAATTCCATAGGCTCGTGTTGATAGACATCAATATCTTTTAGTTTTCCATCTTGAATTATTGAATGCCCGTTAATATTTCTAAAAATAAAATAATGCTGAGTTCTTGTCCAGTTGGTTGAAACCTAAACGGAGATGGAAATAAAAGCTTTTATGAGATTCATGTCTTCTTTTCTTGATTCTTCTTGTGAAAATCTTGAAAATCCTTTGTCTTACTCTTGAGGGTCTTTTAATATTTAGTCTCTGTACATAAGTTTATATTTATACAGGTTTAGACAACATAAATTTAATAAGATAATACAATTAATTTTAGATATTTGAAAAGATAAAAAAAGAAATACACGAAAATTAACGGAGAAAATATGATAAAATATCTTTGAATCATATCCACACACTTGCCGGGCCTAATGGGCTGTGGTTTTTTGAGCTTACACGGATGGGATGATCGTGAATAATGGGCTTTGATTTTGGGCTTATCTTGATGGGCTTCAATCTTCCAATTCACGGGAGTGATGGGTGATTTGATAAATTACCTTTTTGTGATTTTTGATAAAAATGACCTTCTTATTCTCTTGCAAAAATAATTCATTTTTTTAAACGATAATGTAAATATATAAAATAGAAATTATATTTTTATCACGTAATTGGTTATTTTTAAGAAAAAACATAGGAGATGTTAAATTCATAAATTTAAGGGTGTTTGATGTCTTTTAACTAAATATTTCAATTGTTATCCATATGACTTATCAAGAATTAAGGTGGAAAGAAATTGGAAGAACAAAGTTAATATTTTTAGGTTATGTTTAATTGTCCTTTTAAATAAAATAAATTGTAATAAATTTTTTTTTACAAACTTATATATTTTAAAATTATTTGATTTTCTTATTAATAAATTTAAATACAATAAATAGATATGAAATAGTAAAAAAAATGTAATTAATTGATTCTAACTCCATTTTATTATTATGTTTTTTTCTCACCTTTTATTTTCTTACTATTTTCTTTTTTTCTAAAAATAATTTATATATATATATATATATATATATATATATATATATATATATATATATATATATATATATGATGTATATATATATATATGATATCAAGCAAAACAATGAATTTTCATTACAAGACTTTAGAAGACTTTATATTAATGAAGAAAATTTTTTAATCTAAATTCAGAAAAAGTACTATACTTATATACTTTGATATAGTAAAAAGCTTCATAAAGCTTCACAGAGTAACAAAATTTTCAAAAGGAATATTCATAGATTGATTTTATACATAAATATCTAATTGTAACCTAAGGCTGTATTTTCAAAAAGTCTATTCATATATATAAAATAAAAATAAAAACTATATCGGATCTGATTTTTATATTAATCTCAACACATTTATTTTAACCCTTTATTTAACAAATTATTTATTTTTCATTATTTTTTATAATAAATACAAAATTTTTAAAATTAATTAATATTTGTAACCAAAAAAATTTCCAACTACACAAATTATTAATTAAATATTTATATATTTATATTTATTGATTTAATTAATGTTTATGGCCATTTTATTTTTAATTGAATTTTATTTTTATTTTAAATTTTTAATTAAATATTTATTTATATTTTTTAAATCAAATTTATAGTGTATGGGTAATGAATGAATAGTGCATGATGTAATTATTAAGGAGGAAGAGAAAGGGAGGTAAAATTGGAATAAATTTAGGATGAGATGTAGCTTTAGATCTTTCAGCTCTTTGAAGATCTTTTGCACTTCAAAAGCTTTTAGTAGAATCTCGTAACTTTTGGGCCAAGAAAAAAATGGCTTTTGATGCTTTTTTTTATGCTCACTACTAGAGATGCTTTAATGTGAGGATATAATCTAAAATGGGATCTAAAGATGATAAAATAAAATGGAATCGGAGACGCTATATTAGATTTTGTTACTTCCGACACCTTATCTTCATGCATGGTCTTCATCATCATGTAAGATTGTTCGGGTTTGGGTTGGAATAGTGAATTCCGAAATTTAGAAGACTTTAGAAGACTTTATATTAATGAAGAAAGAATTTTAATCTAAATTCGAAAAAAAGTACTATACTTATACTTTGATATAGTAAAAAGCTTCTTAAAGCTTCACAGGTAACAAAATAATGAAATTAAATACACTATTTAGAATTTATTAAATAAAATATTTATGATATTTAATAAAAAAATACGTGAAAATTGAAGAATAAAATGTTTTGAATTTTAAATTTGAAGGTAGTTCGATTGAAAATTACAAGGTCTTGAGGTTTAACGTGTGTAGTCGACCCTCTTTTGACCATTGAAGTCATTAGATGTCTTTATCATTATTAACTTGGGGTTAAAATTAATAAGTGCACGTGTAAATACAAGTTAATCAGACATACATGATTATATATATTAGTTGATTAAAATACTTAGTCGTTTATGGATAGTCATCATTTATTTTTAACATGTAATATTTTAGATTATTCAGATTAATTCGAGAAAATGAATTATGTTTTCAGATATTTTAGTATGAGATTTTTCGGAAAATGAAATAAAATAATATATATTTTGGTAAATTATTTAAAATAAATAAATCAACTATTTATGTTTTTCAAGAATTATCTATTTTAAATTTATTTAACAAATTTAATACTTGGAGTCTTAAAAAACAACAGTACATAGATAAACCACAACTACTTATTATTTATATTGTGAATTGCAGTTGAAAACAGTGAATTGTTGTTAGGATTTGAAATAGTAAGGGGATAGCTTAAAAATAGGAGCTTAAAAGAATTATCTAAAGCTTAACTCAGCAGTGGAACAAAACATGGAGCATGGAGCAAAAGCCAAATATAGATGCTTTTGATGAAAAAATCAGCTCCAGCAATGGAGCAAAACCTGAAACAATATTATAGCTGATAAACAGTGATCAGCTAAATATGGGCAAATATAATTGATCACTGTTCCTAAGCAAAAAAGGGGAAAAACCAATCCTACCCTTGTTTTCTATCCGTTGGAGGCAGGGGAAAAAACTGAAGGAAAAACTGGAAAATCTTTGTCAGCAAAATCAATCCGTCCCGTTGAAGACACAAAAATAAAAAATGGTCAAAAATTGGAGCGGATCTGCCTGTCCGACCATCGACAGGTAGCCTTTCTCGTTCAGGTTTAGTTAAAACTTTTTCTATTGAACAAATCACAAGCCATATGAACACCAGACCGGTAAATCAGACTTCGGTTCTTCAAAAAAGGCGAGATCTAGAGGAAGAAGGGTTTTATGGCCGAAATGGTTCCGACAATGTTGTCGCCGGCGAGAAAGGGGCGTGAAGATCAGGTGGCTTGACTGTGGTGGCACGTTGAGATAATGAATCCTCCAATCCGACGACTCGGTGGTTTCGGGTTTATGATCGATTCGATTCGGTCAAAAAATTATGAAACAATATGATTTAGCAAATAATTTGATCCATTTCTTCTCATCACATGAAAAAAATCAAATCTTTTCAGAAAAAAAATTCCTCTGTGAAAGAACAAAAATACCGGTGAATCTTGGACTTGTGGGTGACGGAGGAAGAGTGCAGTGGCGAGTCGACCGTAATCGTACAGTAAGTGGCAACAACGAGAGGATCCGACAGGGTGACCGGAGCGTGGGCTGGAACGAAGCGGAGAGAAGAAGGTGAAGGAGCCCTGCAAAAAATGTGGAACATAAAAATATTTTTTTTTAAAGAAATAACCTTCCGACAACCCTTTAAAACGTGGAACAATGTAATTTAAAAGAAAAAAAATGCCTTTTCTTCTATCGTTTGTTTGTATCTTGAATTTTTTTGAGTTTAAAAGCAAAATAAGTTTTATTTTGAAAAAAGTACATGAATACATTTGTTTTGAAAATATTCATGAAATCTAATATTTTTCTTCTAAATAAATAGTAAAATATAAAATTGTACAGCTGAATATGTTTTAAGATAAATCATAAATACGATTTTAAGGAAAATTTTAAAACCATTATTTGATGAATGCGATTTTAAAGTAAATTTTGAAATACATTCATTATTTTAAAATTTTACCTTAAATGATTTTACTAATTACGATTTTAAAATTTCTGTAAAATGCGTATTTGGTAAATACAATTTTAAAATTTATCTTAAAGCTATATTCAATGATTGATTTTATACATAAATATCTATTTGTAACCTAAAAAGGAATATTTTCAAAAAAAAAATTACATTCCTTATATATAAAATAAAATAAGAAACCTGTAATCTAACATAACTTATTTTATATTTATTTAACAAATTATTTTCATTATTTTATAATAAATACAAAATTTTTTAAATTAATTAATATTTGCCTTAACCAAAAATTCAACTACACAAATTATTAAATAAATATTTATATTTATATTTATTGATTAATTAAATATTTATAGCCATTTATTTTTATTGAATTTTTATTTTTATTTTAAATTTTAATTAAATATTTATTTATATTTTAAATCAAATTTATAGTATATAAAGTGATATAAATGAATGAAGGAATGTGATGTAATTATTAAGGAAGAAAGGAGTAAAATTGGAATAAATTTACACAGGATGAATGTAACTTTAGATATATTTCTTAAAGATGTTCTTAAAGAAACTTATGAGATACCAGTAACTTTGGAGTAAAAAAATATTTGGACTCTTTTCTTCCTTTGCTGAGAATCTTTCTGTCTTTTGAGATATAATCTAAATGGGATCTAAAGATGATAAAATAAAGTGAATGGGAGAAACCTTTATATTAGATTTTATTATGAACATATCTTCATGTGATGCCTTCTACATCATCTGTAGATTATTTAAAGTTTTGGAGTTGGAATAGTGAATTCTCTCTGTTGGATTGGAATCAAGAATTCTCGGAGTTTAGGAAGGAGCATTGGATTCTGAGGATCGAATAGGAATGAGGTATAAATAAATTTAGTTCTACTACTTATGACATTACTCTTTGTATTTTGAGTGTTATTTATGATATTATTATCCTTTCATGTTGATATATAACACAAAGTGTGGTCTTTCTGGCCTAGAATTTAAAAAAACAAAAAAATAGAAGAGGGTAAAATTTTAATTTAATTTTATTAAATATCAACACCAGTATAATACACAAAAACCTCTCATTCTTAATTAATTAAAACTATATATTTTATAATTGGCAAATATTAAGATTTTTATTGGTAAAGAGATGGATATAAATAACAAGTAATTATCAGTTTATGAATCTACATAATGTTAGGCTACAATTTCAAATTTTATTTGTATATCTAAAAGTAAACAAAAATAGCAATAGTAATTAAATGTAACATAAAAAATAACAATTAATAAAACTAATTGTAAGATCAATTCAGATACATACATGAGTCTAGATTGTTATATTATATCATTGCAAATTATTACCATTTAGTGTATTTTTTATTTTTCAAACAAAACTATCAATTAATTGTGCCCATTTTAAAAAACATTCAAAAAAAAAAAAAGAAAAAAAAAAGACATCTTTATTCGAATCGGAGTTCAAGAAAAGGTAAAGACACAGTTTAGAATTATTAAAAAAAAAAGATTTCATATTTTAATTATTAAGTTTCTTTAAGAAAAATAGTGTCAGTGAAGACAAACTCATCTTATAGCAAAAATTGAATGGTTAATAAATTAAATATCATTTAAATTTCAGATTTCTTAACGAAAAAACCAATTATCGGGGCAAAAAAAAAAGATAAAAAGATTATAAAGAAAACAAATAGAGAAAGATTCATCTTAATGTGTTTCTTGATCATAAATTTCAATTTAATTCATCCTCGTTTTAATTATTAATATTTTCTTTACAAAATTAGTGTTAAACATATAAGATGAATTAGAAATTTTTGTTCTTGAATCTATAGAAACACATCCGACACACACATAAAACTTTAAATCTATACATATCATTTAATTTAATTGGCTCGTGTTAATAAATATCAAAATCTTTTACTTTTCCATCTTGAATCATTGAATGCCAGATTGACAATCTTTAAAAAGAAAATAACCAGTGAGTTCTTCATCCGTTGATTGAAACACAAAGCCATTGGGACGAAACTTATCAGTCGTGTCTTATTTTGCGATTAACACGCCCCAGAAAATCTGCGAAAGTTGTTTGTCTTCTTTTTGGGTCTTTCAATATTTTCTTTTGTGGGTTTATATTTATACACGTTCGGACAACAGATATTTAATAAGATAATATAATCATTTTTAGATATTTAGAAAGATAAAAAAGAAAAACCAAAAATTAAAAAAAAAAAAAATGAAGATATGATAAGATATCTTTAAAGATCCAATCCACACACTTGTGCCTTGGGGCCCAATGGGATGTTGTTTTTGGGCTTGAAAGTTGGGTTGATTAGGTGACTAGTGGGTTGGACTTTTGGGCTTGCATTAATAGGCTTCATTAATCGGTCCACAAGAATTCTTAGGGTGGAAAGAAGTGGAATACCAGATTTAATATTTTTAAGTTAGTTTGCTTGTCCTTTTAAAGAAAATAAAAAATGTAATTAAAATTTGTTACAAACTCATTTAATTTAAAATTATTTAATTTTTTATATTAATAAATTAACATACAATAAATGAGTATAAATAATGATAATGTAATTTATTGATTCTAACTCAATCTTTTTTCACACCTTTACAATGTGAGGGCTTATTTTGTTGCAAAGTAATTTTATTATTTTATTTAATAAAATTAGGAAAATAAAATTGAATTAAATTATTTTGTAAAAGTGCTCAAGGTGGAACAGAATTGAGTTTCAAAAAACAATCTCGAAATCGATTTTAATCCATTTATTTTAATTTCAGTTTCATCTCTTTAAAAACGAGATGGGTTAAGTAACCAAAAAGCTTGGCCCATAGTCTGTCAGTGGATGGATATTTATATTAAGCCAATTTTTACTGTCCTTCTCACATCTTGCACGGTCCTTGTTTCTTTTATTTATTTATTTATTTATTTTTATATATCATTCACTTTGCATTACAAGTAGTATTTTGTTCTCAAAGAGACTCGAACATGATCCCTTCTTTATGACCAGCCGAACCCTTAACCCTTTTAATCAAACTGGAAAATTAGAAAATTTTAAAAATAGTAAATTGATAATAATAATAATAAATTGTCATAATGATTTGAAGAAACAAAAAATTCTCGTCTCAAATGGCGAGCAGAGCTGATCGTTAAATTAGTCTCATGAAATCTAGTGACGAAAGTTTGCAGTGAATTAAGAGACGGTCGAGGAAATATTTTTCACGATTTTCTAGGTGATAAATTAAATCGGTAGTAGCTCAAAGAGGAATGGAATGTTTGGCAAAATCTCGAAAGTGGGAAATAGTTTGAGATAAAATTCAGTTAAAATAAATTGAAGCCCGAAAAAAAATAAATTTTTGGTAGAAACAAAGTAGAAGATGAGTGATGGACATAAGATAAAGTGTGTCCAAATTAAAAAGAAAAAAAGAAAAAGGAATTAAGAAAAAGGAAAAGAGAATAGAAAAAAAAGTCCAAAGGGAGGAGGAAGGAGCAGACGGATGGGGGTGAGAGCGTGAGAAGAGGAGGAGAGAAAGAGGAAAAAAAAAAGTTTTGCCTCTTTTCAGATCTATGGAAATCGGATGTGAGTTTCGTCGAGTTAAAGGTAAAGTCGGTCCATCGTGAGAAGTACGCATAGTGCAGGAAATCTTCGAGTTTCGTCGAGCTCTCTGGATGAGACAATTTTCTACTTTGATTATTTTTGGCCTAAAGGCCATTTAATGGCATGGGTGTTCTTGAAATTTGGCCCAGCAGTAATGTTTTAGTCTCAAGATTTTGGGGCCCGAATATTAGAAAATTTAGGATTAGTTCAGACAGTCGCGGGCCCTTGGGGTGATTTAGTTTTGATCCCAGGGATGATGTCATCTTTGGTTTTCTCTTTGTGTTTGGTATCTGATAATTCGGTGATGAATCATTGAAGGTACTAAAGTGCCTTGTTTTTTATAGGTTCGAGATTTGACCATTTTATGTGTATTGTTGGGGAAAAAGTAAAAAATAGTATTTATTTGTGTGTAAATGTGTTAATATGTGCTTAGAGATGTATTAATATAAAAATTGTGATGAATGGAAATTATATGTAAAAAAATATAATTATAAGATTTATAAATGTTGCATGTAGCATGACCATATGAAATGACATGATTGCATTTACCATGCAGTCACATCGCGTTAGTGGTGTGGTGCATGGTGCGATATTCACCATTGTTGAATGTGTGACAAGCTCAAAATTAATAAATATAAATCATGTGTTTAGGTGCAAGATGGGTAGATCCCCCTAGGGTGAAATACTCAAATTTATATGCGATTAGACATAATCATCGGTGGCAGTAAAAATGTCGGAGTGTGCGTCGATCCTGCGGTGTTACCTACAAAAGACATGGCCACGTGAATAAGCGCACGTGATTTGATAAAAAATTCAAATGAATATTGGAGGTGGCCAATGGGTTCAAGTCATTTGGTGAACACCAATGGTGGTTTCGCCTTGGCATTGCAGGTGTAAGGGAGTCGGTCAGGACTCGGGTTATGGGCATGAGGAGTCTCATCTCTTGTATGACATGAAATATTCTATATATGATTGCATTTTCACAGATTGAATGTGGTTTGACCTTATGTATGTCATTGTGTGTTTTAGGCGATGGTAGACATTGTAGGAGAATTTTTCTACTGGGCATTACTCACTCCGTCGTGGGACCCCCTTTCAGGTACAGGGAGATGACGCTTCGACGAGGCCATGATTATGAAAGAGGCCGATGGGTGGTCTTGATATTTCCTTTGTAAAAAGTATTTTGTATAAAATAATTGTAACTAAATTCTT
This sequence comes from Tetrastigma voinierianum, assembly GCA_016808115.1. NCBI lineage: Eukaryota > Viridiplantae > Streptophyta > Magnoliopsida > Vitales > Vitaceae > Tetrastigma > Tetrastigma voinierianum. Next base: position 27,182 of record JAEQBH010002324.1, on the reverse strand, counting down.
TTGGGACTATTATCTAAATAGTCGGGTATGTAATTATGGTAAGAGGGTCGTGCATCGGTGTATTCCCTGTACCTGAAATGGGGGTCTCAGAAAGGATGAGCTACGCCCAATAGAGTAAACTCCTACATAGGCTACTCTCCACCTAAGTGTACATGCAATGGTCATGTTCCACAATTCACACATTCCAAACAAGATTATGCTATCTTAGGTTGAATTCATATGTCATGAGATAAGATGAGACTCATGTACCATACCCCAGAGTCCTCTTACGACTCCCATCACACCACTAGTCCTTACAGCTCCTATCACCTGATAAAAGCCCATCGTGATATACAGTCGTAATTTATGGATTACATCCAATGATCATTTTACAAAAAAAAAAAAAAAAATTATTTGTTTTCAGGCAAAAGCTTTTTGGATCATTACCTCAATGATCATTTATATTCAAAATCATGTGTCTTTTTTTTTTCCTGTGGCTAGCGAATTTTCGAGGTCTCGCGCGAGCCCATGAAACCTTCCTACACTTTCACGAGGCTTTCAGATTTGACATATATGTATAACCAAAATAGCAGGGTTTTAGGGGGTATCTATCCTTACTTGCTATTACCCGACACATATTTTCATTTTCATGTATGCAACCGTGCTACACTGTTGGACGTTGTCCTACTGTACGAGCCCATTCAATCAAACACCAATGCAGTGTTGATTATAACCATGCACTCACACTCATTTCATGCGATGTCCCCGTGCATATGCAATGCGATGTGTCATTTCATACTATACCATATCATAGATGAATGCTATATGGAAAATTTAATCATGCATTTTCCATGCATCATGGACCTCTTTCAAACATGCATATAACCATTCATATCAATATATCATACGCGCATATATCAAAAATCCTGGTAAATCATTACTTAGTAAACAACCATGCACTTTATCCTCTAAGCTAAATTATGACATAACATGTCCACAAAATAACCTATAACATGCCATGTGTATCTATACACAATTGTCACATGTCAATACATTCAACACATATATTAACATTCAATCAATTACCACGAATTCTTTGTGACATACTGACTACGGCCTTTTGGAGTAGAGTGTCGAAGATGTCACACTTTGGGGCCCGGGGCTCTTTAATCTTTTATTTCGGTACACAGTACTTGTTTTCTCATTCATATCTATACACATATCTGGTCATTATACATATGTTTTGCTATTTAATATATTTTGTAGCATTGAATATAAACACAACAGCCTCCTTCATTGAGTTTACATCTTATAAAACACTTATACATATATATCTAATACAAAACATAAGTGCGGAATGTGGTGAGCACCTATATACGAGATGGCTCATCTTCTTTGGTGTGGAGTGTCATCCTCTCTCCTCTTCATTACCTGGATTGAACACCGTCTTAAAGCTTTATCTTAGTGGGAACATAGCATGAATGACTTATTGTGCCATGGTAGGTGATTCGGAATCGACAAAATTTGTATCCTTAGTTCCTCTTCTTAGTAGTCAAGCTCTTTGCAATATAGTGGTCTAGGGTGAACACGGGGATGGGTTTTCTTCGTGCAAATGACCAACAATGGCCCGAATTGGTGGAATTAAATTTGGATTTTTAAGGTTGGGGTAAAAACAGTGGGTTGGTGGTTTGCAAACTGAAAATAAATAAAACAAAATGTAAAATAGAACTCCTTGAAGTCTCGGGCCACTGGTTTAGGGTTCTAAGGAATTCAACATGTCCTCGGGTCTTTTTCCTCGCGTTGGGGAGGATGACATATAGTCATTTCGAGCTGAAGCTCTTCATTTACAGCATTAAAGCCTAAACCTAAAAATTATTTCTTCTAATGAATAGCATTTGTACCTTAATGTTTCAAAGCGATTAAAACCATCCTTTGGATCTAATGCTTGAGGTCCCCACCCGGGGCGGCCTACCAGCAGTGGAGCCCATACGTCACCCAAGGTCTTAGATGGTTCTCCTCGCTCCACTTGGATATCCCCTGCTCACGGGTTTCTTTTTGCGCCTCCCGGAGTGAACAGATTACGAGAGCTTGGGTCCTTAGGGAAGCATCCATGCGACCAGGCTGAGCTTCTCGCTTTCGGTTGGTAGCGAGGATGCTTCCCGAACAGCTCTTGGTGGCGGGGTCAGAATCACTGGGGCGGCTGCTGTGGCAGAGGGGATGTGTGAGGAGGATCTAGGGCAGGGGGTGACGATGAGCTCCACTGCGAGAGATGGAGACCTCACAATAAGGCGCGGCTAGGTTGGTAACAGGATGCTTCCCTAAGGACCTTAAGCTCTTGGTGACGGGTTCGAATCCTTGCGGAGGCGAAAGAAACCCTGTGAGCAGGGGGATATCCAAGTGAGTGAGGAGAACCATCTAAGGACCCGGGGGGTGACGATGGGCTCTACTGGGTAGGCCAGGGGTGGGGACCTCCTGAGTAAAGGCGCCTTTTTGTGTGGGGTCTACCCGAACCTAAGGCAGGCCATCGTCTCCCAGTCACCCAGATGGTTCTCTCGCTCATAGATATCCCCACATCCCACAGTTTCTTTCGCCTCATGAACTCGAACAGGTCACCGAGCTTAGGGTCGCAGGAAGCATCCCCTGGCGAGCTACCTTCGGTTAGTAGCGAGGGATGCTTCCACTGGGACCTTAAGGCTCTTGGTGACGGGTTCGAGTCTGTGAAGCGAAACCACAATGAGCAAGGGGGATATCCAGAGTGGTGAGGAGAACCATCCCAGGACCGGGGGTGACGATGGGCTCCACTGAGTAGGCCGGGGTGGGGACCTCACGTCGGCTGCGGGAGCTCATAAATGACAAGCTAGGCCCAGGCGTCGGTGGATCTAATGGTAGCATCCTTTGAACCTTGAAGGCTGCCAAGTGTGTTGGCCACTCGGGGTACATCACGAGTGATTCAAACCTAAAAAGTGAATCTGTGACAGTAAAAGGAAATAAATGTTTCAGCATTATGAAAAACATGGGACGGTTCCTCTTGATATGGCATTAGGTGAGCATTCAAGTCCCACTAACGGTGTGCGTGACATGGCCTCGAAAAGGCAGCCTACGACAGCTAATGAGAACTTGACTAAGTGGATGACGGTGGATCTAGATTGGCATCCTTGTAACCCATAACTTATAAATACACATTGGCTGAAATTTGGATGCAGGAGGTTTCAACCTAGAGTGAGATGCGGGGAGCTCAAATGCTCATAAATGCAGTGTGAAAAATGAGAGGGCATGAAAACTTACCTCCAAACCTACACCAGTGACCCTCCTCTTCAAGGAGGAAGAGGTCTAGGCAAGCATCCTCTGAGTTGTCATCCTCAGAGGAGTGTTTGGTAGTCGAGAAAATGAGAGAAAGAGGAGAGAGGAAGCAGACCCAGAAATGAAAAGGCTACTTGGCGTATGTCTTGAAAGATTAAAAGTTAGGGTTACAAACTTATAAGGTGGCTTATATGCTTGAATGTGTGAAATGACAAAAATACACAAAATGTAAAGGATTACAAAAGGGACAAAATGGTAATTGATCAAAACATGGTCGTTTGGAATCAAAAATATCAAAAACAGGCGACCATTTCGCTATCTGGGAATTTTTAGCTAGCATAGTATGAAAATTTTAAGCTAACTAAGCGAAATTTCGCTAAGCTAGCGAAATTCTACAGAGATAGCAAAATTGAGAAATTTCGCTATCAACAGTGAATTTCGCTAGCTAGCGAGGAACTTATTAACCTGTAGTTTGTGAGATAGCGAAATTGGAAAATTTAGGCTGAACCTGATAAATTTCTCACCAGCTAAGCGGGAGATTTCGCTGGCCTAGCGAAAATTCCCGATTTAAGCTAGGATTGCGAAATTTTCGCTATGCCATGGCAGATACCTTCATCTTTCTTTGCGGATCTATGACTCTTGTTCCATTGGCCCTTTGTTTCACACTTCTGCATCACTGCATCTATGACTTGCTATTTTGTTATATTTTCTTCTGCTTTGAAATTCTTCATTCATAAACTGTGAAATTGATATAAGACCATATGGTGATGAAATCAGCGAGCTTTGGTTATGATTGGATTGACACGATAATTTGGCTTCAATTCATGCAAAAACTACAGCAATACCGGAATGCAATTAAGAGTGCAATAGGGACCGAACATGTCAATTGGGTTAATTATAATGGTAGTACACAGCGCTCAAAAGCCTAATAAAAATAGGGTTCAAAATAGCACTTTTGGGCACTAATCACACCCCCCAACCTGCCCCATTGCTAGTCCCTTATGATACAAGAAGAAAATGAAGAGAAAACGTGCAAAACAATAACAAAATAAACGTTCACAAAAATGGTATTCGAAAAGGTTGTGAATGAGTAATGCCTAACCACTAAGTAAGAATAATCAATGTAAATGTCCAATAACTATCATGAAGAGATAAGATGCCATACAAATTGAATATCAAAGAGTTTCCATCTCATTGAATCAACGGAAACTTCCACGAAACCTAAGTGTTTATTTGATCGACTCTAATGATAAGGCTTGTCATGCCTCTCCCCAATACCAGCTACTACCACGATCTAGCATGCTAACCCGACCTAAATGATTCAGGACCCACCTCTTATTCCACAATTCTTTTTTTATGTTGTAGGGTGCAATCTTTGAGAGGGAATGCGACACTCACCAAAGTCCATGCAGGATCTCACAGGTGACTCCCGACAAATTAAGGTTTAGGGCACCAAGTCATAAGGATCTTTCGGCCTGAGCTCTTCATGTTTCACCCCGGACTTGAATGATTTGGCTGTGTATATATTGCTAAACTCACCCATCCACCCGTGTAGCCGAACACTGAGTCGGTGGCTCCCAAGCAGTGAGTTTAGGGCCCACTTAGGGCACAAGAGCTTCACCATATACCCCTCGAGATAGTGCTCGGGTTTTTCAAGGCAAGCGTTGCAATTTTTATTCTTTTTCTTTTCTTTTCTTTTCTTTTTCTTTTCTTTTCTTTTCTTTTTCTTTTCTTTTCTTTTATTTTTCTTTTCTTCTTCTTCTTTTCCGGGGTCATAACCTATTAAAGGTAGTCGACAACTAGGATAGGATATTGCAAAGTAAAGGAAGTTGCCTGATTTTTCGACCTATCAATGAAACCTAATGTGCTTTCAGTGTGTAGTTACTAAAGGTGGAAGAAAAATTAGAAATAAATAAGAATTCAGCTAATCATTCACTTTCAGCCAAACATGGAACCAATCTAACATCAATAAAATTGGACAAAGTTTCAATTTTCAAGCCATAGGCTAGGCACAACACACAAAAATTTGATTGCAAAATGGGTCAGTTTTTGAAGAAAAGTAATTTGTATAGTATGGCAGGCTTTATAGAAAGGGGACCCGGCCAAGCCAGAACATCTGAAATAAGGCTTGAAATAAATGATACAAAGAATTAAATACAAAATCAGCCTAGCCAAGCTAGCTCACCCCCGACCCAGACATCTGGGGGTGTCGAGTACAGTTGGATTGGAAAATTAAAGAAGGAAGTGTTACCTCCTGATGAGATGTGACCACTTCTGGATAAGACTTCACAGAAGCTTTCCATCGACACCTTATTCACTCAGTTTGGAGAGCCCCGAATAAACAGAGTTAGGAAGAAAAGAGAGGAAAAAGGTGACCAGTTGGAGAATTTTGAAAATTACATATTCATAAAATATTCAAAAATGTTCTTTCTGGAAATATTTGGATTCTACACTCTCTAAGCTTTCCAACGGTACCAAACGCCCTAAGAGTTCGGATGAAAAGTTAAGAGCGAAACAAAATTGGAGGTGTTAGCGCTGGCATGCTTGAAAATTTTCACTAGGCTAGCGAAATTTCGCTAGCTAGCGAAAATTACTATTCCTAGCGAAATTTTGAGTTTAATATCTACAAAATGCAGCTAGGCTAGCCCAAATTTCGTAACAACGAAAATTCCATATATAATAAAAATTTTGCATTTAAACTAAAAATTACGAGGAATTTTTAAGCTATAATTGCAAAAACCTTAAAGCTTCTGTTTCTTTCTTTGAATTTCAATCCCGGCTTCAAAATTTGCACAAAAAATACAAAAATTAATGCAAGAAAAATTAGAAAAAATTGCAAAGAAGTAAAAATTAATCTAAAAACATAAAATTAACTAAATTTAGAAAATCACAAAAGAAAAATTAAAGAAATTAAAAATAAGAAATACAATAAAATAAAACAAAAATAAGACAAATTAAAACAAAAGTGGGGGAGCTTAGAAATGCCGGGGTTCGGATGCTCAAATACGAGGCTTTGAACCAACAACTGTGCCATGCAATGCAGAAAAGTTGCATGCCTTTGATGTAGTGTAGGGAGTGCATGCAAGAGTACTAATCTCTTGAAGTTATAGCCAAAGGCGATTGCAAATTGGTGGCCTTTGGGCGCCATTTGTTTTTGGTGTGGATTGTGTTGCGGGGAGAGAGGCGGAATGTACACTTGGTCGTGGAGAGCTGCGCGGTCGTATTTAGCGGCTTGGGCATTAGCGGTGGGATTCGGTTCATGGGAATTGGTTGGAGGGTAAGCTTTTGTGGTTCTTTCCTTTACATTCCCGCATACCCTCCTCGATCCCGACAACTACTTGATGATTTCTTCTTGGTTCTCCTTGGAAAAACAACATCACATATGCGGGGATTCATGAATAAACCAGATTAAACTCTGTTTACTCTGGCCTGGACATGGCATTCATTGTTCACCTTGCTCCTCTGCCTCGACATGTCGGGTCGAGCACTCATCCTCTGGATTTTCTTCCCCTTTATGATCAAGTTGTTGGGCAAGCTTTGGGGAGTACTGAAAATGTAGGCTGTCAGGAGTGTGACCAGATTCACTTTGAAACCCATCTAATGTTTGTTCCAGGGGGTTCTCCACAGTATGGATTTTTTGACTCAATTGGGCATTGAATTCCTTTTGTTCTTCCACAGCATCACCCACCAGTTTGGTAAGGTCTAGAATTGCTTGCTCAACTGGGGAGATTATTTGTGGTGGTTGAGGTGGCTGAGGAGTTGAGGTATGCGTGGGCACCATGTAGGAGGGGATTAATACTTATCCCTTGGTCTCTGTAGTCCCTCATGGATCTAAGTGGGTTTGGATTTCTCTCCCAAGGTTGCTGATTTTTCCATGCAAGGTTTCTATAGTCCCTCATTGTCATATATGCTCTAGGGTTACCTTCCATGGTGTATTGACTGTATTGCTCTCCCTCCAAGTGTTCCATTTGATTTAATTCAAGTTCTTGAGGGAGGTTGACTTTAAATAGCACATATACAGGTTTCTAATCCACTTGGAATGGATTCTGCGACCCAACTGTTTTTTTTTTTTTTTTTTTTATATGAAATGAAAGAAAATGACAATGGAAATATAAAAAGCGATTCACCGATTACTTGTGATGAGGATCCGCGATGATTTCTGACTCGTCAAATGCACTTGGGCACCATACCCGGCAACGGCGCCATTTGATTCGTGCCACGGTAGGGTGATTGGAATCAACGAGGTATCATGGTTCCTCCTCTTTGCGTGAAGTCGAGCCCCTCTTTGCCGGTGCTATGAGTGGTCTAGGGTCGAACACGAGGGGATGGGTTTTCTTCGATCTGAATGACTAACAATGAAGGCAAAAATTGGTGAATTAAATTTGGATTTTTAAGGTTGGGAGTAAGCAGGTGGGTTGGTGGTTTACCAAGCGAAAATAAATAAAACAAAATGTAAATAGAACTCCTTGAGTCTGGGGCCCCGCTGGTTTTAGGGTTCAGGAATTCAACATGTCCTCGGGTCTTTTCCTCGCATTGGGGAGGATGACATATAGTCATTTCCCAAACAGGGCTCTTCATTGGCATTAAAACTAAACCAAATTATTTCTTCTAATGAATAGAATTTATTACCTTAATGTTTTCAACGGTTAAAACCATCATTGGATAACACAAGCGAGAGCTCATAAATGACAACTAAATGGGCATCGGTGGATGCAATGTGGTAAGCATCCACTGAACAGCGAAAGCTTGCAGTATTGGCCGCTCGGGTACATCAGTGATTCAAACCTAAAAAAGTGAGATACAACAGCGATGAGAAATAAATGTTTGCGTGAAAAACATGAGGACAGTTCCCTCTTGATATATGGCATTCGGTGAGCATTCCAAGTCCACTAACGGTGTGCGCCATGGCCTCAAAAAAAACCTCGTAACTAATAAGAGACAACTAAGTGGATGGCGGTGGATCTAGATTAAAGCATCCCAGTAACCACAAAGCTTGCCAAATACACGTGGCTAGGCTGGATCACCAGGAGTTTCAACTGAGGAGTGAGAATCTGGGGCTCAAGTGCTCATAAATGCACGAGTGTGAAAATGAGAGGGCATGAAAACTTACCTCGAGCCTACACCGGTGGCCCTCCTCTTCCAAGGAGGGAAGAGAGTCCCAGCCAAGAAGCATCCTACGAGGTTGAATCAGCTATAAAGGGGTGCGGTAGTCAGAAAAATGAGAAAAGGAGGAGAGAGAAACGAGCAAAATGAAAAGGCTGCGTATGTACTAAAAAGGTCAAAAGGGTCCCAGTTTCTGGAAGCTTATGGGTGGCTTATATGCTTGACCCGAATGTGTGAAGCCCAAAAATGCCTAAAATATGAATTTACAAAAGGGACAAAATGGTAATTGATCAAAGCATTAGTCGTTTGGAATCAAAAATATCAAAAACGAAGGCAGTCATTTTCGTTTATGCAGGAATTTTCGCTTAGCATATTAAATAAAAAGAATTACGAATTTTCACTGCTTACGAAATTTACGAGATAGCCAAATCGAAATTCCTTGCTATCAATGTGCTGAATTCCCGCTGGGGCTAGCGTAAATTTCGCTAGCCTAGCGAAAGTTTGAGATGGCGAATTGAAAATTTCGCTAGGCACAAGAAATTTCGCTTAGCTAGCGAAAATTTCGCCAGCCCAGTTTAAAATTCCCACTCGCTAGGATTGCGAAATTCGCCATGCCATAAATAAATGCACTGCGGCCGGGCCGATCCGCCACCGCTCCATCGCCACTGCTTCTCGCTTCATCCCCAAACTTGCTATTTTGTTCCCTATTTTCTTCTTGCTTTGAAATTCTTCATTCCTGGCTTGCTGAAATTGATATAAGACCATATGAAATTGATGGAAATCAACCCGACTTTGGTTATGATTGGATTGACACGACACCTATTTCCAATTCATGCAAAAACTACAAAACAGCCTCTGAATGCAATTAGAAGTGCAATAGGGACCAACATGTCAATTGTTAATTATATTACTAGTACACAAAGCGCTCAAAACCTATTAAAAATAGGGTTCAAAATAGCACTTTTTGGGCACTAATCAACAACCACTAATGGTGACCGTCACAAGCTTATACATATGCATTTCATATATCTATACATATTCATATAGCTTTTATTACTTATCATTTTTACATTCCTATTGCATGTCAATCTTTTCCGTTACATGTTCTATGTCTTTGGCATAGCTCCTATCTATACTTTTCCTGTATTCTTGTTTCTATACTTTGCATATTCCATATTCATTCTATAACTTATTATTCTATGTCTTTGGCATATCTCCTATCTATACTTTTACTGTATTCCTGTTTCTAGTCTTTTTTCATCTTTCAGTTCTATGACTTATTACATTCTGTGTACTATTACATATATCATTTCTTATCCTGTACCTATATCATGTCTCTTTTCACGTAGTGGCTACACGCCCATGCTATACTATTCATTTCTTACATATTGTTTTATCATATATTTTCTTATACGATCTTGGATTGTCATATACTTTGCATTTGCGTTTTCACTATGACTATAGAATTGACATTCACGACATATTCGAGAGGGAACCTCGTCCTGTTTGTCATTCAATAGCAATGTGATTTCGCATTTAACGGTATGATTCACTTTGACTATAGAATTGACATTCACGACAGATTCGAGAGGGAATCTCGTCATGTTTGTCATTCAAGAGTAAATGCATTTCATATGTAATTCTGCATATTTTATCATATACTTTAGTTCATCTTAAACACATATTGTACTTCCCTATATTTTCATCTTGTACTTTTCATATACTATACTTTCCTATTATTTTCATATATTGTGTTTTTCATATACTGTACTTTCATATGCTTTTCATATACTTTATATGTCATATACATTTTGTGTCATTGACACTTTATTTCTTGTACTTGTATACTTGTCATCACATAGCAATGTTATGCTTCTCATATCATGTCATGTACTTTTATCATTTTCGAATCATGTGCATATACTTGTTATTTGTTTTATGTTTCATGCCTGCATAAACCTTAGAAACAGATATCGGAAATAATCAGATGTAAATTCGAAGATACTATCACCGGCATTTACAAGGATCTCTATCTGTATGTACCCGAAGGTACTATCACTGTACGAGACAATGATCTCTATCTGTATGACCCAAACGGGGCCGCTATAATGAATCCCAGGGACTGAGCCCATTTCCATTCCACCTTATAGGATGGCTCCTGCAGAGTTGAGAGATCTTAAGGCTCAGTTAGAAGAATTATCGAGTAAGGGATTCATCTGACGAGCATATCCCCGGGAGCCTCCATTTCTCGTGGAAAAGAAAGATGGGAGTTTGCGGTTCTGTATAGATTACAGGCAATTAAATAGAGTTACCATCCGCAATCATTATCCACTCCCTAGGATCGATGAGTTATTTGATCAACTCCAAGGGTCTCGAGTATACTCCAAGATAGACTTGAGGTCAGGGTATCATCAGTTGAGGGTGCAGGAGAGTGATGTAACCAAGACTGCATTCGTGACACGCTACGGCATTATGAGTTTTTGTGATGCCATTTGGTTTGACTGATGCTCCGCAAATATTTATGGATTTGGATAGGTTCACAGTTTTTATCGAAGATATCCTACAAGAATAGCAATTTCAGAGGAACATTAAGAGCACTCCGAGGATTGTATTGCACTTAAGGGAGCTACGTTGTATGCCAGTTGAGCAAGTGTCGCTTGCCTGACAGGTGGCATTTCTAGTCATGTGATTTCACCCGAGGGAGGAGTGTGGATCCCCGTAAAAATAGAAGCTGCGGGTGTAAATTGAAACCACCAAAGAATATGTTAGAGGTCGAAGCTTCCTTGGCTTGTGTGGTATCGCAGAAGTTTGTCGAGGGGTTCTCTAAGCCAGCGCTCTAATCACCAAGCCGACAAGGAAAGATGTCAAGTATGATTGCAGGGATGCCCGTCACAGTTTCAAGGAGTTGTAGAGGATTGACTTCACCCGCTTCTAAAGCCATTTCAATGGGAGAGATGGGTTTGTGGTTTATAGTGATGCTTCATGGCAAGGCCTTAGTTGTGTTTTGATGCAGAATGACAGGGTGATTGCATATGCCTCTAGACAGTTAAAGAAGCATGAGGAGAATTACCCTACACACGACTTAGAGCTTGTAGTAGTCGTGTTTACCCTAAAAATATGGAGACATTACTTATATGGTGTTCCTTGTAGGATCTTTACAGATTATAAGAATCTTCAACATATTTTCACCCAAAAAGAGTTAAACCTGAGGAAAAGAAGATGGCTTGAGTTGATTAAGGACTACGACTGTACTATCAAGTACCATCTAGGAAAAGCTAATGTCGTAGCAGATGCCTTGAGTAGGCGACCATAGAGTTATTTGTCTCACATGAGATTAAGTTATCTTCCATTATTGGTGGATCTAAGAGCTTTAGGGGTGATATTGGAGGCTGAGGATTTAGGAGCCTCGTTAGCCACATTTCATGTTAGACATCTCCTAGTGGACCAGATTCTAGCAGGACAGTCGCAGGATCCACAGATGATTAAGCTTAAGGAAGAGATAGAAAAAGGAAAGAAAGCAAAGTTTCAAATTTAGAGATGACGGCATGATAGTGTGTGCCAGAGTATGGCAAACTGAAGAGAGGACCATTCAGACGTTAGAGGATATGTTGAGAGCTTGTGTGATGGAATTCAAGGGGAGTTGACATACTCATTTGGCACTAATGGAGTTTTCCTACAACAATAGCTATCAAGCCAGTATAGAGATGGTCCCATCTGAGGCACTATATGGTAGGAAATGTGTGACTCCAGCAGGGGCCGGGATGAGGTTGGTGAGAGAAGACTAGTAGGCCTGCACTAGTGCAGATCACTCAGAGAAAGTGAAAGTTGCTCGTGATAACTTAAAGATAGCAAGAGAGATAGAGGTAAAAGTTATATGGACAACCGTCGCAGAGACTTGCAATTCGAGATAGGTGATCGGGTCTTTTTGAAGATTTCCTCGAAAGGTGTTTGAGATTCGGGAAACGAGGTAAGCTTCCGCCCAAGATATGTGGACCTATGATCGTGGAGCAAGGTGGGGCCGTGAGCTGCGCTGAAGTTACCCTGCAGTTATCATATGGATTCATGACACATTCCATGTGTCAATGTTAAGGAAGTACATTCTAGATCCTTCACATAGCCGAGAGCCAATACGCTTAAAGGAGAACTCGACTTATGAGGAAACACTCAGGTGCATCAGATCGCAAAGAACAAGTGTCGAGGAGTAAGGTGATTCCTTCGTTAAAGTATCAGGAAGAATCATATGAGAGAAGCAAATACTGGGAGCCGCAGGTTCAGATGCGCCGCGCATCCTCAATAATCTTCTCGATTGATAGTATTTTCCTTCCTCGACTTACTTTGTTCATTTCCCGAGGACTTAAATGTTCTAAAGGATGAGGATTCAGAATCAGAGGCGGCAAAATTAGTCCGACCACAAGTTATTAAACGGTCCGGTCCGGGCTCGAATTGTGGTCGGGTTGTCAAGAACTATCGTCCGAAAACTGGCCAAATTTGGCCCGACCCATTAGCGGCCCAGCGCCCGCCAATCGAATTTTTTTGCCTTCAGCGCTATTCACCGACCACCGCGAGGCCGGGTCGGTCGTTAAAATTTCGTCCGAAAAACCGGCCAATTTTGGCCCGCCTGCTGCCTAGCCCATCATGGTCTCGGCCACCACTCGCCCCGCCCGATTGCCACCCTATTTGTAACACCCCGTCCTGAGAAGGTGCATAGTACATGTAACTGTAGGGGCGCATATGTGCACCAAGTGCCATTGTAAAGGATAAAAATTTTAAAGTTTTCAAAGAAATGTGACACTTTTGCAATTAAAGAAAGTGGAGGGGGTGAAAGTATAATTAATGGAAGTTTAAATAGTAAAATAATAATAATAAATTACCAAAATAGTTCAGTAGTATCTCAAAATTATCTAGGACCTTGATGATGAAACGGACTGCTGCTAAGTTCTGCCTCGCGAATCTAGTGACCTAGAAAGCCATGAATTCGAGACAATGAATATTTACTAATTTCTAAGCGACTACATAGAGTGAAACTCAAACCGTGATTTTTGAAAAATTAATGTAAATGACAATATTTGTGTTAATATTCAATTAGATAAAGGAAATTGAAAAACCGGACAAATAAATTGTTTCGAGCCGCAAACGGGACTAAGAAAAGAAAGAAAAAGGAACATGTGGGTCCCGAATTTCGGAAAAAAAAAAAAAGAAAGACAAAACAAAAAACAAAAGATTAGAAGCAAACGGGATGAGAAAAAATTTTGACAGAGGCGTGAGAGAGCGCATTTATATTTTTTTTTTCTTGTTTTTCTTTTCTTCGTGACACAAATTCGACCGTTTGATTGGCCTAGATAAACACTAAAGTGCTTCTACGCGACGAGGGTTACGCCAGGGGTACCGTAAACAGCTGTGATTTCACCGAGAATTGTGTACCCTAAAATCCTAAATTTTTGGTTTTTCTCAGATTTACGGCGTTTTAACCGTCCGAATTTTCGCACTGCACTAAAGCTACTCACGCGACGAGCTACGCTGCGGTACCAAAATCACGGGATTTCGTCGGATTTCCACGTGAAATAGTAAATATGTATAAATACGTATAAAATAGTAAATACGTATGAATACGCATAAATACGTATGCATAGTGTATAGTGTATAGTACACAGTACACAGTGCATAGTGCATAGTGCATAGTGCATAGTGCATAGTATATAGTAAATATCAAATAGTGCATAGTGCATAATACATAGTACAAAGTAAATATCGAATAGTGTATAGTGCATAGTACATAGTGCATAGTAAATATCGAATAGTACATAATGCATAGTGCACAGTGCATAGTGCATAGTAAATATCGAATAGTATTTAGTTGGTTGTGCTGACGTATATGGTCTAATACATTAAATGTGTAGGCTAAAAGCAGCGCGGAAAATTCAGTAATCGTGCTCAATTTTAGTAAGGGCAAAGTGAAATATTTCTAAACCCATTTCAAATACTAGTGTATTATTATTATAAATTATTTTACACTGGTATTTAATGGTTTTAAATTGTAAAATAATATTTCCAAGAGCAAGCAAATGGTTTTGATTTAAACCATATTTTAAAGCAAGCAATGAGTTTAGCAAGTAAATGGTTTTGATTTTAAACCACTGCTTAAAAGAAATAAATAATTTGTTTGATTTATTCAACCATATTTGAAAAGCAAGCAAGGAATTCTAGCAAAACAATGTTTAAATTGTAAAACCATATTTAAAAAAAAACAAATAAGCAAAATGGTTAGAATAATTAAACCATTTTTCGCTAGCAAACAAGTAAGAAACGGTTTCAATTGTAAACCAATTCTTCAAAGAAGGCAAGCAAAAGAATATTTGTGAAAACAGACCTAACTAAAATCCCTGGGCCAAGTAAGCACACTTGGCCGAGGTATTCCGTACGCACTGGTAAGGCGTTGTGGATATCATACACGCATTTTAGTTTGGGCTCTCTGGCCGACAACCAGTCACGCTGTCATAATTTAAAGGAAATGCAGACGTACAAGAGTATATAGGGTTAACGCGTAAGCTAAATTATGGTGATGGCGACACAAGGTCAATTCCACCATATTCACCGGAAAAGGTGATGCAGACACAGGTCCTTCCACCGCCACGGTCGATGCACAGGCTCCCGTGTTCACTAGGGTACAACAAGCAAAGATAAAGCCTGAATGCATTGGATGCTTTAAAGATGTTTATACGCTTTTAAAAAATCAACTATTGGTGCAGTCTTAAAGCTCAGAGAGATTTAAAGTAAACGATCGGTTACACGCCCCGTTTATATTTCAAAACGATCGGCTGGTGCTCAGCTCCGTGGTGATTAAACGACGGCTGAGCTCAAGCCCGTGGTGATTTTAAAAAGAACGGTCGTTTCAAGTTTCCTGTGGTTTATAAAGTTTTGAGAAACTTTTAAAGCAAGAGGTTTGTGAAAGGTTTGAGAAACTTTTTAAAGCAAGAGATTCGAAATGTTTTATAAATTTTTTAAAGCAAGTATTAAAAGTTTTTATAAACTTAAAGCAAGGTAAAGCAAGCAAGCAAGAGAATGGAGAAAGTTTTATAAGCTTAAGAAAAGCAAAGCAAATCATATAAAGCAAGTATTAAAAGTTTTATAAACTTTTAAAAGCAAGCAAGTACGAAGTTTTAGAAACTTAAAGTAAGCAAGGCTTCGGAAAATAATTGTAAAAGAGAGTTTTGCGCTTACATGTTTTCCTAAAAGCAAACATTTTATAAATCATACACTACCTGAGCTCATAGCCTATTATTTTCCTGCTTTTAAAACTATTTGTACCCCATGACTCCTGACGCTGAGCATATTAGATTCTCCCGACATTTGGTGTACAAGTGCCGTAATTAATAATATCATGTAAGGAAAATACTTTTGAATTTATATATTGGAACATATGTATGTACATAGTATAGTCTTCAGAGAATGTGTTAGGTCACGGGTTGCCATATTTCGAAATGTAAAATTGCAGCGCCAGGATTTGGAATTGTCCTATACGCAATTGGCCATGTCGCTAAGGTTTTATCACGCAAGATTTTTCCAAATCCTGCTAGGAAAAAGGCTAGAAAATTTTTTATACAGGTTTAAGCAAGCAATACGCCGTCATGTAAGTTTCTAGTCGCGAGGTAACTGTGATTTCAGGAAACGCCGCACATCCGCCGCTAGAAGGGGGTGGGGTGGTCACTGGGGAATGAAGGTCGGGCAAGAATTGCATCACACACCAGACAGTTGCACCAACAAAATGGCGCCTGTGGATCAGATTGCAACACACCCCGTATCAGGATACGCAGATAGAGACAAGGCAGCCAGGTCGCGAGGTGCAAACGCCTATGTCGACACCCGCCACAGCAGCGGGCGTTGGGCGCCATTTGGGGCGCTAAGCTGCAAAAGGCGCTGGCGGCAGGCAGCGCAAAACAACGTGGGCGCCACTACAGCAGCCGCAGCCGGGCGCGAGGGGCGCGCAGGTCGCGCGCAACCGGGTGCTGGAGTTGCGCGCCGCGGCCTCGTGGCGCACTCGCGGTGGTTGCCACAAGAAGCCGTGCACTCACCGTTGGACTCGGGCTTTGACTCAAGACTATTCCCGAGTCAATTTGGGATTAATCGTTCATGAACCCGGTTCAAGAACACTGTTCATCGCAACAAAATTTAGAAAAAAAAATTTTAAAATAAATAAAATCAAATAAAATAAGACAAAAATTTTTGAAAAAATAAAATTTTCAAAAAAATGAAATTTTTATTGATAAAATGTTTTAAACGTATAATCATTGTCTCTATTACTGAAATGCAAGGACAATGTGTATACACCGATTGCGGCTAACATGGCCTCACACATGATGCCAGATATTGTGATTGGATTTAACTTGCTATCAACTTTGTAGATGGCTAGCTTCAGGACGAGGAGGTGAGGGCGTCACTGTGGTACCGTCAAGCACCACCGTGATCATGCTGTTCACTGAGGCCGTAGGTATGGCGGCTACATCGCACGTGCCATGAAAGGGTGGTCGGGGAGGCCAGTAACTCCGAGGTTTAGGCGCATCATCCTCCGACATTCACAGGGGGAGGAGACCACGGGTGGCGCACCATTGGCCTACAGCGTAACGAAGGTGTTATAGTTACTGAGATTACCTCGACACTACAGATTAGACTAGTTGTGTTCCACTAGAGAGTGAGGCCCAAACATGTGAAATGGGCAAGGACCTCTAGAGACCCTTAGAGGAGCTTTGAGATGTGAGTTCTCCTCAGTGGATTAGGGTGAGGATGTGGATGATATGCCCAGGTCATGAGTCGAGTATTCCTGGGGACTCTACTCACGCGGACCTGGTGGATCACGGGACATGTCGAGTTCGATGTCATCCTCGCACGATCAGCCGACAAATATGTGGCTTCTTATCGACAGAGCGTAGAGGTTATCACTCACGCCAGGGATGGTACTATGTGGTATTTGTGCATACTACGACATTTTTCCTTACGCCATTTGTGTCCGTGTGTCAGGATTAAGCATGGTCAAGCGAGCGAGCCTTAATTTAGAGGATTAGAAAGACTGCATTTTAGATCTACCTCGAGTAAGGAAGCAGTATGTGGATGTTTTCCGCATGAGCTACCTGGACTACTTCACAAAGGGTAGACTTCTGCATCGAAGTTACACTGGTGACTTCACCCATCTCTACACTGCGATAGGATGACACTAGTTGAGTTGCAGAACCTCGTGAGTCCGGGCCAAGGTGAGCTTACTAGACAGTGATTCATTAGATCGAGCACTTCACCATGGGACTCTCCAGTTTTATTTGCAAAGAAGAAGGACAAGACCCTTCGAACAGGTATCGATACTGACAATAATGTGTTTACTTATCAAGAATCTATCGCAGGCACTTTGAGTTTACAATGATGTCTTTTGGATTGACGAATACGCCAGCAGCATTCATGGACCTCATGCATAGGGCATTCCAACCTTATCTAGATTAGTTTGTCGAGTCTTCGGATGACACTGACCTACTCCCACGTAGCGGGAGCATGAGTATCACTGAGGATTGTTTTACAGCCAGTTAAGAGACCATCACCAGATGTCTATTAAGTACGAGTTTGGCCATCGAGGTGAGATTTTTAGACACGGTGTCGCTATCAGAGTGTCACGACCCAGAAGGTCGAGGCCGTAATGAGTCGGGAGAGACCTAATGTCAATTCGAGACACGAAGCCTCGGGATTACCGGGTATTACGTAGAGATTCGAGAATGGGCTTCGTTGTCCATTCGGGGCAGGGATTGTAGATTTCGTTTTTACGGGACATGGACCCATGGTTGGGATGGCCCCGACTATAGGAGAGAGATTATATGCTCTGATCACTCGATGCGGGAAAAGAGAAGAAGAAGAGGATCACCTCTTCTTCTAGTTCTGTGGAAGAGGCGTAAGACTTCGCTTCACACGCAGTTTCGTGGACTGTCAGGATTGAGCATGTGTGACTAGATTGGCCCAGAGAGACAGATCCCAGACTCAGGGACAACGACTCCCAAGAATGTAGAACATGAGAGTATACTAAGCCATTCCTCCACACCCTACACGGTCGAGGAAACCAGCCACTGGTGCTATACAAGCACTCCCAAGAAGACAGAGAGATGAGGGGCGAGGGTTAAGTCGTGACGTATCGTAGTTGTGCAAACAGGTTGGTGGGACCTTGCAGCAGGTACATATTGGTTGTTGATGTCGCTTTACATAATGAGTCGACAAACATTCAAGTGTTAGTAATCGGGACCTTAGCCAAAGTTGTCATACCCGATACCGACCTTGGATTTGGGCTTAGGAGGTTACATTTCTTGTGCCAGCTATAGGAATAGATGCCTTCCCTAGGATGTAGGGTGAGAGTTGACCCGATAGGTCGAGATTATGAGTGAGAGATCTTCGAGATTCGTCATGGCACTCCTGGATCGGGTGTCACAAGATGGCATTATCGCGCTTACGTGCACTAAGAACATCAAGGCCGTAGCCCGGTGTGGGTGCATGGTACGGCCATTCACCACTCGTGAGTGTGGGTTGAGTTTGTCTTTCTAGGACTACGTCCAATGAAGACTCACAGTTCGATTCGTGAATGGTAGCACAGTGTGTCAGGGCAAAGCAAAAAGGGGTCGTAATCCCCTATGGGTGAGAATTCCTAGTTACGGTAAGAGACCCGGAGATATCCCTAAATTTCAGATGAATGTAAGAGGCTCAAGTGTAAGCCGAAGAGTTACACCGAGATGAGAACACACCTACGCCATCACGCAGACCAGAGTCAGAGTGATAGAGCCTGGAGTGACTCGAGATTCGACACCCCTTGGAAATCATCAGGGTGCTGTCGGTACGCCAAGGGCTCCTAAGATATGGATGTCATAATGACATGAACCAGGCTGATACCATTAGATTGTCAACATTCGCACTTTAAGGCTCGCTACACACAGTGGCACACAGGTAGGCTACACGCTGTGTGGATTATATACGTGTGTTGGGAGGACACGCCGCTGAAAGCATACGTCTGAGTCATAAGGGTAGAAGAGCACTGTCTTTATAAATTCCTCCTACAACAACAATTAACAGCGGGCATACGAGGGCACCATATGAGGCATTGTATGGGAGGCCATGTAGATCAACGTTAGGTTGGACCGAAGAGAACTCCATCACCTGGCCCTGACCGATTGTAGACACCGAGAAAGTGAGCTGATACGACAAATGCCTTCTCACGGCTCGAGCGTAAGAATCTATGGGCGTGCGACATCAACCCTTAGAGTTCGAGGTTGGGGATCACGCCTTCAAGTGATGCCTAAGAGAGGATACCGGGTTCGACAAGCGGTATAAGCTAACGCCGAGGTTTATCGCCTTCGAGATACTCGGAGAGGATGCATAGCGCATCGGCCAAGGGCACACCAAAGACGCCGTGTCCACGGTGTTTCATCGCCCATGCTCGAAGCATACCCGATGTAGCTCATGCGGTGGATCGGGACCGATCGCGCCGACATCGATGATCTTTCGAGGAGTGACTGTGCAATTTGATAACAGGATCGTGCTGCTGACGCAAAGATCTTCGGTGCAGCGAAAGGCTATTACAGACTACTGGGAAAGAGAGTCAACGTGGGAAAACGAGACATCGACGCGCTACCTATCCCTTTCGCTAGTGGACAGAAGGGCAATGTGGTTTAATCCAATTAATACACGTATAGCTGACGCCAGATACGACGCAATGTTATCATTCGCACTTGAACAATCTTTTAAGATGAGATCAAAGACCTTCGGAAATTCAATTTCCGGAAAAAAAGGCAAAATCGTAATTTCACAAAATTGTAATTTCTGCTAAAATCCAAATTTTATTCTTTGATCTCTGATTAGGAACAAGATTTCACCGCTGGAATCGTTCCTCAAGAAACGCTACATCAAGAATTTCGTCGACCGAGATAAATGAATTTACATCGCTTTTCGAGGCATCGAGTACCCGGGAGCCGAAAAACAAAATCTCGACAAATATATATAATGATTAATTTAATGCATATGAATAGAAAAATAAATGATGGAAACGACAACCGAGATAGCATTTATGTCAAACTGGGAAAGTAGTGACAAAATTGGCCATCATTGATTTGCTTTTAAAGGATAATAAGACAAAAGAGGAATAATATCATCCTCTTCAAATGCAAAAATGGAAAGAGGGAAGGAACCATGATTTCTTGCTTCTTTTTCAATGGTAGGAGAGCTTTTAATTCTTGATCAATCCGACCGTCGTAATTTTCTGACAAGAAGGAAAGTTGCTCTACGCGAAGGCCTACGACGGCCCTGCTTAGTGAAGCCACAAACTCCGAGAGGTAGGGTTTCTCCCTACTTGGGTTTTATTCTTCGCTTAAGTACTTTGTTAATGCTCGAAGCAAATGAGGCCGTGAGGGGTCAGTTTACCTGCTTCCAAATTGGAACCGAGGTGTCGATTTTTAAACCTATGTGGACAAATCCGTGACTATCCACGCTGAATCGGGGCTGTTAGTCAGGCAATCATGTTATCGTATGATATGAAAAAGGCCGGAATGGCCGTGAAATTCGGGTTCACTAAGTGAACCTATGATCGACATTCGTTTAATAAGACTATGGCTTCACTATTCCGTAGACAAATGTCTCACAAAATAATTTTGCAGCCACAGGCTCAGTCGCGATTCGTTGAATTGCTCGTGGTTTGATCATTAAATTCCCGCTATTTCACTGCGTATGGAAATGCGTAAATTCATATAAATACGACACAAGGATTAAATTATTAATATATGCATGATTATATATTCAGATGTGTTATGTAATTGAAATGGAATCGGGCATCATGCATTCCATATGCACCGGGCACCTTAGATCGATATAGAGGAGTGCATGAGGCAATTTTGAGAGAATGGTTCGAAGGTTGTCTAAAAATAATGAATATCGGAGGGTCACGTTTCCAATAAAATATCAATCACGGAGTCTACCACCGATATACACGGAGGGTAGTCCATACATAATATCAATCGCCTGGCACAACCCACCGATATATACATCGGGGAGGGTCATTCACAAACAACAAAAACTAAGGTTCCTACACGTGGTTTAGGCGCATGAGGAGCTCAGGAGGACTCGGATATGAGATGACTGCCAGACATTCAAGCAGGATTATGCATTTGCTTCGAATGTGTGTTTATTTTCGAGCATTGCATACGCACTTAGCTGGGAAAGAGTGTACTCCCCACTTGTGCAATGATTCCATCATCAGCATTACCACCCCCGTCGAAGTGATACTATTTGGCTGCACATGAAGCGTGCGAGGAGACTAGCTCATCATAGAGGCCGTTGTAAGAAAGTTCGAAATGTGGCTTTATGGTTTTGCATGTATTAGAATGTTTGTCATTTTAATATATGTGTTGTATAAGAGCAGACTGCCAACTCTTGTAACTATGATATATAGTTGGGATAAATGTTGTGAGTATAATGCAAGGGCCCAAGTATCATTTTTACTCAGATATAGTTTTATATGAGACCCCGTGGTCATCAGGTATATCAGGACAAAGTTATATAATGTGTGTTAGATGCCTGGGTAGAGCCTCGCACAGCGAGACTCACGGGATTTTCATGAGCGCGTCTGGCAACCCGACATCCACTGCATCTCCTCGCTGGTCGACGGCATTCAACATACCCCCGAGAATTGGGACGTCACAAAACATGAACAAAAACATAAAAAAAGGACCACGTTTATTTTCTTGTGATGAAAACTTCAAAAAATCAATGATTTTACCCTACGAATTTCTCATTCATTCAAAGGGAAAATGGTTAGGCCACATGATGACCTATCCTAAAACAAATAATTATTTTTGGCTTTTCTTCGCACTCCCAACCACCATTCCAAACTCAAAATTGTTGTGTTTCGAGGAGGCATGACTCATTGTTTTAAAAACTGGACCGTAATAGCTTGGTCCGATCATCTGACCGACGACTGTTAATCGATGAATTTTTTTATTATGATTTAACCGTGATTCGATCATCGATTCGATCCCTAAACCGTGAATCGATAACTTTTCCGATTCAATATTAGAGATATAAGAGAAAGACCCGTGAAGGGTTTCTTTTGGGAAAATGAAAGCTACCCCCACCATCTCACTTAGTGAAGAAGCTTCTCAAATACAGAGAAATATTCATATTCATGGATTTAGACAAGACCCACATATGATGATATGTCAACCCCTCCCCCCTTTTTAGCTTTCACACTACATTTCATGATTCTTGATCCTTGAATTTTGTAGAAAAGCCTTCCAATCTTTTTTTTTTTTTTTTTTTTGTTATATTTTTTCATGATATTTGAGGCTTTTGTTATGAATAGAAATTGGGCACTCGAGCCCTACTGTTAGCCCGACCAACCCAAATTAAGTGCCGGCTAGTTCTATTTTGTTGGCCCGAAAATCGGGCCAATTTGTCTTCATTCGATTGACCCGCTGCCTAATAAATCGGACTCCAAGAGCTCTACGGCCGGTCTTGCTTGACAAATTAAATAAAAAACAAATTTTTTACTTTACTTATCTGCGTCACGATTCACGAAGTCTTGTGATTAACATTTATGCCTCTTTGCACCATTTTATAATACTCTGCCATCATTACTGAGTGAAAACAAAAACATTAATATTGGATGAAATAAAAAAAGAAAACAAAAAGGGGCTGGTGGCTGGGGGGGCCCACATGTGATAATTGAATATGAAAGAAGATTAAGAAATAAGAACCCAAAAAAAAGGGGCATGGGTATGAAGGGTACATTGAAGTTTGAAGTAGTGAAGAGTGTAGGGATATAAGGGAACATTTGCTTCTGAGACTCGTGAATCGTGAATTCGTGATGAAGGAGAACTCCATTTTGTCTCTACTCTCTACCACCACCTCCCACCCCCTTTATTCTATAATCATCCACTCATGCTCTCTCTCTCTCCCACACCACCATTCACGACGGCCACCTCACCGAATTCTCTTCTTCTCCGAAACCCTAATCGTTCAACTACCATACGTTTCGGAAAAAACCCTAATCCCTCGCGCGTTAATGGCGTCAATCTCAGCTCTGGTCGTCGTTACAAGCCGATCTCCATAACCTGCTCAACAACCCAGGTCGAATGCCCTCCCACCAGCGCCGCCCAATCCTTGGATCGGGTCTTCAATTTCGAGGCCGGCCCGGCGACGTTGCCGGAGAACGTGTTTAAGAGGGCTCAGTCGGAGCTCTACAACTGGCACGGATCGAGCATGAGCGTCATGGAAATGAGCCACAGGGGTAAAGAATTCTTGTCCATAATCCAAAAGGCCGAATCGGATCTGAAGGCTCTGTTGGATATCCCGGCGGAGTACGCCGTTCTGTTCTTGCAAGGCGGTGCCAAAATTCATCCGCTATGTTTTGTATCCTGAATCCAGTGATATTAGATTTTCAATAATCCATACAGTTGAGTGAGCAATATTTTCTTGCTCTCACAATTTCATTTTCTCGCTTCTATCGGGTTGTGCCGCCCGCTAAATTCTCGATATAGTAATACGCCAAATAAATAGCGTACTGCAAATCAAACCGGGCCATCTGCCCGATTATTCCTTTGGGTCTGACGTGCCCAAATTTTCAAATTCCGGATCCGCCCGCCCGACTCGGGCGCCTAGCTTTAGCACTTCCCTCCGACATTCACCGTCACTTCTCTCTCTCTCTCTCTCTGTTTTGTTATAGCCATGTTTGATACTACAATGGAGTTGATCACACAAGCCACTTCCAATTCTCACTTCATCTTCTGTTTCTTCAATTTGATCATAGCAATTCTCCTGATTGGAAGCTTGAAGCCCAGATCATACTCTGATCAAGACAGTTCTTTTCCCTTCTCAGTAGTCTCCAATCTTCAAATGAATGAAAAAGAGACAGAGAACGCAGAAGAGGACTTGATAAATGCCAATGGAGTTTCTGATGTTGAGAAAGGAATGGTAGTGTTTGGCAACCAAGAATATGACAGTGAAGATAACATTCAAGAAGAAGATGATGATGCTGATGATGATGATGATAATGATGAGCTGAGAAGAAGAGCGGAAGAATTCATTGAAAAGATTAACAGAGGATGGAGAGCATAAATGTTGAGGACAGATTCTTTAATCCAAACAGAAAATTTCCAGACAGGACCCAGAAAAATTCATGCTGTGTGAACTTAATTTTCCATTTTTTTTTCTCTGATCTGTTGTTGACCGTGCCTGCAATTTCATTGTATGTAAAGATTTCCAGAGAGCACTGAAAATAATTCGATGCTACGCTCAAGTAAGTAGATAGAAAATTTTACGCTTTTCTATTCAAACTTTTCGAAACAAGAAAACGTTGCTAAATATAAAAAGACAAGACGAAACAAATTTTGAAAACAAAAGTTAAAAATGACCACTATTTTCAACATTTTATATAGCGAATCGAAAACGCGTAAAGCTCGCCTCGTTCGACCAAATTCAACCAAATTCAACCAAATGGGCTGAAAATGAAAACGTATTTTCAACCAAATTCGCATCTAAACGCATTTTCTCGAAACAAACTAAAGATTAGATTACATTGAAAATTTTCATCTTCTCGAATTTTATTAATCAAAATTTTCAACTAAATTTACTAAAATTTTATTTAAAAAGGGATCATGGTATGGATTGAATGCATTTCATGTAAGATTATTATTTTTTTATTTAAGTAGGAGTTTGACACACCACACCCCACGGGCGGCAAAGTAGCCGCCACCACGTAATCCCAAATTGCTACCTCTAACGACTGTAAATCCCCGTGAAGCTAAGCCGCATTGCTTGCTTAAACCTCCTATAAAATTTTCTTTTAATTTATAACTTAGGATTTTGGTAAAATCTTTAACAATGAAAAACTTCCTAAGAAGACGATCTACGCAGACATAACGCCTAAATTCCAAACTCAGATAACTAATTTACACTATATCCAAAAATATGGCAACCAAGATACCAACACATTCCCATAAAACTACTCTATGTACATACATATGTTCCATTACAACCAAAGTATGTTCTACAAAATATAATTAATACACAAGACTTAAACCGATGTCGTGATAAACTTATTACGCTCCAAATGCTCACAGACTGCATTCTGAAAATAGTTTTTAAATACAAAATAATGAGCTAAACGAGTCAAATGGAGTGTATGTTTATAAACGGTTTTCTTTTCCTGAAACATTTCAAACACGTGAAAACTCTTTTACAAATATTTTCCAAAAGTTCTTGCTTTAATATTTAAAAGTTTTCAAAACTTTTCTTTGCTTACATTATTTTGCTTTTCTTTTAAAAGCTCAGGAAACTCTTATTTCACACAAGTTTATAAACTTATCATAATTTTTCGTTGCTTGCTTTTATCGCGCTTTCAAAAGTTCTAAAACCTTCACAAACATTTGCTTTAAAAAAGTTTCTCAAACTTTTTCATAAAATGGGAGCCTGAGCTCAACCACATGCTTTGAAAATAAAACTCCACAGAGTTACTCAACCGATCGCTTTTGAAATCTAAACGGAGCTTGGCTCAACCGTTTGCTTTAAACTCTCCTAAGCCTCGCGACGGAACCACCAGCCGATTTTCAAACCGCATATCACGCTTATAAAACATCAACCAATGGAGGCCTATTTTTGCTTATCATGCCCTAGTGAACACGGAATCCTATACCTCCACTGGGTGTCAAGGAAGCCGACCTTGTCCGTCACCTTTTTCATTTTCCGGTGAATATGGTAATCTTTGACTCGTGTCGCCATCACCATACTTAGTTAGGAGCTCATAACCTTATATACCCCCGTACGCGCTACTCTGCCTCCTTTAAACGCATTTTACAGATGCCCTAAGTTTGCCGACCGTGCAAAACTACAATGCATGTATGAAATCCTAACACCACCGGTGCACGTACGATACCTCTGACCGGTTGCTTAAACTAGGAAGGCCTCGTTTTCACAACCTTTCACGTTTGCTTCATTGTCATTTTCAGAAAATCATTACACTCTCAAACCATTCACGTTTTTGTTTGCTTGAAAAATGGTTTAATTATTCAAAACCATTTGCTTAGTTGCTTGCTTTCTTCAAAAATGGTTTAACTTTTCAAAAACCATTTACTTACTTGCTTGCTTGCTTAATTATGGTTTTACAATTTAAAACCAATACTTGTTTTTCAAAAATGGTTTAACTCAAAACCATTTGCTTGCTTTTCATCTCATTGCTTGCTTCTTGAAAATGGTTTGCATTCAAAACCATAAAATACCAGTGTAAAGCAATTTGTAATAATAATAATAATAATACACTAGTATTTGGAAAATGAGTTTAACACTCACCTCGTCGCTTAACTCGTTATCAGCTCCACTGGTCCCCACTTTACTTTAACCTACAACTCAAACGAATACGACGACAAATTAATCGCATAACTTAACGCATTCCTAGACTCAGTCACACTCTTCATACTCTTTAAAGCTAAGGTGCTATGGTTCTATTCCAACTGGAATTACCTAATTCGAGCACCGAAACTCAAGTTACGTCAAACAACTGACTTACCTATGTCCAAAACTCGATGCAGAATTTTCCGCATACTACTTCCCACTTTGAGGAATTTAGGCCACTTAGATAAGCACTAGACGATTCATACTTCTTAAGTTTTGTTCTCCTTGAAGTCTATTTATGTGTACCACTTGAATCACTCAAATCGATAAGAAATGAGGAAGTTATGGTCGGGCCACGAAACCGGTCGAAATATAAAACTGTAACATGTTCTACCGGTGACTTAAGTTCTACC
>JAEQBH010002323.1:0-92513 GCA_016808115.1 Tetrastigma voinierianum | reverse complement strand
CGTAGGAGGTTAGCCCCAGGAATGCAAACTAGCATAAGCGGCCTTATTCTTTGCTATATGCATGTGGAGGTTGAGATTCTTTTGCCAAGTGCGGGCGACATTAGTTCCCCAGGTTGCTAGGCGGACTCTTGTCTCGGTGTAGGATGGGCGGATAATATACGTCCTACTTCACGGGAGCGGTTCTTTGCGGGTCTTTGCTTTCCCATCTCGTCATTGATGAACCAGTTCCTACTCGGGCACCTCTTTTGCTCATACATCCGAACATCTTTTAGATTCTTATGGGTTGGTGTTATCTCACTAGTAGAAATTTGCTTCATTTACACTTTGAAGCTTGGGATTGGGGTCCGCCTAACTATGTTGGCCCATAGTCCTCCGCTACAATTTGTAATCGGGCTCTCGGACTCCATGAAGACTGAGGAAAAAGGGGTTGTCTTAGTGAAGGGCTATTGTGAGCAAGGCGCCAAACTCTCTTCCAGGCTCCCGGTTAGCCTAAACCGGTCTCGACATTCTAGGTTTGTCTAATCTTGATGAGGCTTGTTTTTTTTTTTTTTTTGTGATCGCCCATATTCTGATGGGACCCTTTTCTTTGGACTTTGTAGGTAAGCGCAGGCAAGGCCGGCTAGTTAGCTGGGTGGAAGGCCGATGCGGGCGTATCAGACAGTTTGCTCAGAGATTATCTAGGCTAAGCGGAATCAGGCTCCTCCTATGCAGCCCAGAAGAACTGCGGGAGTTAGGTGCTAGCCCCTTTCATTACATTGTCCTCGTCATCCCTCGCTCACTGTCGGCGGAGATTATTAAAGGAGAGCACTTTGTACTTGCCAACTTTCAAGTCTATCTCGGGCAGCTCTTCGTAAGCGAGTTATGTTCAAGCCGAGGTTGCCGAAGGAGCCTTGGTTAAATCTGTTAAGCCTGACCAATTAATTTTGGCCGAGCGAGATCCACAACTTGCCCCCCAGGCCATGAAGAAGAAGAAGAAAAAGAAAGCAAAGAAGGGTGGGCAGACCATGGCTACCGACGTGGGACTAGAGGGCTTTGTGGATTGGACGGAACCGACTGCTAGTGAGCTAGCTGAGAAGGGGGAGGATGATATGTTCAGCCTTACTTCTAGGTTCCCTGCATGAATGTGTAAGCGAGCTGCAACCTCTTAAGAGGAGACTGCCACCGGCTCTAAAGTACTAGGGGTCAAGCGCCCTAAACGGTCTGGTCCGGAGGGAGAGGCTCAGAACAACCTGATTGTTATCACTGTGGATTCTTCGGAACGAGCCTTGGATGCCCTATTGGCTTTGGAGGTGCACGCCTAGGAAATTAATTTGAGATTCAGACGGGGCCTCCAGATAATGATAAAAGACAGAGGCTCCATTGGAGATAGTCGTTGAGCTATCGTTCTCGGCTAGGCTTGCAAATGCCGGCCCCCATAGGCTAAAGGGTCCTAGCAGGTTGGTGCTCAACTCACCCGTCATCTCGATGAAGTGGGAGCGACCACTGATCGAGTGCTTGTCTTAGGTCACAATCTTTGCTTGATTGATCATTGATCATTGGAGCCCCTTCAACCAAACGGATACTTATGTCGCTCACATGCATGACCTCTACCCCATCAACCATTGCATAAAAGTGGTGGAGCTTTCAGAAGAGTACTCCGTCCCCTTCCCCAGTTATTTGGACAAAAAGTCCTACCTACTTGTAGCTGATAACGGAATGCACAAGCAAAACCATGAATTCAACGAGACGGCGGAGCTAGTAGGTTTGGACTTTTTTTTTTTTTAACGCGAATTCTTGTGCCATCATTTTGTTTTAATCCTCCTATTTTGAAAGTTGTCATTGCCATAGAAATATGGCAGCTAGCATAGGGAACTTTATCTCGGATGGGCGTGCCCAGTAGTACTCAATCACTTGTCTCCAAGCACAATTCCCTCGTGTACCCTTGGTAAACAAATCTAAGTCTAGGTGCTTGGGACCCGGAAGGCTAAGGGCATTGAAAAGCCATGGGCGGAGGAATGAGAGGGATGAGGCTAAGGAGAAAGCTCAGATTATCGGTTCATTTTGCCGTGATGGGTGTATGAAGTGGGTGAGAATGACACAGCTGGGAATTAAGGACTCTCTAGCCATTCTTGGAGCTTGAGTAAGGCCAAGGATGAGATCACCAGCCTGGAGGTTGAATGGACGTCCCTTCTGCTGGAGCTTGGGGCTGTAAAAGATGAAGTGTCCTCTTTTCAGTCCCAAGCCAGTAAAGACAAATAAGTAATGGAGGAGGACTACTAAAAGGCCTTGGAGGTGATCTTCACCCATGACTACAGATGTTGTATGTTAAAACACAACATCTGTGGAAGCTAACAGGCTCAGATGGCATGCCCTACTCCTCCAACCCTACCTCCGAGTTCTTTGAATACCCCGGATGCCTAGTCCCATGAGTTACTAAGGTGACAACACCTGAGGTGGATCTGATCGAGCCGGCTAAGGATCTCGAGGAGAATGCCTCCATTGGGATTAGAGCTGATTTTGCTATCCTTACTACTTTTTTTTTTTTTTTAAATTTTTGTAAGGGGCCCTGTTTGGCCACCAAGACAAACGTATTTTTATAGTCACTAACGCTTATTGGCGTATTTTAATGAAATATGATTTTGGTGACCTTTTCATACAGCGAATCCTACTGGCTTCTCATG
The DNA here is from genome assembly GCA_016808115.1 of Tetrastigma voinierianum. Classification (NCBI taxonomy): domain Eukaryota; kingdom Viridiplantae; phylum Streptophyta; class Magnoliopsida; order Vitales; family Vitaceae; genus Tetrastigma; species Tetrastigma voinierianum. Next base: position 89,853 of record JAEQBH010002323.1, on the reverse strand, counting down.
CTTTCTACAAACATTAGCTAGGATAGTTAAGTCTATTAGAAGCTAGGAGCTAGTAGGGATCGCGCTTGGGCGGCGCGACATTCATGGGCTTTAGCAGCGGGGCTTAAGAGCTTCTCACATGCTTAAATGTACGTTAGTGGGCTATGAAACACAAGACTAGCCCTTTGAAAGTGCCAGTGGGCTTAGAGCCACATCTTTGGTCTTTTGAAAGTGCCAGGAGGCTTAGAGCCACATCTCTGGCCTTTTAAAGGTGCCAGTAGGATTAAAGCCACAAGTTTAGTCTTTTGAAAGTGTCAGTAGGCTTAGAGCCACAAGTCTAGTCTTTTGAAAGTTCCTGCAGGCTTAGAGCCACAAGTCTAGTCTTTTGAAAGTGCCAAAAGGCTTAGAACCACAAGTCTGGTCTTTTGAAAGTGCCAGAAGGCTTAGAACCATAAGTCTGGTCTTTTGAAAGTGCTAGTAGGCTTAGAGCCACAAGTTTGGTCTTTTGAAAGTGCCAACAAGCTTAGAGCCACAAATCTGGGCTTTTGAAAGTGCCAGCAGGCTTAGAGCCACAAGTATAGTCTTTTGAAAGTGTTAGCATGCTTAGAGCCACAATTGGGGTTTTGAAAGTACCAATAGGCTTAGAGTCACATTTGAGCTTTTGAATGTGTCAGCAGGCTTAGAGCCACATTGGGCTTTTGAAAGTGCCGTAGGCTTAGAGTCACAAGTCTGGTATTTTGAAAGTGCTAGCCAGCTTAGAGCCACATTGATCGGAGTGAATTTTGCATGCATTTTAGTAAAATTTCTATGTGTTTTTATAGCTCAACTGCAGGATTCACATTCATATTCACTAATATTGTGCTAATCCCCCATACTATAATGTTTTATAGGACATGACGATATTGGAACAAAAGGCTAAATAGAAGAAAAGAACCAAAGAGAAGTGTAGTAGAGCCTCGGGTACGTAGCTGCGAAGCACTCACGCGCTTTGGCTGGCGCCGCGCGGCATGGAGGCCCTGCGCGCGGCGAGACCAGCGAGGCTGGTGCCGTCACCGAGTGCGCCGGGCGTAAGCGGCGTCTCCTTTTTCATACGAGAGCGTTAAAAAACTCTCAAATTCTGGGCCAATGTTGGGCCCGCATCCCAAGGTATAAAAATGAAGCAATTTTGAGGCAAAAGGGGGGATTCGGAGGCAGATTGAAGACAAGGACATACGGATAGAGAGAGATTGGCGGAGACGGATTCAAAGATATCGCGAAGATGACTTCTTCTGTATTTCTTTTCCTAATTCATTTAATGCTGAAAATCTTTCAGTCTGTAATGAAAATCACTATGAACTAACTTTTCTCTCTAGGGTTTTATCCTTCACTTTACATTATGGATTATTACATTGGTAGTTTATTAATATTGGTATGAATTTGTATGGTTACTTTACTCCTGAATTTAATCACATGATATTATTTGGCCAATTATGGCATGTTAATGCTAGGAGTCTGATATCGAGGGAAGATGACTCATAGAGACATGGGTAAAGCAACACTTGGTCAATCAAGGAATAGAGATATCCATCTTTCCAAGTGTAGCATCAGGGTTTGCACATTTATGCATCTCGGAGTCAAGGGGTCGAAGCAGAGATGCAATACACCTTCCTAGCGAGATAAGCAGCTATATCTCGAGAGAAAATATCTTGTAGGCATGATCTGACCTACTAACGCCGTCATATGAAATATTAAATAATTATGTTATCTAGGTTAAAATCCATCAGGTGGGTAGGCGAAGGCAAGACCCTAGTTTTCTCATCATTACATTAAATCAAAATTTTAATATTAGGCTTCCCTTAAAGCAATTAATTTAGTCATAATTCACTATAAGACTGGATCCAAATATTTTCTAGGTCACTAGGCCAGTATTCAGCATGCTTCTCTTCATGGGAACGACACTTGACTAGCCACTACACTACGTGAACTCGACGCGTATACTTGCGCCTACGGGTCTGCAATTTTTACCAACTTTTAAACACTCACTTTCAGCCTGTCAAGTTTTTGGCGCCTTTGCTGGGGGTAGTTTAGTGTTGATATTGACAACAGTGCCATAGATTGTACTTTGGATCAATTTTGTTTTATTTAGTTCTTTTTACTTATTAATCATTTTTATTATTCTTTGTTTAGTTATTTTGCCTTATTTAATTTGTGTTGGGACTTGGTCTCAACTTCATACCTAATGATTTCGGAAAACGAATTGGTGTGCGTGCAAAGCGAATCATCGAAATTACTTCCATTCGATCCTAAACTTCGACGAACATTAAATCGATTATGCGAAGAAGCACATGCAAACCAATCTAAATCATGCAGAATCAAGAGGATGAAGGACAGTTCAAGAAAGGAATGAACCGCAGGTGGTCGGGAATAGACAAAATCATAAAAGATGTTAGATCATTTGTATTTATTAATCCTCATATGCTACTTGAGGAGTTCGCCTTACCACCTATAGTAGTTCAGTCAGCTATACGACGATCGCCCATTCAAGCGAACAAGTTTGAGCTAAAAGGAGTAACTCTGCAAATGCTCCATAATATACAATTTCATGGGTTGCCTAGTGAGAATTCGAATACACATCTGACAACCTTTATTGAAGTTTGTGACACGATCAAGTATAATGGAGTAACAGAAGAAGTTCGCAGATTGCATCTATTCCCATTGTCACTTAATGACCGAGCTAAGCATTGGTTGACTAGCCAACCAGTTCCATTACCTCATGGAATGACTTAGTCGCGAAATTTTTGACCAAATTTGGGGTACTAAATCGAGCTATACATCATGGAATCCTGTAATACTTATAGACTTCTTGGGGAAGATTATTGAGCACTAAAAAGGGGGTTGACCTACTTGGTCAACCGAGACTAACCCAGTTCAGATTCTTGAAAGTTGAACAACTTCATTAGTCCTAGATCTTTTAGGCTGGTTCTGTTGACCCCTTGCGGTATCATGTACTAGACTCATATCGTCAGTGTTAGTTGTGCTTTATTCTTGCATGCCTTGGATAGATTCTGTTCTTGCTCGGGGACAAGCAAGAAGCTAAGTTTGGGGGTGTTGATCGAAGTGAATTATGCATGTATTTCAGTAAAATTTCTGTGTTTTTAAAGCTCAATTGCATGATTCACATTCATATTCACTAATATTGCGCTAATCCCCCATACTATAATGTTTTTAGGACATGTCGATATTGGAATAAAAAAGGAAGCTAAATAATAGAAGAAAGAACCAAAGCAGATAAAGCAACAAAGAAGTGCAGCAGTGGAGCTTTGGGTACATAGGCGTAGTGCTTCGCAGCAGTGTGGGGGCCTACGCTGCAGCGAACCTGAATGGCGGATTTGAGAGGCCTCGGGTACGCCGCGACATAGCCTCTTTCACTGCGGCGTAGCGAGGTCTCCTTTTCCAAAACGGGAGCACTAAAAGTTCTATTTTTTTTGCCATTGATGGGCTTGGATCCCGAGGTATAAAGAGAGCAATTTCGGCGAAAGGGAGTCGAGGAGGCGGACGGAAGACAAGGAGACGGATAGAGAGATTGGCATAGGCCCAGTTAGGAGATCGCGAAAATGGATTTTTATGTATTTCTTTTTCAGGTCGTTTGATGTTGAAAATCTTCGATCACGTAATAATCACTATGAACTAACTTCTTTCTCTCCAGGGTTTTGTCAACCCTAACCGCACCATTATGGATTGATACTTTAATTGTGGTTTATTTAATATCGATGTGAATTTCTATGGTTGCTTTACTCCTGAATTTAATCACAGGTTATCATTTGGCCAATTGTGGCACGCTAAGGCTAGGAGTCTAATATCGAAAGAAGATGACTTGTAGGGACATAGGTAAAGTAACACTTGGTCAATCAGGGAATAGAGATATCCCGCATTCCAAGTGTAGCACTAGGGTTTACACATTCTCGAATCCTCTGAGAGTCAAAGAAATTGAAGCGGATATGCAATACACCCAGCTAGCGCGACTATATCTTAGAGATAGTTTGTGAAACGCGATCCTTCCCTTCAACATAAATCATATGTAATATTAAATAAATGTGCTTTATCTAGGTTAAAATCCATCGGGTGTGAGTGGCGAAAACAAAACCTAGTTGTCATCATTAACTTAATTCAAAATTTTAATATTAGGCTTTCCTTAAATCAGTTAATTTAGTTATAATACGCTATAAGTCTGGATCCAAATATTGTCTAAGTCGCTAAACTAGTACTCAGCACGCTTCTCTTTGTAGAACGACATGACTAGCCCGCACACTAAGTAAACTCGTAGCGTATACTTGCAGCCTTAGTCTACTTTTACGAATTTTTACACACTCACTTTGTTAGTCTAAGAATACGAAAAGTGTTGTGCAACAAAATAGAGTCCAAATAAGCAATAAAGGAACATGAATGAGAAGACAATTGGTTATAGGTGCAAAATGAGGAAGTGGGTAAATACACTTTGATATACTTGCCATTCTGAGCAATAGGGAGATCATGTCAGAGCTGGATACGATGATGAAGAAGTTGGTGGAGGACCGAGAGGCGAGGTGGGTTCTGGCGTCGAGTGTAAACCTTAGTGATAGGAGGCTTTACTGGAGCAAGAATAGGAGGGGCCACGGGGGAGGCAATAGTATACACTAGCAGGTCGGTCTGCCTCTCTTTGACTAGTGTGGATCAGGGGTGAAGAGAAAGGGACATTATATAAAAACTTGATATTCGCAGAAACCAAGTACCTACGAAGACTTGGGCAGTAACACCGATACCCCTTTTGAACCTAGAAATGGCAGAAAGATGCACTTTAAAGATTTATAATTGGTTTAGATGCCTGAGGCGAACATCTCAAACAGAAACAAGTACATCGAATATTCAAGGCTCATTAGGGAATAGGGTTTATTGGGGAAGAGTTCTTGATACGAAGTACGATTCAAGGCGATGAAGGCATCCAGTTAATCAAAAATCAAGCTGTGGAAACAGCATCAGCCCAGAAATTCTTGGGCACATGCATTTAAAATAATAGAGCTCTGGTAGTTTCAAGGAGGTGTCTATTCTTCCTCTCAACAACTCCATTCTGTGCAGGAGTGTCAACACAAGAAGTCTAATGAAGGATTCCTTTTTGAAGCATGAAGGATTGAAATTGTTCTAAAACATATTATTTTGCATTATCACTTCTCAGATTTTGAACATAAACATGGAATTGAGTATTAATCTTAGCACAAAAGGCACGAAAATGAGAAAACAACTAAGAGTAGTTTTTCATTAAATATAACCAAGTGGTTTATGAATAATCATCAACAAAGGGGACAAAGTATCAAAACCCGATTGGGGACCGCAGCTAAGGCCGCAGACCCCACACATTTTGAATGGACTAACTTTCAAAGGAGAGCTAGCTTTTATTGGCTCTAGGACTATAACTAAGGTGATAATGTTTGAAAATTGACAAAGTCACAATCTAGGATAGCGATTTCAGCCGAGGACATAATTTCTTTAATAATGGAAGTGAAAGATGACCCAACCGGCAATGTGTCTCAAATGGTGTAGTGACTCCAGAACAAGCAATATGTCTTGGGATTGTAGGATCAAGGATGTATAAACCCCTAGACTTACTACCTCTACCAATAATCTGCTTCATCATAAGATTCTGAAAGAGATAAAAATAAGGAAAGAATGAGATAGAACACTTAAGTGCTTGAGTTAACTTGCTAACAAACATCAAATTAAAAGAGTTTGGTAAACTTCAGGGCGATGTGAAAGGAATAGATGGAATGGGCATAATTGTGCTTGACCCGGGAACACATGAGATGTGATCCATCTATCAGTACTTGATGGAAGGTGAAGGTTGTGACTAAAAGGTAGAGAAAAGACTAGAGTTACATATAATGTGATTTGTGGCTCCAGAGTCAATGACCCATTCGGAAGAAGAAGATACAAGGCATTTATTCGGGTTACTTGACTCAGCAATAGTTGCAATTCGGACTAGATGGAGATCTCAATGAGTCCTAATACAATTGGAACCTGGGTAATTCCAAGGTTGAGAATTGAACTGGCTGATTGGATGCCTTAGTAGTAGAAGCTATATGCGCATACTGAAATTTTTTATTTCGATTTTGTCGTTTCTTAAAATCTTGTATCACATGCTCATGCTTATGGCAATAATAACAAACAACACCTCCAGAACCAAGCCCTCTAGTGTTATTGTTTCTATTTTGTTGCCTCTACGACTCAATGATCAGATCGATAAAATATTTGCTCGTCTAGGTAGATACAAGGGTAGGTGAAGAGATGGAAGAGGATGATACCTTAGTGCGAAGAATCCTGCTAAAGGTCTCCTGGAGAGATGATATCTTAGGACTAGACAGAATCTAGGCCTTAGCTGAATCATACTCAGAAGGAAGAGCGGCAAGAAATTCCATAACTGCCATCTGTTCTCGTTGACTTTGCTAAACTTTGACATATGGACTAAAGGGCATAAGCATATTAAGTTCTTCATGTATCCTTTTATAGGCCATAAAAAATTATGTAGTACCAGATCACAAAAAGCACTAAAACTGGATCTAGGAATAATGAGAAACGAGAGTCTACGGAGGTCTGTCAGCGTGAGCGACCACAGTGGAGGAGCTTGGTCAAAACGGTACCCCACGAGCCTGAATGCGGCACATAATGGAATTTGCTCGAAAGCTTGCAGCGTGTGCTTGAGCTTCACATGCTTGGAAACCAGCCATCGGATTTTGCAGCTTGGCTCATTAGCTGCCGGCGAACCCTCCTATGCCGGCAGTGAGACTCCATGCTCCCTCTAGGTGCGTGTTTCGAAAGTCACCCCCTCCGACAGCCTTAGATTTCCAAAAAATCCCCCAAAAATTCTACAAAAAATTCTCAAACTCGAACCCTACGCTCTGATACCTTGTAGAAACAACCAAGAGAGGATTGAAGGAAATAATTCCTTATGTTTTTTTCGATGAATTAACATGTGTATATATAAAGGATGGATAGTCTATATTTCCTAATCCGTTACAATGCTACATGTTAGGATTCATAACTAGTTACAACTCTATATGTTAAGTTTCCTAACAGTATCAATAAACCCCATTTTCTATATTCCCTTATAGAGCAAACTTAATTTATATTAGCTTAGGATTTGAAAGTAATATGCTCTGCACTTTGAAATCCTACTCTCTACCTCTACCTCTCTCTCTCTCTCTCTCTCTTTCTCTCTCTCTCTCTCTCTCTCTCTATATATATATATATATATATATATATATATATATATATATATATGTTAGCAATTGTAATGCTCTTAGGTCCCCTTATTATTCTCAAATATATGTATAAATTATAAATTTATAATAAATATAATTTATTATATGAGCGGTTTTATAATAAATATAATTTATTATATGAGCAGTTTTTTATAATAAATATAAATTTTATTATATGAGCGATTTATTTATAATAAATATAATTTTATTATATGAGAGCGATTATTCCTTGATGTAATGGGTTTTAAGGTTTTTCTCTTTGAGTTTTTTTCATACATTTTTTGAATACGGAAACGAGAAAGAAAGAATTTTCTATTCTTTGGTTTTGCAAGTGTTCTAAGATTCGGTTCTCACGATCGATTCATTGTGCCCACACACTCATACCACCCACCGAGGATAGATCTGGAAGATCGGACGGTCTGGTCTTGTCTGTAGATTGGGCCGGTCATGGAAATCGTTGGTTCGTCTTTGTTCTTTGTAAAGATCTGACCAGTTGTAGATTCTTTGGTTGGTGGCTGAATCTAGAAGTCTAGTTAGGATGCGCAAATCTACATAGGTAATTTTATTTAATATTGAATTTTAGATACAGGTTGCATGTTTAATCATATTCTTGAATCAGTAGCCATTTGTGTGTTTTTTTCGTTGATATATATATATATATATATATATATATATATATATATATATATATATATATACTATATATATATGTAGAAATCCATTTATATGAAACCAATTGAAGCCTTAAACATTTTTACTGGCTGAATCATACGAATGTTAAAATGTTTTCATTGAATATGATAGATTCTAAATTGTCACCAGGAGTCAATCATGTTGGTTTCTTTCTTTCCTTTTTTTTCTTTTTCTGGTAAATCTTCATGCTTTTAATTCCTTTAGCACCTAACAAAATAATATGCGGGTATCTTGAGTGCCTTTGCATCGGCAATAGATCTTTGTAATTTTGTTCTGAAGTCCCACTGGGACAGGAAGCAAAGATAGAAAATTTCATAGAAGCATGGAAGACTTACAAATGCTGATGACTCATGGTACATCACGGCTTTCTTCGACTATATATGATATTTCTTTGAAGAAATTTCCTTATATGAAATTGATATATGAAGCAACATTTTGCACATAGGTATGGCAGTTGGGGAATATGCTTCACATATACCATGGTTTCCCTTGAGAGGGCTTCAATTTCTTGGCCAGGCGTACCATAAGCTGTCTCATTGTTATGCGTGGGTTTTTACTCAAATTACAGCTAGATGATGGTGGTTGGGAAAACTATATCATGCAAGGCGAGTAAATTTTGATATGACATCCATGAAAAATCGGTTTATGTCATGTTACCACATTTTCAAACTATATCTGCCTTGGGGAGAAATTAGCGTTTCGATTCGGAACTAGGGCTAGGTTTAAGAGGGAGAATTTGAGGGGGGGGTGAAAGCTTAGGGTTTGGGATCAAATTGCATGGTATCGGGGGTATCGGTAGGGATAAGGGTAATTTTGTCAAAATAATTTTTGGCGTTTAATAAATCGCATGCAAAACTGCCACATCAGCTAAAAACACATGTGGGAGGTACCACATCAGTAATGCTAACACCCTGTTTGCCTATTTGTGGATTTCTTTAATGGTAAAGTTATAAGTATATCACGGCAAAAACATTAGGGGCATGGTTGTGCCCAAAAAAAGTTTAGGGACCAAATTTGACATACGGCCAAACATCAATGGCATTTTTGAATCTTATCCCCATTTTCAAACTATGTTTTCCATAAGGCATGAAATTCCAATTAGCAATATGATGTTTAGAATTTCTCCTCATACCTGAAACAAAATTTTCTTTGCATTTTTCTTTGTGGAGTAATTAATGTTAGTGATTGAAGACTTAAATGATATATGGAGAAAGTTATCTTTATGTAATCTCACAGTAGAGAAGAAGAATGTAAAATTATCGTTATGCTTGGTGACCCAGAAATTTACACCTCTTGATGAAACCAGTCAATTTGGAGTACTGGCTTGCATGGAGTCTAATGGGGTTAATTCATTACGGGCCAGTGAGTTTATAATCACGAACATCTAATGGCTCTGTTTTGGTCCTCTATATTGCTTAAGTTTGTATTTGATTCCTGCTCAAATTATTAAGGAAAGAAAAAATTGATGAAGAAAATAATTTTTTTTACATTTGGTTGTCTAATGAAAATTCTCAAAGAGAACAAATATAAATAAAATTACTTATAGACTTACTTATTTTTAAATTATTTAATCTTCATATTGATGAGTTAACATAAATAAAATGGGTTTAAAGTAATATATAAACATAATATGTTGGATTTAACTCTAATTTTATTTTTTCTTTCCTTTCTTTTCCTCGCTATTTTTCTTTCCTTTGCATTTTCCTCATATTTTAAAACCAAACAACTAGTGTATAAGAATGTGAATTTCCTTCCAAATTTCTCTTTGAAACTTAATAGGGAAAAGGAGCAAAACCTCTTCAGAGCTCTTGATCGATTCTCATAAGGAAGATGGAAATTTTCCTCAGCAGTGCTTTAGTATTTCGTTTGATTTGATGATGCTGTCTTTGTTTGGACATGAATACGTCATATCTTTTAGCTCTGACCATTTAGCTATGTTACAATATGAGATTTTCTATGAATCAACAAATGTTGTGGAGGAAAGCAAGAAATGATTATGCTTGAGTTTTCTGGTCGGACCGCCGACTACTCATTTATCGGAAATTCTTTGGAGCTTGAGGACTTTAATGATACATTATCAGACTATAGGAATATTTATCCTTTGTGGGCTCTTGCGAGAATACCGCCAACAGGTTCCATTGTCTTAGAACGCGGCTAGCATGCCTTCTGGCAGTGTGCGGTTGCCCCTTACTTACTTGTCCTTAATTTCTTTATCTCTTTTATCTACCCATTATTGATAACATGCTCATGGATGCATGGATAATGTTGAATATATTATTTGAATAATATGATTTCTTGTGAAGTTTGATGATTTTTTTGGAAAGTTTTTCAAAACATGGTTCTTTCCATATTCTTTGTGATTCTTTTTTTATTTCTTTCCTTTCTTAGTTTGATTGTAAAAATGATTGAGAAGGATATAGAAAATCCTCCCATATAAATTTGATTGTATATCCTAAGAAAAAATCATATCAATAAAAAAATAATGTCTGATTCGCCAATTTGAGCATGGTATCAAAAAGTCATCTCAAAACTCTTTTTTAGCCCCTCGATCCATACGAGAGGTGAAAGCGTTTGTCTCACTACCAAGTGTGGTTTGACTCAAGCTGTCGAGTTCTAGAAAATCTACACGATGTCATATTTCCCCATCGGCCAAAGCACTTGTAAACACCATTCCATATGTTGAAAATCCATTTCGATTATGACACATGAAATGTGCAACCTAAGTCAAGAATCCAGTTCTCGTAAGGTTTGGAGTCACCATCAGATGCTAATGGGTCTAAATCTCATTTTTTGGAAGAGGATAGTGTGTCAATGAATCCTAATTGTTTTGTTTCCTCTACTTTCTATATTCGTGACTTCCCAATTAATCTATTGTCTGTTAGTCAAGTTACAAAAAAAAATTAATTATAAAGTAACTTAACTGTCTGTTAGTGTGTATTGTTTTCAAGATCTTTCATTCGAGAAGATGATTAGAGGAGGTCATGAAGTTGGAAGAGTTTATGTGTTGACACAATCATCGAGTTCATCAACCTATGCTCTTTCACGGATTGCATCGTATTTAATTAGCCTTATCACCTTAGTCATGCTCCTACTTACTGTTTGACATCTTGGTCTTCATCAATTTCCTCTTCTCCTTTAAGTGAGTCTATTGTTTAGAAGTATCATCAAGTCTTCTTCTAGCTCAGATCAATAATGTTAGCAATCAACCTTTTTTCTGGTTCATTACTTGTTTTTGGGGTCTTATCGGTTCCTAGTATTTTGAGATTCAATATTTTGTCACTTTTGTTTGACCACTTTCATATGACTTGGTTACTTATTGAAGAATCTAAATTTCCATATGTACTAAAAGCTTTTGATCAGGAAATAAAAATACATTTTTGTTTTTCTATTCAAGTGTTTTAGTTTGATAATGGTCTTGATTATTGTTCATCTATTGTTAATGAGTTTTGTGTCTCCTATGGTATAATTCATCAAAGATCCTGTGTTGTTACATCCCACCAAAATGGGGTAGTTGAGAGAAAAAACATGCACTTGATTGATGTTGCTTGTTCTGTTATATTCCATAAGAAAAATTCCTTCTTGTTTTTCGAGTGAAGCTATTTTAAGTGCATGTTATCTTATTAATCGTCTCCCTTTATTAGTCTTTAAATTTAAAACTCCTTATTCTTCCTTTTATCTAAATAGAGTTATTCTTAGTGATTCCTTAGGTTCTTGGATGAGTGTGTTTTGTTCATGTGCACCACCTTGGAAATAAATTGTCTCCACGGGTTTTGAAATTTGTTTTTGTTGGGTATTCAGGACTCATAAAGTTTATAAATGTTTTCATCCACCTTTGCACAAATTTTATGTGAGTGCTGATGTAACATTCTTTTACTCTACGCCATATTTCTTACCTCATGGCACCTCTCATGATGAGTCTATTCTTGAAGCTCTTGCTCCTATACCATTGTTGTCTCCCATTGAATCATCTTCTCCACCTCCTACCTTGAATGAACTTGATGTTTCACAAGGTGTGGATACCATTACTGACAGGACCCGACCCGGATACCCTTCCAGGGTTCCCCGGGTGGTCCCGCCTAGTGAAGTTCCATTATACAATCCCTAGGGATTTGTACAAGGGACCCCACCTGGCGAGAAGTAAACACATGCGATCTTCTGATACCCCGTTTATATGTAAGAGATCCCGCAGCGGCTTAAATCCACGAGAGCGACTATCATAGTGTAGGTCATAACCATAACCTCACATAATAAGGACTCATAAGAGTACAATACGAATATCAGAGCATTCTAAGAGTATTTGCGAATTTAGAGTTACAAATGAAATAAATAAGGTCCAACGAAACAAAGACAGATAGGTGGAATAAATCTGCCAATTTGTCGCGGGAAGAGCGGTGTTGAATGCAGCGCAGTGGAGGCCTATGTTGCCGGACCTAGGGAGCAGTTTAAAACAATAAACGTGAGAAATAAATCTCGGTGGTGATATAATTTATAAGGAAAATAAATGTTTTAATTTTTTAAACATTTTCGTCTCCTCAAGACCTCCACGTCCACTCCTTTGTAAGGTTCCCGTTTAACAAACATTTCACAAAACCCAACTTTACCAAAATCAACAATATGAAAGTCATGATCAATAATTTAGCAAAATTCATTATCGCAGACCTTATAACTGAATTTATTCATCACATAAAATTTGATGCATAAAACATATAACATCATGTCGTACAATTAATCATGGAAATCTGATAATCATAACTATTGAAATGGTTATGCCTTACTCAGAAACCAACAATGTACCGTACCATATAAATCAACTATGTACCATACCATTACACCAACGATGTACCATACCCTATACACCAACGATGTACCATACCATATACACTAACGATGTACCATACCCTATATACCAACGATGTACCACACCATATACACTAACATTAACGCATACCATGCTTACCCATCCTAAACCTTAGGACATCCGCTCCACGATAACCAACATCGGGGAATATTGTGGTAAAACTAATGATGATAAACCGTCGGTAAACCCGACCTCACGGCACCGTGGCAAACTCAGAATACCAAACCGTCGGGTAAACCCGACCTCCACGAAGTCGTGATTAATATATAGTATTGGATAATGATACCATTGTGCCGTGGCAAACTCATAATACCAAACCGTGAATTAAGCTTGAGCCTCACGGCCCGTGGAAATAACATATAACTTAGTTGGATGTAACCAACCTCACGACACCATGGCGAGCCTAGAATACCAAACCGTCGAGATTGGCTTGAGCCTCACGGCCGTGGAAATAATATATAGCGGATTGGATGTAACCAACCTCACGGCCTAATGGCGTCGGTATACTAAACGTCGAGATTTAAGTAGGCCTCGCATGGCCGATGGGGAAATATTATATGTAGTTGGATGTAACCAGCCTCCACGACAGAAGTGGCAATCAGTGAACTATAATATAAATCTTGGTTGATATCCGGTCTGATATGGTACATCACCTTATAACTTCGACACAATGTCCTCGGCTCCGTGTACTTTCCAACGTCACCGTATCTTAAGTTAGAATTTATGAATTTGCCACGACTCGATCAACTACGTGAAGATCTTTGGATTCGTAATTCAAGCGGGGTGAAATACCTCAATGACCATATTCCTTAACGATTTTTAAGCACATATATTTCAAAATCCGTTTCATAAGCAAATGGTAAGGAGGTTTAAAACTGTACATACCCCAAAATATCTAAATACCACAGACTCATCCACGAACCCGGTCTGACTTCCAACCGGTTAAAAATGTTGACAAATTCATGGAAATGATAACTTGTTTTATATGAGACCCGATAATCACATTTGTATCTGACCAACCATTTGATCAAAAGCATTATATATGTAAAATATTTAATCACAATAGATATATCAACATAATACCCAAATCATTCAAAACATATAAACCACTCACGGACTATGGGCGCTCGATCCACGCTCCCGTGCGGGATCGTCTCCGGCCGACGTGAGTGCATAATATAGATAAACACCACTTAGGCTCAATAGCTGAACCAACAACATTAGGATGCCCGAGAAGGCTTAGAATACTTGTTAGAACTATGAAACCATCAAAGTGGACTCACCAGTCCAGTGCACAGTGTGCCCTATAGGTGGTACGAAATTGAGGCTTTTCACGGGAGCTAATTTCTCGAAATTGAACCGTCGATAATTCCTAAAAACATCAATTTCACTAATCCAGCTTCAATTTGCCCAGCTGACCAATTGGTACTCTTATTTGATCCCGAACTTCTCGAGTAATTGCAGAAACCTAAAATGGAAAATAACCAAGCGCGTCCAAAATTTACAAACCACATATCAATGGAAAGCCCGAGGGCCGAGGGAACTCATCGATGCAGATTACCTTGGTCAATGATGTTGTGGTGGTAGGAAAACTCGATCCAGCCGGTAGGAACTGTTTTGTCGTATCTTTCAAACGGTGAGGAATCTGCAAAAAGGGACCACGAAAATGAGTTCAGGGGGTCCAAAAATGGAGTGGAAAGGAGGTATGGGTTGGCGGGCTTGACTGAAATGTGAAAAATCTGAATTCCGTTGACCCACGGTGGGCTGGCAGCCTTAGCCGACGTCGGCGCGTCCGGCCGGCTGTAATTCAACGGTGTGATCGTCCAGAGGTGGCGCACCTCCTAGGCCGGCGCATGTGCACGGTGGATGGCCGGAGTTGCCTCCTTTGGTCCTCTTCTTCTCGGCTCGCAAATGGTCAAAGAAAGGCCTGCAGGTGTTTCTGGTTTGGAAGTTCTTCCTAGGGTTTGGAGCTCAAGATGAGTGTTTGGAGCTGGTTTCCTTTGTACATAAATATGTATATATAGGGCTTAGGTCGCTTCCGGGTAAAACAACGAAGACAGCGGACCTTTGCTAAAACCTTTGCCATTTGAACTTACCGAAGTCCTGCTTTTTATCAGTAAGTCGGATTTTGGCGTTCAACTGACACACCCCACCCCCTTCCCGGTGGCGGGCGTCTTGACCTCCACCGAATCCCGGCCCGTTACCTCCTAACGACTAGAAACTCACGTGAGACGGCGTATTTGCTTGCTAAAACCTCATAAAATTTTTCTTTTCTAAATTTATGATTTTATAAAATTTCGTGACATAACGGTATATAGGACATGTCCCAAATCCTGTAGCCATCGAATTTACACTATATCAAAATATAGCCTTGACATATCAACACATTCTCACAAAACTACTCTATGTACATACATATGTTCCATTATACATATTGAAAGTGACACCTTACATAATATTCTTACTAACAACTTACTTGTACAATGTCAGGACAAACCTATTATGCTCCGGCGTCTTGCCTCATGCTGGAAAATAGTTTTAAAATGGGGAAAATAATGAGCTAAACGAGCTCAGTGAGTGTATACTTTTATAAACGGTTTTGCTTTTCCGGAAAACATTTTAAAATGTAAAACTCTCTTTTACAATTGAAGCTTTTCTTTGCTTTTCAAGTTTCTAAAACTTTTCTTTGCTTGCTTGCTTTTGTGCCTTGCTTTTAAAAAGTTTCTAAAACTTTTCTTTACTTGCTTGCTTGCTTTGCTTTTCTTTAAGCTTATAAAACTCTTGTGTTTGCTTGCTTAGAAGTTTATAAAACTTCTCCAAATTTCTTTGCTTGCTTTCTTTATCTTGTTTGAAAAGTTTTCTTAAAACCTTTCACAAACCTTTTCTTCATCTCAAAACTTTTTCATAAAAGCAGGGCACAGGCTTAACGGCATTCTTTGAAAATAAAGCGAACTGGGCTCGGCTAGTTTCTTTAAAACTAGGAAGCCTGAGCGGCCAGGAACCGATGGTTGATTTTCAAAAGCGTATATTATGCTTGCGACATCAGCTTCCTTTGGAGGCTATTTTTGCTTGCGCCTAGTGAACACGGAAGCACAGGCGGCCGTCTTGGGTGGAAGGACACAGGTCCGCATCACCTTTTCATGTAAATATGGTCGAATTGACTTGGGTCGCCATCACCATAATTTAGTTATAGCTCATAACCTTATATACTCCTGTACGTGCCACAGTCTCCTTTAAATGCATGATGTATGTCCCTACGTTTGCAGGCCGGGCAAAACTTCGCTCATGTATGAGATCCTAACACCCTTGCAGAGTGCGTCACAGATACCTCGACCGGTTTTTCTTGCTTAGAACTAGGGAAGGCCTGTTTTTCACAAACATTCTTTGCTTGCTTGCTTGCTTGCTTACTCTTTGAAAAATGGTTTTACAATTTAAAACCATTTGCTTGCTTGCTTGAAAAATGGTTTAATTATTCAAAACCATTTACTTACTTTTCAAAAATGGTTTAACTCAAAACCATTTGCTTGCTTTCTAATTCATTGCTTGCTTCTTGAAAATGGTTTGCAATCAAAACCATGAAATACCGATTAATAAGCAGTTTGTAATAATAATAATAATAATACTAGTATTTGGAAAATGAGTTTAGAACACTCACCTCTTTGTTTGCTAAGCAGGCACGAGTTCCACAGCTTTCGCCTTTGCTTTAGCCTACACACTCGATGTATTAGATCACACACGTCCAGCACAACCAAGCAATTTACTTTTGCCAGTGCTACAAATTAAAATTTTCGAGAAAATATGTGAGCCTCGATTGCCATTCACGGGCATATGGTACCAGATTCTAGTTAAAGGACTTTCCATATAGTCTAAAAACACGCTTATTTCTGAAAATTATGTCCGGACTATCTGAATAAAATCCTGAAATTTTAACCAAAGCGTCAGCAGTCCGAAATTATTGAATTTGTCCGAAAATAGTCCCAAAAATTCCTAAAAATTCCTAAACTCAGTCTAAAAATTTTGGGACTGAAATTTATGGCCTCTAAGAATATTCCAATCCATTATATAGCCTTTAGGCTCGAAATAACACAAGTAGGAAAATTTCCCACCTTTTCAAGTTTGACAAAAAGCCAAGATTTTGGTGTCCACGCGTAGCTCTCGTCGCGTAGAGTAACTTTACCTACTGGTCCGAAAAGTGCTGACCACTAGAATGGCGTAGATCTGAGAAAAACTAAAAATTTGGGTTTTTTCGCATATTTACCTGAATTCTCGGTGAAATCTTTTTGTGTTTTTCGTACTCCTTGTACCCTCGTCGCGTAGGCACTTTAAGTGTTTATCCGGCAATTCGACGGTTAGAAGCTTCGTGAATCGAAAATTAAGATTTGAAAGATAAAAAAATCAAAACAATTTACGCCTACCTTATTTGTCTCTATCCGTCCCTCTTGCTGCTTCAATTTGCTTTTCATATCTTTCTTTTTTTTTTTTTTTTTTTTAATTCTTTATATGGGACCCACATGTGCCTTGATCCCTTCTTGGTCCGTTTAGCCGAAACAAATTATTTTGTCCGGTTTCAATTTATTTATCTAATTGAATATTCTTTAAATATTTTCTATTTTCAGATTTTCAAATCTCGTTTTGAGTTTCACTCTAAACCCGTCGCCTAGAATTTAAGTAAAATATTACATTTCTCAATTTAAAGAAACTTTCCAAAGTCACTAGATTCATGAGATTGCAATCCCAGTTTAGTCATCAGAGATCTAGAGAATTTTGAGACTTCCACTGAAAATTATGGCAATTCATTATTATTATTTTACTATTTAAACTTCCATTAATTATCTTTCACCCTCCCACTTTCATGATTGCAAATTTGTCCTCAAGCATTTAAATGTACAAATCCAACTTTTGAGATTCTCTTTTATGGCCCGTCTCTGGCAAATTGCTGCCTTATCTTTTGCTAAATGACAATTGTACCCTTGTTTTAAGTACCAAATTACGGGTTCCAAAATTTATAATTTCCTAATTTCATCTCCAAAATACTACAATGTGACACTTGGTACTTGATGAGCTTAAAAGTCATCTATTTTTAGTCCATTTTTCTGTTTGATTTTCATCTAGAAATGAATAATTAATATACAAAATATGAAGAAACTCACCAAATTGTTATTAAGCAGAGAAAGAAAGTAGAAAAATCTGACAATAAGTGGAGGAAAAGTGCGGTCAGATAGCGAGAGCGAGAAGCGAAAACAATTGGCTGATTCATGATGCGAGTTTTGGGGTTTTGCGGTCGGTCAGGTCGCGACACGAAATTGAAGGAATTTGATGCGGTCGTGACGGTAAGTGCGGATAAGCGGTGAAGGGTAACGGGGCTAAAGGAAACGGCATTGTGGCGGCGTGCAATTCGCGACAGTTGATGTCGTGGCCAGGATGAAGGCCGCGACAACGAAGCACCTTTAAGTAGGTTTGGGTGATGAAATTTCTTTGGAACTCAAGGCGATGTCGCTGGCGAAGGCGAAGTCGACAGGAAAACGAGAGGCCTCAAGATATAAGTTGATGTCGCGACAAGAGAATGATAATAAGGCATCGGACTAACGAGTTGAAGGTTACAATTCTTCGGAATAATGGCGACAAGAGGCAGAATCGCGACATAACCGACGATTAAACCTGCGCGAGCCATAAATGATGTCGCGACGAGCAGTTAATGTCGCGACACGAAACAAGCGGTTGAAGCTAGCGGGAACGTCTGCAAATTCGTGACATCAAAGGCATCAATGAAAGCTTCAAAACCATGAAATGATGTGGCGACAAAGAGATCGAGAATCCGCGACGTCGGGCAGTTGAAGGCGCAAGACCTTAAGTTGATGTCGCGACATCATCTGTGATGTCGCTGACATGGAAATCGCGACAAAGATGGAAGTCGCGACAGGCGATGGGCCAAACCATTTTAAACCCACGGAGTAGGCTACATAGGGATTAAATTTGGCCGAAACCTATAAATACGCGTGATCCGGTAGTAGCTTGGCGACCCTGAAGCGAGAGTACGGATGGCGAAGGCTCATTTTCTTTATTTTCTTTTCTTTTCTTTTCTTTTCTTTTCTTTTCTTTTTCTTATTTTATTTAGTCATTTCGAGTTATGTTCTCATATTTTTTATTTTAGATTTGTATTTTACGGATGCGGATGTGCGTTTTGGTGGCCCAGATAAATTCAATTTCTTTTCAAATTACTACTGGAATGTTTGGAAGTTCGGACAAATTTACGGAATTCGGTATTTCGAGTTTCAAATTGCAGTTATTCTTATGATCAGAGGAATGAAGTATCGTGTAATTCAGTAATTGAGAATCGGCTTCCATTAAGTGAGCGTTATAGTCGAATTTATCTTTCTGTGTCGTTTCCGACTTGTTAGTCAGTTAATGAATTTGCCTGGTTTTGGGTTTATTGTCTTAGGATACGAATATCAGTTTCTTATACCCCGTTAAGATTTCGTCATTGCTCACGATTTGGAGGTCCTTTAGTGTCTGAGGGAAGACATTCACGAGAGTAATGTATCTTCGAAGGTATACTATTCTTATTAGGGATCTTTGAGCTTTGTAAGTTCTTAGGTAAATCCTCTTCTCACTTGAAATCAAGAGCGAGTTGAATGAGTTATCTATTTAAACAAGCAAAGAGTTCACCTCGATTGGATAGTGAGGCCAATCCGTGTTAGGCTGAGATCTAATCAGGAAGGGTGATCTATTAATTTAGAGGGAGGAGCGATACGAGTTGCATATCCTTGTAGATAACTTGGAGCTAAGGTTTACAGTCCATAAAATGGTGTAATCTTGCAAAGAAAAATACGGAAATTAGGAAGTCCCCATTAAAAGTAGTTATCTAATTCCACACAGTATTGAAGAATCGGTCGAAATTAGATAATGAAGTAATGTGGAGTGTGGAGAGATCAGCTACTTTTCGCGCCTTGAATGATTTTGGAAACTTGAGATAATCGAAATCTTATCGGGTTAACTAGGAATCGATAGTTCACTATAGCTGTTTCTATTGATGTATCTTACGAGGATAGCTATTCGGTATTCATTTCTTTTATTGAAATTCATTGCTTTATTCTTTATATTCCAGTTTAGTTGATTGTTTATTTTCCTTGTATTAGTATAATTTCCCGGCTCCTTAAATTTGGATTCCACTATCATTTTATGGTCGAATAGTATGGAGCTTGGTAGTCAGGGTAGTTGATTTAAAATTCTTGAGATCTGTGGGATCGTGTCACGGACTTAAATCCATTTTATTACTTGTCGACCTGTGCACTTGCAGAATATCAGACCAAAACCAAACTTTGAAAATGATTTATTCTAGGAGATATTTGGTTTATATAGTATAATGTCAACAAGTTTTTGGCGCCGTTGCCGGGGATTAGACAATAGTTCCTTGGTGATAGTGTCATAAATTTGTATGTGTTCTTTGGTCTAAGATTAAACAATAGTTCCTTGGTGATAGTGTCATAAATTTGTATGTGTTCTTTGGTCTATCAACAAGTTTTTTGGCGCCGTTGCCGAGGATTAGACAATAGTTCCTTGGTGATAGTGTCATAAATTTGTATGTGTTCTTTGGTCTATCAACAAGTTTTATGGCGCCGTTGCCGGGGATCGATAGAATTTAATAAATCAATATTCAGATGAAAGAAGGAAATACTAATTTGGACGTTTTTTAAAAGAAAAAGAACAAAAATAGCGTTTCAAGCAGTGACTCTTGTAGCCACTGACCTTTAACAACCCATATTGAAAATGTTTGTTGATTAGGCTAATCCTATTGATATGAGTGTACTTTGATTTCAGGAAGACAGCTCATACAGCCATGACAGATAAAGTTAGGCCAGTTGTAGCCCAACGGGATAATGCTGGCAAAAGACCTCGAGGCTGACACTATGGAGAATTTATGGAATTCATTCATCCCGCGATAAATATTTAGCAATAGAACTGGCCAACAATCAGTAAATGATTTTGAGCTCGAACCGGCTTACTGATAACCATGGTCCATAGGTGTTCTTTGGTCATTCCAGAAAATCCAATGAACACTTTAGGGCGATTTAAAGGTAGCAAATTCAATTAAATTGAATGGTGTGGAGCGAGGAAGTTATTCGAGTGATTATTATTCTCTTTACGAGATATGGCTGCAACATGGTTTAACTCACTACCATATGAATCTGTTAACACTTAGGAGGAGCTGATGAGAGCTTATTTCAGCAAATTCTTTACCGTCTTCCCTCCCAGTTAAAGAAGAAGTACTAAGTAAACATGGGAAAGTGAGAACATGTATGCTGATAGGAAAGATCTTGCTGAATACAACATTAGCTCATTTGAATTTTCAGGGAGAAATGGCAGAGCTGAAGAGAGCAAAAGGAATGTGATGGACAAATTGTCAGCCATAGAGGCAAAGTTGGATGCATTATTCATTGGTTGAATGAAAGAGAGTCGACTAAAGCTTCATGACGAGTTATTGGAAAGAATAGAAGGTGCCACGAAGAAGAATCTCTAAAAATCACATTCAGGATAGCTGATATAACATGGCTGGAATAAAAAGGGGAGTCTCTCATTCCTTTCTCTATCTTTTATTTTAATTGCATTTGAGTTGAAATAATTGTTAGGATTTTATATTTGAGTAGCATATGATTGCAAGTTTGGGAATTTATTTTTATCTTGCATGAAATGTAACTATTGAATATAGAAATAATAGAAATTGTCGATTTAGTGCATGATAAAAATAAATTGAGTTATGGTTGTTTGAGTGATATTGAACCATTGTGATATTCTTTATAAATTGGATTGTTTATTGTTTTGAGACATAACACGGGTTAGAGAGGGTTGACCAAGGATGTGAGAGAATGAAAATAAGTGGAAAGAAAGGCCAAATTGATGAAATTTAGTCATCTTAGAAATAAAGAACATTCTACGTCATAACTTAGAAACAGATAACGTAACTTCCAGTAGCTAATGTATAGACTTTATTGCCCATTAGTTAATGTATTAACTTCAACAGGCAATGTCAAAACATTAAACCCAATGTCTAGTTTCATTCAAGGTCCATGGAACTACAATTCACCCCAAATTTTTTCAATTTATGCGATAATAAATAGTAATAAATACAGAAACAGAAATCCATCTCTTGATCTAATCAGTTTGTGGAATATTCTCAGTTTTCAAAACATAATCGGAGGAGAAATTAAGGGTCAAGAAGAAACGATCCAAATTCTCGAGAAAAGCCAAAATACGGGTTGAAAATATAGAAGGACATAAATCGATGAATCTCATTTAATCCTCCCATAGAAAATTGAAGAAATTATAAATGACTGTCTTCCCAAGAGACACAACTCACTATAAAGGATGGGAGGAACAAGATTAGAAACAAGCGAGAAATAATGAAGGAAAGGGAGAATGAGAGTGAAGGAAGAGTCGAGGATGAATTATTTGTTTTATGGAATAAGTGGAGTCGGAAAACAAACCAATTCCACTAAGTGTTCCATAAAACGTTGTTTCACCCAGAAAGTTGTTGATGGGAAGGGAATATGGATTAGTTAGAATCCATCAACCAAGAAGCTCCAAAGAAAAAGGTAGAAGCAGCCCAGTTTGTTGCACGACCTTGTTGTGCACTCTGACAGTACTAAAATTAGCTCACGAATTTTTTGGAGTACGAAAATAATTTAGTCCACAAATACTCTTATAATTGTGGACAAACTTTTTTAAAATTTGTCTGCAAAATAGGCGTATTTTTGCCTCCAGCTTAGAATTTTGGTCGCGCCACCGGGAAAAATATTTTGGGATGTTTTTAACTCTTTGTGAGCGGAGTATTTGTATTTAAAGTTATAATTTTGGGCGATTTGCATATCAATATTTTCGTCCCCCAAAGGCCAAAATCATTAGGACAATTTTTAAATGTCTTGAAGTAGAATTACAAACTATTATGGATAAATCTTGTCATAAATGATAAAAATTGAACTTGTAAATAAACCTCTTTGGAATGAAACAAACAGCATTTTTTTGTCTGTTAGCTTAGAAATATCAAAACTCATCATACTTATCTTAAACAAAAGCGTCTTAGTGTTAAATCCCATTAAATCTAATTCCTTCCTTCAAAATAAAAGAGAGATCACGCAACTCTCTCAGCCGTGGAAACAAATCGAGGTTTAGCATGACAAAGAAAACCAAGCTTTGAGAGAAAAATCCCAAAGCAGATAAAATTAGAGATCTATGGAGGATAAAATATGGGTTTCGATAGATATATATCGTACTTAGTTTTGGATATATTGGAGAAATATCAAGTGGATATTTTTATATAAATTTTTATATAAAAATTATTGAAAATTTAAAGATATATTTAATTTTACATATCAAGATTATTTTAAAAGTATAGTTATTTATTATATTTATATTTGTTTATTAAAAAGTAAAAAAATTTTATGATTTATAAAAAATAATTATAAAACTCTAAATTTTTTTGTTAAAACTTAAACTTATTATTTTGAAATCATAATAATAAACTTAAATTTAAAAAAAGTTATTAATTGATTAATATATTTAAAGATTAACATTATTATTATTATTATTATTATTATTATTATATATATATATATATATATATATATATATATATATATATTGTAAACGAGAAAAATTCAATTTTTTGAAAAAGGTTAAAGCATTTCAGTTGAAAACCGAAATTCTCTAGATCTCGGATGTGAGAAGCGGATTCACCTGTCCATCCATCAAAATATCTTTCCATGATAGTCGAGATGCAGACGGTCGGAATATTTTATGAATTCTGGGTGATAAATCGCCGGTGACTTAGGGGATGACGATTTTTCTGAAAATACCGAAACTTAGAAAATTGCTTGGGTTAAAGAGTTTACATTTTAAAATGCTTGAACTGAAAATAAATAAAATTTTACGGAAAAAAGCGGATGCCGAAGAATGGGAGCCAGTAAGTTATGTATTCAAAATAATAATAATAATAATAATAATAATAATAATATGTAATAATAATAATAAATTGATTAAAGAGCGTATCATTTGGCAGATTCTCTCTAGAAAAAAGCCTCCAATGGATTAGGAATTAAGGATCATCATCTTCTTCTCAAAGGAAATCGGAAGCCATGTTCGGTGCAGAATCAAAAACAGAGTCCATGGTTGTTTCTTCCCCAAACCCAGACACCGTTGAAGAATACCTCCCCATCTCCGCCGCCAAGCCCTCAATGTCAAAGAAACTGACACTTATTCCTCTTATCTTCCTCATCTACTTCGAAGTCGCCGGCGGCCCCTTCAGAGAAGAGCTGACGGTGCAGGCGGCAGGGCTGCTGCTAGCAATTTTGGGATTCCTGATCTTCCCCTTCATATGGAGCGTACCGGAGGCTCTCATCATTGCATAACTCTCTACCGCCTTTCCTGACAATGGCGGATTTGTGATCTGGGCGGACCAAGCATTTGGCCCCTTTTCGGGATCTCTAATGGGCACATGGAAATTCTTCTCCGGCGTCGTAATGTCGTCGCTTTCCCTGTCCTGTGTATGGATTATCTCGACAAACTTTTCCCTGTTTTCTCACCTGGTCTACCCAGAAAGCTTGCCTTGATTTGTTTCACTCTGGTTTTTTTTCTTTTCTGAATTACACTGGATTGGTTATTGTGGGGGTATACAGCAGTTGTTTTGGGTGTGATTTCTCTTCTCCCATTTATAATCATGTCTTCAATTGCAATCCCCAAGATTCGTCCTCACAGATGGGGGAGTTTAGGGCAAAAGGGTGTGAAGAGAAATTGGAATCTTGCTTCAATACCCTCTTCTAGAATTTGAACTCTTGGGACAACATTGGTGTTCTTGCAGGGGAAGTTGAAAAACCCCAGAAAACCTTTCCACGGGCATTGTTTGATGTTGTGATTCCCACTTGTTTTGCTTACTTGATTCCTCTCTTTGCCATGACTGGTTCGCATAATATCAATCGCATCAATCAAATTCTTCACCACAACTACTATAAATATCTAAATATTTACCAAATCTAGATAGAGTACAGTGTGTGTGTGTGTGTGTGTGTGCAATAATAATAACAATAGTATTAGTAAGGTTACATTTTATCATAAATATGGGAAAAGTTGAGTGCTTTGGTTTGAAAATTCATTTGAAATTAGGTTTTTCTCAGATTTGATGATTAAAAATATATAATTTAGAAGCTGGATTCGGAAGAAGTGGAGTATCGATCTTGTATTATTTTTCTTAGTTGCGTTTCAGGATTGGATGGACTATAAAATAAGAAATGGATAACAAAAGTAGATCTATTGCAGTAATGAATTTTTGAGAAATACGGTGTGTGCGAACAATTTTATTTTGTTTTTTTAATTATTCTGTTAATTCAGATTCGAGAAAGGGCTGGATATTTCAACTACATTAGATCGGATCTTTTAGCTTCATATATATATATATATATATATATATATATATATATATATATATATATATATATATATATATATATATATATATATATATATATATATATATAGTGCTAATCTTTATTCGAAGTTTGATAGTATAACACTCAAAAGTTTTGATCTAAATCATAAGCTCTGCACTGGGTTTGGTTTGACTAAGGAGAGTACAAGCAGGATTTATTTCTGTTGATTTACAAGCAGCTTCAGAATTTGGTAGCATCTTTATTTATCTTCTTGCAATCAATGGTTGATAGTTAGAGGGCAGGTATTATAAATGAGTATGCTTTCTTCACCAGTATCTTTGTAAGTTAGGATAAAAGAAATTGAAAATGTCTGAGAAGGTGGGTTTGGGTTTGCAGATTCAGGGCTTGGTTGGTTTGGATTCTTTGATAGTTGAAAAGTCTTTACCTTTAATTAATTTTTTTATTATTGAAAATTATTTTCTTCTCTTTTTATTTTTATTTTAGTTTTTTGCCTTTTAAGTACTTGTTGTATATTCGTGTATCTTGTTTTGAGTAATTTTAGAATATTTTTCTCTAGGTTAAAGTTTCAAGTGGGAAGCATTCAAATCTTTGTTCAATGGAAGGCTAGAAAATTATTTTGTTCATGGCTTTGGTGTTTGACTAAATTCTTTGATAGGTTAAAAGCCTTCAATTTTTTTGGGTGGTGAAAAATATTTTCTTCTCTTTTATTTATTTTTATTATTTTCTCATTTTTGTATATTTCTGTGTGTTTGTTTAGTCGTTTTTTTAGAATATTTTCTCTAGGTTAGAGAAAGTGGGAGCATTCAAATCTTTGTTCAATGAGGATTTCAAATCTTTGATGATCTATTATTAAAGGTATATTATCAAAATGTTAATCTATTAATTAGTTAATGGATATCCTTTGGAATTATTATTGATGATGAAATCAAAGCTGGTATGCGAAATGTTACTTTGAATCTTAGCGAAGCAAGCTAAACATGTATCACAATGAAGGATCAGTTGCTTTTGTTGTTGTTCGAAATGAAATTGTATGCTGGGAAATTAACAAAACTTTTAGTTTCTTAATTGATTGACTTGTGACTTTATCTTGACATGTTATTTTATGTATTAGGAGGAGAAATTACTTGATGGGGAAGAGTGTGATCGAATTTCTTTTTACAAGTTCACACATTTTAAATAAGGAAAATGATGGTCATCTTCAGTGGTAGAGTCAAAATATGTAAGTGTAATTGTTATGCTATATATTTTAACTCTAAGTCATGATTTACATATTAATCTTCATATTAATATTCTAAAATTTTAGAAATGATCGGTATTAGAAATCCTAAAGAAGAAGAAATGTTTTAAGTCCTGATGAAATTTGCGATCGAGTTCTTGGAACTAGATCTCGCTACATCAAAGTTCTTGGATATGGCCCGAAACCAAAAGGAAAAGAAATCAACTCAAATGCCAAAATACAGAAACTTGAGGAAAACCTTAAAGAGAAAGATGTGGAGATGATAGGGTGCAGTAGGAGTAGATTTGTTGAATGGAACTGCAGAAAAATCAGAGAAGTTTTAGATGATAAGCAGCAAATCAGAAAAGGAGGCTCTTTTGAATGACAGCAGAAGATGTTTGATATGTTTCTCTGCAAATAGTCGTCCACAACTCATATTTCTTAGAAGATTTGAGTGAAATGATTCAATTTCTTACTCTCTAAAGTTTACATTCTAAAATGAAACTTATCATTAATGATATGTTCTTGTTTGTCCGGCATTGTAGGTGCGAGGAAGAGAGATGCAGATTCCACCAACTAGTTGATTGTTTAGACTTTTGGTTTTTAGATTTATATAATTTAACATAAAACATATTAAGTAAATCTAGTATAATATAATATTTATATTTCTTATTATATTAATATAATTTATTAATATCATGGGTACTATGTATGGATTATATTTTATTTTAATCATAACATTATGTTTTATGACAATGTTGTATATATAAATTTTATTTTAGATATTAGCAAAATTGCTTATACAATTGACATAATCGGATATAGAATTTTATTTTGTTTATAATAGTAAACAAAAGAATTGAAGTGGTGAAATTTTTCAAAACACTAGTGTGGGACAAGAACAAATTTCATCACAGTCAATAATCAGCCCTTTTGTGGACAGGGTAATTATTTGAATGCTCGAATTACGATCATTTAACATTTGTTAGATAAAAATAGTGTTGCTCTAGTGTCCACAACCCTTTGTGGGCAAAATAGTATTTATTCCCAATTTGATCATTCGACCCTTTGTGGACAAAATGGTGTTTGTCTAAGTCGATCTGCTCTTTGTGGACGAAAAAGTTTTAAAGTCTCAATACTGGATAATTCAGCCGCTGTGGACAGGAAATAGTTTGTGTTTCTAATTCTAATTGAATTGTAGGACCAAAAGAATTTTAGATCGAAAATCAGTCCATTTAAAACTTGAACATCCGAGCCTTTGTGGACGAAATATCCTTTCTGGAGCGAATAGTTATGAATTTTAGGGACAAAGAATTTTGTCCCAAAATAGATAACCTGTGTGGAATGAGGAAACTTATTTTTCATCCACAATCATATAATATTTAGAGCAGTTCATTATTTAAATCTGTTACGCAAACGAGCAACTAGAGCGTTTTAATTTTTAGTCTGGTATCTTTGTGGACGAAATTTCTATACGTTGTGGACAGAATTTTTGTCCAGAATTCCGTATTTGTTGTGGCGTGGCTGAATCGGCTCATTGAACTCAAGGTACAGGAGAACCAAATTTTGAAGCGGGGATGCAAACTACGGAAAAGATGGATTTTAGAGCGCGGGATGAACTTAGTGAAGAAATGTTTGTAATTGGAAACCGAGTTCGAGACAATGTGAGAGTCGCACGATATTTGAATGGAATTCCTGTTGACTTACAAATTGGTTAATCATGATGTTTGAATTTGTTTAATGCTAGTTTATTTTTACTGTTTAGAATCGAATTGATGCAATTGATTAGAATTTGATAGGAAAGATTAGAATCATGAATTGGAATATATGCATTGCATTTGAATTAGGTGTAGTTCTGAAATTGAAATGGGTTGGTGCTGAGTGGACAAAGGTAGCTAAGGAGTGAATCAATGTGTCGTGGAAGCGGGTGAATAAACACAAGTCTTGAAGAGAATAATGCACCTCAGGTCAAGCGACATCTTTGAGCTTTGTGCAGAATTGGGAAAATTTTAAGAGATTCGGGGATTATAATCAGATCAGAACTTGTTTAGATATTGATTGAGAGGCGAAATCCTAGTTGAAGAGCAGCCAGGACAAAATAATCTAAACCATTCTTAGCTTGTTTAAACACACAAACCTATTATATACTATATAATCTAATTTGAGCAAAATATTTATATTTTTGAATAATCAGTACAAGCCATCTTATCACTAATCTTCAGTAAAAAAGAACCTATGACTAATAACTCAAAAGAGAGGAAAGAGATAAAAGTTTGGGGAGTTTAATTTGGGAGAAAGCTAAAGGATATGCGAAGGAATTGAAAGGAAGAAAGATCTAAGGCAGAAAAATACCAAAAGGAAGAAGCTAAAAGAATAGTTTTTGTCTTGTGGCACTAACTCTCTTGAGAGCAGATTAAGATTCTTTTAAAGTATTTCAACACCTAGTACCTAACTACCATCTGAGTAATAAGAGCTACTATTTAAAGTTTGCTAAGAGTACTAGAAAGCCTAAAGGGCAAAAACAAAACACCTGATCTTGAAGGGTGATTAGAAAAATTTCTAATTAGAATTGCAAAAGAGGGTGGGGGCATACAAACACAGAAAAAATTCAAGGTAGTATCACGAAACATGAAGTTTGGGAGTTTGAAATTACAAGGAGAATAGCAATTGGGAAGAAAAAGTTTTGATGAAATGACCTAAAGTTCAAATTAAATCTACCTTTTACCAGAGCCTAACATTCTGAGCCAAAAAAGGAGCTGATTGATTTTGAAGGTTGGAATCATCTACGATGAGTGGCGATCAATATGAAAAACCATATAGAACTTTATATAGTTAAAAACACAAGTAACTAAATCTATACAAAGTAAAAAATTTGCTGACAGCACATAAACAAGACTTGAATAATGATTTATACGTGGTTAATAAATTTGAATTTTGTAATAGAAGTATATATATATATTAATTTTACAAAAAATGAATTATGAATAATAATTGATGATACTAATTCAGGAATGCAGAAGTAATAAATTAAGTTTTTAAATTCAGATAATGCGTAAACAGAAATGAGAAGTAAATTGTTTGGGGACGAATAAAATAACAATATATTTTTTGGGGACAAAATAAAGTTTTAGGATTTGGGGGTTTGATGAGTAAAAGGTCATCTATTTTTAGTCCATTTTTCTGTTTGAGTTTTCATGCAGAAATGAATAATTAATATCTGAAATATGAAGAAACTCACGGTATTAGGGAAGAGAGAAAGAGAGTGAAAATCTGACAATAAGTGGAGGAAAAGTACGGGTCAGATGGCGGAGGCGAAGCGAAGCAATTGGCTGGTTGATGCGAGTTTTGGGGTTTACGGTCGGATTACGAAGTGTGCGACACGAGAGGAATTGGAGGAATTTGATGCGGTCGCGACGTGAAGTACCGGATAAAGCGAGTGAAGGGTAACGGGGCTAAGGAGAGCCGACGTCGCGACAACGTGCGAAGTCGCGACAAGAGTTGATGTCGTGACTAGGATAAAATGCAACCAGCCAGAAGCCTGCTAAGCTATGAGATTTAAGGCCCAAATGAGCTGCTGGAACTCAGCGATATGACGAGAAAAAATAAGAAATCAGCGACAGGAAAACAACGAGAGGCCTCAAAGATATAAGTTGATATACGACAAGAAGAATGATAATAGTGACATCGAGGACTAACGAGAGTTGAAAGGTTACAATTCTTAGAGCTATGTCGCTGACAAGAGGCTAGGAGTCGCGACATCGGGGAGCAACCAGTTAAACAACGGGAGCCATAAAATGAGTGTGCGAGCAAAGCAGGGTGTGCCGCGACACCAGAGATAGCGGTTGAAGCTAGCGGGGAACTTGATCACAGGGTGCGTGACATCAAGAGGGACATCAGCAGAAACCAAGGCCATGAAGTGATGTCGCCTGTGAGAAATCGAAATCCACGACATGAAGACATCGATTAAGCCTGGGACTATAAGATTGTCTCGCGACATCATCACTGTCTCCATGGCTGCCGGCGTCGCGGCTCAAAGATAAATCGCGGCAAGCAGTAAATCGACCGCTCATTTGAAGCAGTAAACTATAAATTAAAACCGCTCCCTCATCTATAATATCATTCCAATCCATCGCTCGGCCACGGGCAGTGCGGATGGCTGAGGCTCATTTCTTTGACAACAACAACAACAAAGCATAACTTGTTTTTATTTAGTCATTTTGGGGCGGATTATGTTCTCGTATTTTTATTTTCGTTGTATTTTCTGAATCTGGATGTTATCGTTTGAGATGAAGCTGAATGCAGAATTCAATTTCTTTTCAAATTACTACCTGGAATGTTTGAAGTTCAGACAAATTTCTGGAATTCGATTGTTTCAGTTTCAAATTGCAGTTATTCTTATGATCAGAGGAATGAAGTATCGTGTAATTCAGTAATTGAGGAATCCAGCTTCCATTAAGTGAACGTTATAGTCAGAATTTATCTTTCACATGGTCGTTTCGGCAGCTTGTTAATTTCGATTAATGAATTTACTTCTGGTTTGGGTTTGTGTCTTGGGATCTGAATATCGATTTCTTATACGTTAGATTTGCGTCATTGCTCACGATTTCAAAGGTCCTTTAGTGACACGGGGAAGACATTCACGAGGTAATGTACATTTCTTGAGAAGGTATACTAACCTGCTATTAGGGATCTTTTGAGCTTTGTAAGTTCCATAGATAAATCCTCTTCTCATGAAATCAGAGCGAGTTGGATAAGGTTATTTATTTCCAAACAAGCAAGAGTTCACCTCGATTCGGGATAGTAGGGGGCCAATCCGGTGTTGTGCGTGAGATCCTAATCAAAGGAAGGGTGATATATTCTAATTTCGAGATGAGCAATCTGGAAGTTACATATCCTTGTGTAGATAACTTAGACTAAGGTTTCTGATCCATAAAATGGGTATGAAGTCTTGCCAAGAAAATACCCGAGATAGGAAGTCCTGAGTAAAAAGTAGTTATCTAATTCCACATGTCGAGAGAATCAGGTCGAGAAATTAGATAATGGAAATGTAGATGGAAGATCCAGCTGCACTGCCTTGAACAGATTTTGGAAACTTGAGATGTCGAAATCTTATCGAGTTAACTACGAGAATCGATAGTTCACTAGCTGTTTCTATTGGTGTAGCCGGATAACTATTAGGAGTATTCTGTTTCTTTTTATTTAGAAATTCATTATTCTTTATTCTTTATATATTCAGTTTAGTTGATTGTTCATTTATTTTCCTTGTATTAGTATAATTTTCCAGCTCCTTAAGCTGGATTCCACTATCATTTATAAGTGCAAATAGTATGGAGCTTGAGTAGTCGGTAGTTGATTTAAAATTCTTGAGATCTCTGTGGGATCGATATCTGGACTTAAATCCATTTTATTACTTGTCGACCTGTGCACTTGCAGAATATCAGACCAAAACCAAACTTTGAAAATGATTTATTCTAGGAGATATTTGGTTTATATAGTATAATGTCAACAAGTTTTGTTGGCAGATTAGGGATTGAACAATAGTTCATGGTGATAGTGTCATAAATTTGTATGTGTTCTTTGATTACATCTGACAAGTTTTTAGGCGCCGTTGTCGAGGATTAAACAATAGTTCCTTGGTGATAGTGTGTAGAATTTGTATGTGTTCTTTGGTCTATCAACAAGTTTTAGTGCCGTTCTTGAGGTTAGACAATAGTTCCTTGGTGATAGTGTCATAAGTATGTGTTCTTTAATTACATCAATAGTACTCTTATACACCCCTATAGTATCATATCTTTGTACACATTCTCTCGGAATGGGGTGTTGCAAATCCTCCCTCCTTAGGAACATTTCGTCCTCGGAAATGAATAAATTAAACTCCAAAAGAAAGAAGCGAAAATACCTCCTTGGGAAAATAAGTGAAGTGCGGCCGAGGCGCATCAGGCCTGCGGCTCCCCAGTGGCCTCCTCTCATGATTCTTCCATAAGACTTTAACTAATGGAATCACTTTGCTTCTCAACACCTGTTCCTTACGATCTACAATCTGCACAAGTATCTCCTCATAAGTCAAAATTTCCTTTAACTGCACTGGTTGCTCTCTCAATACATGTGAAGGATCTGGGATATATTTCCTCAACATCGATACATGGAATGTATCATGAATCCTTGATAACTTTGGGGGTAACTTCAACTTGTAAGCTACTGGCCCTACTTTGCTCATAATCTCATAAGGTCCTATATATCTAGGACTAAGCTTCCCTCGTTTCCCTGAATCTCAGCACCTTTCGAGGTGATCTTCAAAGACTTGGTCACTATCTCGGGTGTAAGTCTACGGCCGGTTGTCCACTTTATAGCTTTTCTGTCTATCTCTTGCTATCTTCAAATTTATCACGAACAACTTTCACTTTCTGCAGAGTGATACGTACTAGTTCGGGACTTACTAGTCTTCTTTCACCAACCTCATCCTATGCAACTGGAGTCCTACATTTCTATACCGATTGCCTTAAAATGGAGCCATTTCTATCTTGGCTTGATAAGTACATTTGTTGTAGGAAAACTCCATTAGTGCCAGTGAGTATCCCAACTTCCTTCCAGATTCCATCACACAAGCTCGGCATATCCTCTAGCGTGCGAATAGTCCTCTTTGGTGACCATCAGTTTGAGGATGAAGTGTTGTCTTGAAATGTAGAAGTACCTAACATTTGTTTGCAAGGCTGAGCTGAAACACGGATGTGAACTGGGGTCTGATCACGAAACCGCCGGCTGGAACCCCATGAAGTCTCACTATCTCATCTACATATAACTGTGACTTTTTCCAATGAATCCTCGTATTGGTAATAGTGATTTAGTCGTCGATCAATAATACCCATATCGCATCATGTTGCCTCACGAGTCGGAGTGGAAGACACACATCCACAAAATCCATAGTAATCTTCTCCATTTCCACAGCTGGAATAGGGAGTAAGCGTATCTTCAGTGGGCCTCACGATGCTTTCTGCCTTTGTTGTGAGGTTAGGCTGAAGCAAACTTCTCGATCTCTTTCTTACGTCCCGTTTCTTTCATTAATTTTCTTTCAAAGTTAAGTACATCTTAGTACTACTGGATGCATAGCATACGAGATAGATAATGCTTCTTCCATAATTTCTCCTTGATTCGCTACTACGGCACACACATTCTCTGTCCTTTCCTTTATCATGCCATTATCTCTAATCCCGAAACTGCTTTCTTTCCTTTTCCTATCTCTTCTTTGGAGCAATCATATGTGGATCCTGTGATTGCCCTGCTAGAATCTGGTCCACAAGGAGCAGTCTAACATGAAATGTGGCTAACAAGGCTCCAGAATCCTCAACCTCCAATATCACCCCTAAAGCTCTCAGATCCACCAATAGTGGAAGATAACCTGATCTCATGTGAGACAAAGAACTCTGCAGTCGCTACTCGAGGCATACGCTCGACATTGGCTTTCTGAATGGTGCTGGATAGTGCGGTCGTAGTCCTTAATAAACTCAAGCCATCTTCTTTGCCTCCAGGTTTAATAACTGGGTGAAAATATATTGATGATTTTTATGATGTAAAGATCCTGCGAACTCATGTATTAATGTCTCCTTGTCTTGAGCAAATACTACTGCTGCCAGCTCTAAGTCATGTGTAGGTATTCTCCTCATGCTTCTTATTTGTCTAGAGGCATATGCAATCACCTATCATTACGCATCAAAACCTGACCAAGGCCTTGAAGCATCACTTGTAAACCACAAACCCATCTCTCCATTAGAGTAGCTTCGACTGAGCTCCCGTAGGGGATATGCTCGATCGGATGAATCCTTACTGACAATTCTTCCTAAGCGGGCCTGGCTCCCACCGGCTACAGGAGCCATCTATAAGGAGGAATAGAAATGGGCTCGGTCCACGGGATGAATCAATGGTGAACTCCTCTCTTTACGGGATGGCTTTTTGTAATATCATCAGGAATACATGCAGAACTCTCTGACTCTTGAATCTTATCAGTATAGTCCTATTCCTGTCTCCACCACATAAGCTAGATAACACGACATCTTTTACGTAGCATTATGCAATGTGTCATGTAGAGATCATACGGGAAGATAACTCTTTCTTATTCCTCTGAACTTTACCCTCCGATTTCACGCTGTCCGGCTTTGTCCTTTTTATAGCAATGGCATTGGCTGCATGGCGAGACGGCCAATCCATCACCCAGAGAACCACGCCGAAATCCCTCATATCACAAAGCTCACAGTCCGTTGGGAACTCCACATCCCCCATTCGAGCTTCTACTTATCTCGCTACGCAATGCGAGAATAACATCTCGATTGGAAGGGAAACTCTCATACGACCCTCTAATAGTTGGGTCTCTATCTGGAAGCGATCTAAGAAATGCTTGGATGCAAATGAAGTCGTAGCTCCTGGGTCCACTAATGTATATGCATCATGATCAAGGATAAGTAATACCGGTGACCACATACAGAGAAACATACGCATCTTCATTAGTCTGGCATATACTACGGCACGAGTCTTGGGGCTGCATGCGTATCCACGGGGCCTTGCCTCTACCTCTACCACGGCCACCTCTGCCTGCGGATGTGCTGGCCCCTCTGTTTGGCTCTGCAGTGACTGTGTGCCTTCAGTCTTGGGGTAGCTAGGCGGCTGCGTGTTTACGCACGGTGGGCGGGACCTTTCCTAATAAAATGGCTTCGGCCCACGGTGGAAACACCACGTACTGGATCTTCTGCACTCCCATGGTGTCCTTCTGACACATGTGACTAGAGCAAGAATCTCTGGGTGCCACTGCTGACAACTGGGGCCTCATTGATCCTGACTAGAGATAGCTC
The DNA here is from genome assembly GCA_016808115.1 of Tetrastigma voinierianum. Classification (NCBI taxonomy): domain Eukaryota; kingdom Viridiplantae; phylum Streptophyta; class Magnoliopsida; order Vitales; family Vitaceae; genus Tetrastigma; species Tetrastigma voinierianum. Next base: position 54,562 of record JAEQBH010002323.1, on the reverse strand, counting down.
CTCGACTGCACCTCGGCCTCTATAACCTCTTGCTCTTGCTTTTCTTTATTGTCGCATCCACGAGGCTTTGTTGGGACGTGCACGTGCCTCCTCTTACTCTTACTCCTGCCTGCTCGATACATATTGTAGTACTTTATCGACTCTCAGAGCGGCCTGTTTAAGTCCGAATCTATTTTGAGGAACCAACGACAAATGCACTACGATTGGTCTTGTAGTCACGATAAAACCTCTTGCATTTCGAGGACTTCATCTGCTTGAATGTATGGAACCAATCTAACTAGTTCAGGGAATTTCTTCTCGGACTTCCGGATGCTGACATGTTCTTCTGCGAAGAACTCCTCGATTTTGGTCCTTATGACTCGAGAAGAACCTGCTCGGTGAATTCTTGCTGATTGGTCCCTTGATAACCATCAGTGCACCTCTCTCGACCACGTCCTTATGCAATCTTCCATTAGGAAACTGGAAAACAAGACTCTTTGCTCATCTGTGCAACCCATAACTCCATAAACTTCGTTTACCCGGTCTAGCCACAACCAAGCTACTTCTGGATCACCACTGCCATCATATGGCTTGGCTCCCAGTTTCTGTACTCTCTCTATTGACCTCCCCGGTTCTTCTATAACCTCTCTAGGTGGCGGTGGAGTTCTTATTTCTTGACAGCGTCGCTATTGCTACTATCTGCAATCATTGCCACTTGCTCTGTAGTAACTAATCACGGCGCCAGGCTCCCTCTGGTGGCAGAGATGGTCCGGCGACCCTGCTGGCTGGAGGTGATTCATAGAGGCGGTAGTGGAACCAGCTGGTGGCATCATCTCTCCACCAGTGCTGGGATGCTCGAGAAACCGCTGGAATAACTCTCCTATGACGACCTCTACGTCCTCTACCTGACATAGTGCTGTAATTTCCAAAAATATCAACTATTTAATACTTTGAATCACTTGATATGTATGTACTTTAAGTTTGAACATGCATGGTTGCCAATACCTATGCTCTGATACCATGTTGACACACCCCCACCCCCTTCCAGTGGCGGGCGTCTTGAGTAGCCACTCCATGAAATCCCAGCCGTTACCTCCTAACGACTAAAACTCCTATAGACGAAGCGTATTGCTTGCTAAAACCTCACTATAAAAATTTTTCTTTTCTAAACATGATTTTATAAAATTTCGACATAACGATATAGGACATGTCCCAAATCCTGTATACATCCAATTTACACTATATCCAAAATATGGCAACCGGCATACCAACACATTCTCTACTTTCATGTACATACATATGTTCCATTATACATATTCAAAGTATTTTCTTACACCAATATTCTTACTAATGGCATCTGATGTCGGGACAAATACCAGTATGCTCCGGTGTGTATCTGTGCGGAATGGTTTTAAAATGGAAGAATATTGGGCTAAGCAGAACAGATTGAGTTGTAATCTTATCAGAAGCGTTTTGGCACTGGGAGGCGTCTCCAGAAGTCAAAGCTTCTCTTTCAATTATTTGAAGCCTTCTTTGCTTTTCAAGTTCTAAACTTTCTTTCTTTACTACTTTATGCTTACTTTAAAAAGTTCTAAAGCTTTTCTACTACTTAACAATCTTCTTTGAAGCATAAACTCTTGTGTTGTAGAGTTTATAGAGCTATCGGAATTTCTTTCAAATGGCGTAACATCGCGTTTGAAGGTTCTTAGGAATGAATAGCACTGGCACTAAGGGTTTCTCAGGAATAAAAAACAATAAAGACGGGGCTGAATAGCAGCGTTGTTTGAGAATGAAGCGGGACACTGAGATAATGGTTTACGGCTGGAGATATGGGAGCTGGGCGGCCAGGGACGATGGTTGATTTTCAGAGGCGTATGTTGTAGCTATAGAGCATCGAGCCGTGGAGAAGCATTTTCAGCTGCGTGCCTGAGGTGAGACACGGGAGCAAGCAGCAAGTAAGTAGAAATGACAGTATCACCTTTCATTGAAATATAGTGGAATTGGCACAGGTACTTAAATCATATAATTTAATTGAAGCTCATAACACATATATACTCACGTAAGTATATGATTATTTAAGTACATGATGTATGTCTAGTTTTGCAGGCAATGGCCAAAAAATGCATGTATGAAGTTCTAACACCACTAGTGCACGATGCAGTCACCTAATAGAGTTTTCTTGCTTAAGACTAGGAAGGCCTGGCCTCACAAGCATTCTTTGCTTAGCAGCACTTGCACTCTTTGAAAAATGGTTTCTGATTAATAATTTGCTTGCTTGTAGAAAAATGGTTTAATTATTGAAACCATTTACTTCCTAAAAAAATAGTTTAACTCAAACATTTGCATTTCTAATTAAATGCAACTATAAAAAGAAATAATTTATGAATCAAAACCAAATAAGTATATGATTTGTATATGTATATATACACTAGTATTTGGAAAATGAGTTTAGAACACTCATATATAACATACAAAAACGACATGATTTGAAACTTTCAAATGCACAGCACTAACTACACTCGATGTATTATATCATACGTCGTATGACCAAGCAATTTTGCACACTTGGTGCTACGATTAAAATTTTCGAGAAAATATAGTAGGCCTCGGTACCATTCATAGGCATATGGCTAGATTACAGACTAAGGGACTTTCCATATAATCTAAAAAGAAACTGTTTTGAAGTGTGTAAGGGACTGTGGATAGAATCAAGGAGTGCATGAGCAGAGATAGGGCTAGTTCAGGAACAGGCAGGATGATGGAGATGGATGGGGACATGAGCGGGGACATGAGCAGGATGTGGGTGGGTGGGCGAGCAATGGATGGATTGGTTCAGTGAGGTGGCGCTGGAACAGGAGTGGCAGTGGTGGGGACTAGGGTGATGGGTTCAGTGAGAGCCAGGATTGGATGTCGGCGTGGCCTGGTCGCGGTGGAGTGAGCCTGTGGGGTCAGAGAGTGTGGCCGGCTGGGATGAGCGTGGATGGGAGCTTCAGCTAAGAAGTTTAAGTTTTAAATGTTTACCTGAATTATCTGGTGAAATAAGTGCTAGATGCTGATGGCTAAAAATGGTATAGGTGGGTGGAATGGAGCAGGGTGCGTGGAGTGAGTTAGAATGGGTTGGAGCTGGTGGGATGGGTGAGGTTTGAGGGGATGAAGTCAGGGAATGGGGCAGCGCAGCAAGAGCAGTGTATGTCAGTTATGGCCTGGATGAGCAGTGAACGAAGCGGGCAAGCACAGTTGTGTGCACCTTGGGACCCGCATGATGCATGATTCACATAGGATAAGTTTAGTAAGAGAAACCAGGAGTGTGCACATTAGGTTTGGAGTTTTGTTTATCACAATTGAATGTTAACTTTAAATGTTTGCTATTTTGAGTACAAAAATCAGATTTTGAGAATTTACTATAACTTATACATTCATTTAGTGAAATATTAGGCGTACTAAGTATGAAACTCTGATCACTAATTTAAATGAGGCAAAATTTATAGGCGCGGTCAGTTTTTAGATGTGAAGAGTGCACTAGGAAACTGAAATTGTGGCGGTCATTGTTATTTTCATATTGAAGCATAGGTGGTGTAACAAGCATAAAACAAATGATTTGCTGGAGATTTGATATAAAGCGTTTAAATATTTTAAAATCCAACTTTTGAATTCTGCTGTATTTATCTCTAACTTAATTGTAACATACATATCATTTTTAGCTCAAGTGACAATTTATTGCCCTTGTTTAAGTGCAGTCCAGTTAAAATTATATTCTAATTTCTTCTAAACTACTAATGTATTGCTTAGTATATACCTATAGTATCATGTATCTATCTATTCTGAATGATATTCTACTATATGCAAATATGAAAGCTACGTATAAATGAGTATAAATGGTATGTAATAAGCATAAGCATAAGCCATGAAAAGAAGTAAACTTTGATCAAAATATTAAGTATTTGAAGCACGGTCGAAACTTAGTCAAACTTGGTCAAGAAATATTGATTTGAAACTCGTATTTATTTGAAAGTGCGGTCATTACAATTACTCAATGCCTGCAGTCTATCTAATAGATGCTTGATCCACCTCTTCTGGTGGAAATTGCTCCACCCATATGCCCATTACATGGTACCCTATAGATCAATATATCACTTTAGCCCCTTCCTCTGCTATGTACCTCATTAGCTAACTGTCCTTTGTATTTATTCCTCATTATGTGTAGAAACTTTCATTAAGCATATATTTAAGCAGTGAAAGAATGCAGCACATCTGTTAATTTACAGAAAATGTACCATGGAGAAACCATGATATATAGAAGTTTTGTTACATTCAAGGGAAGCAAAATACGGTTTTATTGAAAGAGTCGTATATGGATTGAAACAAATCATGAAACTTGTTTGATAGGTCAGGTGGAGTCTTGATGGTAAGGTTTGTCCAATGTCATTATGATCATTCAATTTCTTGGAAGTGGATTAAGAATGCGAAAGTAGGCGAAATTGCACTTGAAATTCAATGAGACCCTTACCATGTTTTATCGTGACAACCAATATACATTACCCATGTATATCCTCTCTATCATTAAGACAAACACAATGAAAGTAGGTACCATTTACCAGAAATGACGTGAAAGAGATTTGGAAACTCTCCATAATCAAATACCAGTAGTTAGGAGAACATTCACTAAACTACCAAAGAGAATGTACCTAAGAAATTATGATGAAATTGTTTTGTCTCCTTCATGACCAGGAACATTTTTTTTTAAAGGGTGAAATAGTTGCAATTATATATAATTTATAATCAGTATAGAAGATTAGAGATGATCTTGGTAATTATAAACTAAAGAGTGGTCCATGTCATGAGGAGCAGAAAGGAATTGAAAGAACAGAGTAGAGATCCATATATTTCCTCATAAGCCACGTAGTATATTCAGAGTTATAACAAGAAAATGTCACTGCCCTCTTGCAATAATGGGGTTATTAGCCATCTTTAATAAATAAAATATACTTTATTATAATAGTATGTTATGCTGTAATAATGATGCAAAAACATGTATTAGAAAAGAAATAAATCGAAACTGAACACACTGATTTATGAAATTGTGAAAATCATTTTAACTAGTAAAAGAGAAATATTTAAAAACTATTGTGAAAACCTCTTAGAAAGCTCAGAATAGATAATATAAAAGAAAATTAAGGGTTTATATGAAATCATTGGCATAATAATAAAATATGAGAAACAGAGACAAGAGCACCAAGATTTTAAAGTGGAAATAGGTATTGGAAAGAACATGAAAACTTATTTATGAATATGAGAATAATTAAAAGTACAATAGAAACTAAAGAATTAACCTAATATGTTATCCGCTCCCTGCCAATAAATCCATCTCCCCACTATCTCTCCCTTTATCACCCTACTGCATAAGGAGTTTTGCCACGGGCTTTCTAATCGGATATGGCCCAAAATCAGAATTCGAGTCACAAGCCAGCAATTACCATTCGAGGTTCTTACAAATTTATAAAATTTGTCGATTGCTTGGAAATTGAAATATTAAAGGGCGTTCTCCACCATTGAAAAAAATTGTAGCAATCATGTCTACTACATATTCAAATGTCAGTGGCCCATTTCTGTTTTGGGTAAGAATCAAAAGTGCAATGAAGATTGGGGCACCGTGGCTTAAGCAAAATCACATATGCTACTGTTCCTACTATTTGTTAGTTGGGAAAGTATAAACGCTGTCTGTACATTAATTTTAGCATTGATGGTCTTGATATGTATCAGGGATTGGACTGTGAAGTACTGGATTAAGAACTTGTTGCATGAATTGCATGTGAAGTTCAGCAAGCCCCTTATCATGTTTTGTGACAACCAAGCAGTTATGCACATTGTCAAAAATCCTCTATATTATGAGAGGACAAAACATATTGAAGTAGATTGTTGATTCGTCATTTAGTAATTAGGTTGAGTCCCAAATTTATATTAACCTAAATCCTGCCTAGCACACGTAGTTGGGGCTACTTATAGGTATAGTGGCTTTAGGGTCGCCCAATGAGATGAGTTTTCTACTTGGTTTAATAGTTTTGATTAACTTGCTTGTGAAAAGATTTTTTTTTAAAATATAAAAACTGGATTTTGAATGGTAGATTTGGTTGTAATCCAAATTTATGAAGAAATCCCGAGACTTGGTTTCACCAAGCACACACACACACAAGATGATTAAGGGGTAATTTATGGGGTTGTCCTCTTTAATGATTTATTATGAAGCAGGTATTTGATTTGTTTTGTCAGGAGGTTATTTTGGAGCTCGAAGTGATCACAAAAAATTTATAAGCTAGTATCAACCCTAGGTAGCTAGTAACTCACGCCAGGTCACAGTGGTTCTAGGGTTGTCCATCGGGATGAATTTATTATTTATTATTGACTTTTATTAATCTATGCCTAATGGTGATTGAAAATAAGAAAATATTCAATTTTTATGAAATTTGGATTGACGAGTTGAGTAAACACTGAAACTTAATAATAAAAAGAGAATCTTGGAGTGTTTTTTGTTAAGATATCATTCATATGTAACTGAAATGATTTTATCGTTTCCTAGACGTCTCATCTCCAAAAAGAGCAGCATATAGTTGTCCCCCAAACCCTGCTTAGCTTATCCTCTTATTAGATTTAGGTTAAGTATAAGTTTTAGGTGTATGGTGAGTGGCTTTAATAAATTAAAACATGTATTAGGTTTTCACCTAGGTTATTTTGAAACCCTCGTAAAGAGATAACTGTTTATTAACGAGGGGTGAAGGATTAAATATACAACTATTTTGAGATTACCAAGTTCTAAGCAACTAAATTATTTAAAGGTGAAACACTCCTTTTTAGGGTTTGTGCAGTGGGTCCTATCGACATCAATGAATACCTAAGTTGACCCACCCGAACGTATTAACCACATCCTTACACAAAAACAGTTGATTAAAGTACATACATTTGAGATTTAACCCGATTTTACTTTTGTTACATTTGAGCGAACCTGTCCCACATAGCCCCAAGGAGAGTCTGCTCACACATATTGATTGAGAACACCTTATGTGTGAAGAGATGAGAACATAGAAGAAGAAGAAGAAAAATATATACATATACTTTTTACACAACTAATCCATGGAACATGACATAAACAGAACATAATTTGTTTGATCTACCCTAGGGCTATTTAAAGGAGATACAATTTGGGGGCAAGTTTGTCATCTCACAAGGCTTACATACCCTTTCCATATCAAATATAGGATCCATAATAGAAAAAAATTACAAATTTCCATGTGTTGGGCAAATCTGAATAATTTGTGCTTTGCTCCACCCCAGCCGGCGATCTGAAATTATTCAAGGGTTTCTCTCCTAAGTTTTAAATAGAACTTTTATTTATTTTCTTGTCAGCCAGTTTGTCAAAAATTGTAACTAAATCAATTAATTTAACAAAATCTTATCTTGCAAACCCCATCAAATAAAAAGAAAAATTAGCTTCATAAAAAATTGAAAGGGAAAATTCTACTTGTCATGTAAGATGTTACTTTGTTGGTGCACCGGTTGATAAATCAAGTTATGAATCCTTTGTGGGAACAATTAAATTCTGACATAAATAAAAATTGCAAAATAAATGCGGCATATATCGTGAGGACTTTGAAATTAGTTACGTGGTTTGATACGAAACTTCGTCGAATTTAGCCGGATAAGAAAAGAATTTCACTATATATCAATTGGGTTCTGATTGGCCTTATATGAGACAAGGCTTCTCTTTCAACAAGATGTATAAAAACCTCCCAACAATGAGAGAAATTGGGCAATACCTACAACAGGTATTCGACCCCCACAACCACCTTTTTTTCACGTGCTTCTACATTTTTGTGGTGTCTTTGCATCAAAAGCGTGTCCCTATTTATCTCCAGAAACCAAACCATGACATTATGGATCACATATTTCCTATTTTTAGCTCAATCAAGCAAGTTGAATATGTGTCTTCCATAGAGCTCTCAATCCAAGCCAACCAATTTCCTTCCATATTCTGTTAAAAGATATTTGCATTCCATAGAAAATCATCAAATATAATCAAATTTAAAAGATTTGATCTGCCTAATATTACCTTCTATCATGCCTTATCAATCCCACATCATATCAAGCTCTAATCTTCAGAAATCTCGAATCAGTTTTTTAAGATATGGTAAGAATCTTACTTATCTGCTTGGTCTGCAACTGTTACCAACTTGAGACAACTCAAGTTACACCCCTTATAGCCTCAATTAGGCGACTAAAAATGCATCACAATTTTGCGAAGAATTATGACAATAAATATCTCAGCAAAAACATTCGTCGATTATTATTTATAAGCACACACACACACACACATATATATATATTGAAATTAATCCACCGATTTAACAAATTGTGTTTATAAAATATATTACTCCATGGAAAACCGAAAAAAAAAAACTAAGACAATATGTCTGCTAAAAATCTAATAAACTTTATGTTTATATACTTGTGTAGGCATTCATGGGAGTTTTTAAACCAAGTGTCAGAAAAGGTTGCCTTCATGCTTAGGTCGTGTTTGTTTCCCAAAGCTTATCTTGAATAGAGACTATTGGAGATACTTCTTGTCATAATCGTAGGAAAAAATAAATAACATGTTTTCTAGTAGCAAAATTCAATGTCACAACTATTGTCGCATGAGTTGGTAGATCAAACTGTGTGACTTAGCTTAGCGTATTTAGTCAACACGGATTTTGGAACAAATATTATGAAGATCAAGAGATAATATTCATTGAGATGAATAAACAAGACTAGTGGATGATATTGGGTAAATCAAATCTAGAAGATTAAATCATATCTGATGAGATTTCTGTTGGAGGATGATATTCTATTGTAATGAATACAGTGATACTTGTGAAGAACCCTTGACTTATGAGGAAACATTGAGTTTTGAGGATTCTAGTAGGTGGCTGATTTCTATCAATCTATGCCAGAAGATATGGAGTCTCTTCATAAGAATAGTACTTGGTGAAACTTACCAAGGAGAAGAAAGTCTTTCATTGGAAATGGATATTCAAAAGAAAGGAAGGGATACTAGGAGTTGAAGAAGCTAGATACAAAGCAAGGCTAATTGCCAAGGCTATAATCAAATTCCAAGTATTGATTTTATAGATGTGTTCTCTCCGGTTGTAAGGCATAGTTCTATTTGAACATTGCTTAGTATTGTGGCGATGCATGATTTTGAGCTTGAGCAATTGAATGCTGAAAACTACTTTCTTGTGGAAGCAGGAGGATATCTACATATAGCAGCATGAGGATTTTGTGGTTTCGAGTGAAACGACTATGTGTGTTTGTTGAAAAAAGACCCTTTATGGCCTAAGCAATCTCCTGGAGCAATGGTACAAAAATTTCACTCATTTATGATTTCTCACAACTTTAATACATTGCTTATGATAGTTGTGTCTACTTTAGAAGAATGTGATGATGAGTAATTCGTATGCCTACTCTTATGTAGATGAGATGACGGTGCAGCTAGGATAGAAAGAAGGTTCGAGGTTAGCCTTAGCAGAGAGTTTGAGATGACATAGATACAAATGATTATGAGATGTTTCTATAAGCCAATAATTGAATTTAGCTTCTACCTTTTATGATATTATTATTTATCTTATATTGTGAATGATTCTCCCTATCCTCATTAAACCTTAGGCTAAAATCATATTAAAATTTCATATTATATTTACATGGATTATTTTATTTTATTGTTTTGAATTTACATTTACGTAAGAACTCAGTGAGCAGCACTCGAGCACAGATCTATCAGTTTTGATAATTTTCAAAGTTTCCAATTTAAATCATTTGAAAAAAAAATCTTATTTGGAAAATTAAGATGTTCAGACCATGTATAGTCCACTCGTGTTTAATGCAACACTTATAAAGAAATATAGTCCATCAAGCTCACTCTGCAGCTAGAAAGAAGAAAAATGTTTCTTTGACAAACCAACATATTTAAATCATTCATCCTGCAGAATTTATGTACTTTGAGATAATATGTAAACCAAATGACAGATGGGGGATCGAGAAAAGGACACTAAATATTATAAGTTATCGTATTCATTTAATTTAATACATACGCTAGATTTAAGTACCAAATGCATTTAAATTTGATCAGTTCCATGTCAAAAAAAAATTGATCAGTCCTCCATCAATGACTTTTATTGTGTTTTTCTTTTCTTTTTTCATTAATATCCCTATCAGTTTCAACTCATTACTATGCATTGCTTTCTAAAATAATGGTCTTTATCTCAATAGTAGGTGAATAGCAACCGGACTCAAAATAGTAGCTGGAGTAATTATTTCAATATTTAATCAAAAGTTGACTTGATACTGAATCATTACCCAGATCCAAGACAAACCTTTCAGGTCTTTGTAGTCATTAATTTGAACCTATCAACAGTAGTATTGGATAGAGATTGATTAGCAGCAAGTGCTACTTTAAATTTATCAAAGGTTTTAATCAAAAGTTGACTTGATACAGAATCGTACATCAAGACAAACCTTTCAGGTCCTTGTAGTCATTAATTTGAACCTATCCAACAATGGTTATCGGATTGAGATTGATTAGCAGCAAGTGCTACTTTAATTAATCAAGGGAAAATAGCAAAAAAAATTATGAACTTCAGCAAGTTTTGATATACATATATATATATAGGATCAGCCATGGCCTTTTTCTTATAGTGATAGCAGATATAGCCTCAGACTTCCAAAACCTGAACACTCAATGATGTGGTGTCCGGTATGGCAACTTAAGTTTGGTCATTAGCAAAACTAACTCAAACTTCTTTCGGTAATAAAAAAAAACACTAACTTTGGTTTCCTTATTTCTTCTGTCGACCTTTTCTTCGCTCACTGGTGCGATAACCACTCCAGAAATGCAAACAAAATTATAGAGACAAACAATCATATCCAATTTGTTATAATATGTCTCAAATTCCTAATTTGTATTATTTTCTTTTTGTAATGAATATTTATAGAATAATTCCTACTTGTTATATTATTATAACATTAGGTTTCCTTATACAATAAGGATAACTTTTAGGAATATCCCTATAAATATTCTGGGTCATGAGGGTAAAAAGTTATGAGAGAGATGAGAGTATAAAGATTATTCGGTGGGTGCAGAGAAGTAAGGGTTTGAGAGATTGAAAGTTTTGTAATGTATTTTCTCGGTATTATAGGCATCATAGGGTTTTGTGGTTTTTCTTAGTTGTCCTTGTCTTTGATGCTCAATATTGTATTTGTTTTTTGAAGAATAGTGGAAATATTCTCTCTCATCCCAATGCGTGGCGTAGTGGGTGAACTATGTTAAAATGCTTTCGTGCACCTTTATGTTGTTTTTATTTTTGTTTTGAATTCATATTTCATGCATCAGCATTGTGATTCATAACAAATGGTATCGAGCTTCGGGTTGAAGATATACGAAAGAACAAATATTTTAGAAGACACAAGATAAAAATAAAAGAATTTTAGTTCTATTGGAGTTTGTTTGCTCTCTTATCAAGGATTGTGACGGTGGTGATAATGGAAGCCCATTCAAAAATAATTAAAATATATATATTCTAATTTATTTTAAATTCTTAAAGAATATTTTATAGAGATAATTCCTTGTTTTATATATTTAATATTAAGTTTCATATAGAATAAAGAAACATAGGAATATCTAAAAATATTCTGAGTAGAGGGAAAAGTTGTGGGAGATGAAGCATAAAGGCTGTTGGTGTGTGTAGAGATGTAAGGGTTTGAGAGATTATGAGTTTATGATGTGACACTTGTTTGTGTAGGCATCTTAAGGTTTTGTGATTTTTTTATTTTTAATAGTTGTAGCAATACTTTGATACTCAATCTTGTACTGTTTTTCAAGAATGAGTGGAAACTACCATAATGAAATATAAACATAGTGCTCTGTGTAAGCTTCTCGTACACTAATTTATTTATATTATGTTATTGATATAAATATATGTATCATTCAATGTTTATAACATAGTGAAAAAAGCAAAACAAATAGAAAAACATTTTTATAAAACATTCAACAACACCTTTGGAGCATGTATTTTATATATAGTATACCATACGCAAAACGCAATAAAATGCAGATCGCGTAACGAAGCACGAAAATAATGAATGGCGAACTAAAAACCAAAATTTCAACTCAAATCAAGAAAAACCAAAGAATGACCAGGAATCTGAGAGAAGAAGAAGAAAATAAGGAAAATTTGGGGAAAGAGAAAAGAGAGAGAAATATATGCAATGTGTAACTAAAATTTAGAATAAGAGACAATAATATCAACAAAATTTAGGCATTCAAAATTTAGAATTTTCTTTTCATTGCAAAAGATTTAGATTTCTAAATGAGTATCGAGTGAGGATTTGAGGAGTTACATATGGTAAAAAAAATAAAAGTTTGTTTATTTACAAAATAAATAAAATTTTAGTTCAAGATAAATATAAACTCACTGAAGTTCATATTTTCCTTTTTTATATTTTCATATCAAAAATATAATTTTAAAATTATTTTTTGATGTCTCTTATCATAAATTTATTTTTATCTCAATAAAAAAATATATTGATTAAATATAAAATAAATTACTAGTATGCACAAACAATCTTCTCTATATATTCCACTGTCTACGTGATAAATTTATAGAGTCCCTTGATATCTTCTTTAGGAGGTAAATATAAAACTAGGGTCAAAAGAAAGTTAAAATACTAATTCATTTGAAGAATGGATAATATAAATGTGAGTGAAAATAAATAAAATGAGTTGATGAAGCTAGAATTAGAAGCTGAAAGGTTGTGATGTTGGTAGGAGTCAGGAGTCATTCAGATGGGATCAGGCACTTCATGTTTAGTTGTTGTATGTATGAGTATGACCTTTGATGAGTGTTTTTCAGAGGCATTCCAGTGGTGACATTTGAAATATCTGGAATGCCCATGTTGAATGTATAAATGTGAATTTTGGTGGATGAAGAGCATGGTGGAGATCTTGCCCATACATGTACCCACTGGATCAGTGTGCAAGGAATGCTAGTGGGTAACACAAACCAGCACACGTGGCACCGCGCGAAGCGAGCCGACGTAGACGGCGGAATGAATTTGATGAAGAAATGGAGAGCAGAATGAATGATGTGAGATGGATCACAGAGTAGGGACTTGGGTGCATGGTGCAGTTGGTGCAGGCGACAGTGTATGAGTGAATGGAGATGCAGGCAGGTGGGTAGGGATGAATGACGGATGCGGCTTGGGAGAGTCAGCCTAGCATTCATTTCAATGTGTCTTTTTAAGTTTGGGGATAAATGATGACCAACCAATTCAGATCAGCACCCGAGATATGTTTCTACACACTATGGTGATATACTTATTATTAGCCACTGTATATTGTAGAGTCTTTGAGTGTGAATCTAGTGTACAACAACAAATATATAATTTGGCAAATAATTTGCATTTTCTTAGCAATGTTTCAGAGCTGGGTTTAAAGGAAGTCATGTACGTAGGCCTAGGGCGTGCAGGTAATCAATTTCAGGGAAGGTGACGTGAAAACTTTGGTGCTGTAGCTATATAAGAATGAGTACTGATTTCCACATTCCAGTATGTAAATGTGAAGTTTCATATAACTATAACAATTTAAAAATAATTTGGTTCATGTATCATTTTCGAGCGAATTTTGTTTAGCAGACTTGCCTATTTTACATCTGTGTGGCATCTGATAAAGGAATAGTGATTGGTGATCAGCAGGTGTTTTTGGGAAGAAGAAAAAATATGTCTGTTTAGTAAGCAAAGAATATGAAAGCTCAGGAGCCTGATAAGAGCAACAATCATCTACTTCAAGCAACTAAGTAGGAAAACTGAATATGAAGTTTGATACGAATTGTGGAATCTGAAGGGGCTGGGGTCAAGAAACGACATAAGAAAATTGCTGGAAGAGATGGGTTCAGGTCGGATCGCGGGTGACATATGAGCGAGATGGGTGAGTATAGAGCTTGTGTCAAGATGCAAGTAGGCTGTGTTTGGAATCGTAAAGTATGAATGAAATATGGGGGAAGAGTGGAATAAATAAAGTTTGGAAGAAATAGAAATAGGGTTCAAACATAAAAGTGAATTTATATATTTATTCAAACTCAAAATTTCATTTGTTCCTTATATTATATTATATAGAACTAAAATTTTAAATATATAAATTTATTGTATTGGCCACTATATACTAATAGTAAATCAAATGAGAAAATATTTTTTTTAAAGATTTACAATAAGCAATAATAAGACATGAAGGGAAAGTATATAAAAGGAAACCTATTGTATTTTGCAAATATATATTTACTATCAATATTTTTAGCATAAAATAATTCATATTACACCATTGTACTTCTAAGCCTCAGGATCATAGAAGACATGTGGTGGTTAGAAATATATAACTATATACTTTTTCTGCAGCTATGACTAATTAATACAAACCCGTTATTTTTAAATCTATAAATGAAAAATTAGAATTGATAAGTTTGGAATATTTTTAATAAAAAATATTGACACAAAGTTTTTAATATTGTTTTTATTTAAAACTACAATATTTAAACAAATGAATTTATGTAAATGTATTTAAATAAGATATTGTGTAAATGTAGCTAAATAAGAATGAGATTTATGTAATAATTTATTTAAAAACATATATTTTAATATGTGTATTAAATAAAATTTATTAAAAATAAATGGATAGAGTTTTAAAAAATATCAAATCAAATTTATTTTAAAATATTTAATATTTATTTATTTATTATATTATTAAAATTATTATAAATAAATGTATTTATAATAAGAATATTAAATGTTTTTTTATCAAAATATAATTTATTTTAATGAGAATAACTATACATAAATTAAAATAGAATTTTTAAAATATTTAAGAAATATTGAATAGTTTATTTATATTTTAAAAATAAATTTAAAATAATCAAAATATTTTTATTAAGAATTCGAGCTACAAGTACAATGTAATAAGTGCTCCATTCGTGAAACACAAACCCCTCACTCTATGCCTTGGTGTCTTTAAGGAGACGTTGACCTCTTTACCATAGAGAGAAGAAATGAGAGAGAGGAGGAGGAAGATATAGGAGGAAGAGGGGAGGAGTGCGGATTGCGAGGTTGGGAGGAAGAGAAGGAGGAGGAGAGTGATTATCATGAGGTGTCACTGTCTCATTTAGATCATAGGATATGGAGTGAAATGCGAGGCGATATCTAGACCAAAAAATTTCAGGATGTAAAATGGAGATGTTGTAAAGAAGACCACTGCAGCTTTTCAAAACATAGATCAGTATATGTACTTTGCCAGGGTATGCATTTTATTCCACGAAGATCTGATCTTATTACGTCTTATATATCCGTAATATCTTGATTTTCTTACAAAAATGCGGAGTTCACGAGAAAGAGAGATTTAAAACAGAGCAATCGGACAAGTGAGGAGTTGAGAATGAAGGAATAAATATATGAGCAGCCTGCGGCAATAGGAAGGGCTGCTGCATTTCCACTCCTTGGTAGATCCACTCATCATCAAAGTATTAAAATAATAGGGAAAATGTTAGCCCCTGGTTTTGGATTTGGGCTGGCCCAGGTAGAAGTTCAGGAGGTTGCTTTGTGTGTTCATTGGATTACTTGAGGTTGGATTGATGAAATTCTGTGCAGCAGTTTAAGAAATGTGGGATGCTTGTATGGTATAAAGAGGCTGCAGGCTTTGGTAGCCGTTTTTGGGACCAGAAAATACAAAGGAAAGAAAATAAGGAGGAAAAATGGAAGGAAAATACGAAATAGGTTTAAACTTAATAAATTAATTCTATATTCAATCAAACTCATTTTATCAGTTTCTTTCTATTATATACAGACAAAGTACAAATATATAAAATTAGGAATTTTGATTATATTTTATATTTTTTAATTGAAACCAAAAATAAAAATCATTTTTCTTTAACATTTTTTTTATTTCTACAGTATTTTCGGGGTTCCAAAGGGAGCCTAATAAGTACATCATATATTTATAGATATCTCACACTAGTGGGCCATGGCCTTCACTAAAATCCATAAAAAAAATCCATGTATGACAAATTTTCGATCAAGTCAAACAGAATTTTGATCACCTAACTCTAACAAACTTCAATTGAAATGGCATTTCAAATAAAAGTGAATCCCCATCTCTTGACTTCATTATTCTTTTCTGCATATAAAAAAAAAATTGCAGGTAATGTGTCTATATATCACGGGGCATCTCGAAACTGTGTTCCCTGAAGAATATAGTAAAGAAATGCTTCGGTTCATATACTGTCATCAGGTACACAATTTTGAACTCAGCATTCCAACCTGGTATACTAAGCTGCTGCATGGATATATAGATTTCCATTTTTATTAACATTAATTGCTTCTCTCTATGTTACAGAATGAAGACGGGGATGGGGATTGCATGTTGAAACTGCAGCAACATGCATTGTACAGTATTGAACTATATTTGTATGCGTATGCTTGGAAGGGCCTGATGGTGGCAAAAGTGTGCCTGCTCCGCGAGGGCCGGAAATGGATCATGACCATGGCGGTGCAGTTTCCATACCTACTTGGGAAAGGCCTGGCTTTCCGGTATGATTTATATAGTTGAGCCTTTAGAAATATAATCTTATATATGACAAGGCCGGAAATGGATCCTTGACCATGGCGGTGCCTTTCCATACCTACTTGGGAAAGGCTGGCTTTTAGTATGATTTATATAGTTGAGCATTTTAGAAATATAATCTTATATATATATATATATATATAAGATAGTCAGAAACTCGACATATTCTTGATTTCAGTTGTAGTGATGAATGTTGCTTAAAAAGTAGCGGTATTAAGTCTCACATGAGTACTACTTCTCTGGTGTAGATACTTGGCAGTTGGACAGATTCAAATCAATACCCCAGAGTTTTGGCTTCTTCCTCTTTTCTTCCTCTACAATAGGTTATAAAGTAGTTTCTATATTCAAATGCTTGAATTCGCATTTAATTTAATTTGTTGTACGTCCTAAGCTCTTTTTGGCATAAGGGAGATGATAAAATCTATAATTTTTCAAACTAATTAGGAAAAAATTTATCATTATCGCCATATCAGCAAACTTCTCTGGCCTTACCTTAAATGAATTTCAAAGTTATAGGGCTCCTTGGCCATAAAGTTGAGTTTCTTTTAGTTTCAGAAAGTCTTAGGGAAGAAAAAATTTAGAAGAAAATGACTCATGTTTGGTTTCATTGTGAAATATAAAGAAAATCAAATATGATAAAATTCCTCCAAATTTTACATGTTTTATCTTTGTTGGAAACCTCATGGACACTTCCTATCCATATTGGTATGATATTGTCCATTTTAGGCCTAAGCCCTCATGGTTTTGTTTTGATTTCTCCTCAAAAGGTCTCATACCAATTAGAGAAGTTGTTTCCTTGCTTGCCATGCTCATGAGCCTTCCCATTCATAGCCCGATGTGGGACTTTGGTGCACACCAACAATCCTCCCTCTCGATAAGAGTTCCCTTAGTCTCCCCTCCAGGAATTAAGTTTTTCTTGTCTTCACTACATTTGGGCACACGACTACGTGATGCCTTTGTTACTTGAGACGGGCTCATCACATGTTCCCATACTCAGTGCCAATTGTTGAGAGCCTCGTGAACACTTCATATTAACTGTGTTGTTCCACTTTGTGCCTAAGCTCATGGTTTGTTTCTGGGTCTTTCCTCCAAAGGCCTAATGGATGTTGTTTATGCTTATAAATTCATACGCCTTCTCATTCATCATTAATATGGGACTTTGGGCGCACACCTAAAACTCCTCCCTCTTTGTTATACCGAGTCTCCCCTCAAATTAAGATTTTCTTGTATTCCTCGTTACCCCATGGAGCGATGGGCTCATCAAATTAGCTTCCATACCCCACCACATCAATTGTTGAGAAACCCCATGGTTGTACCTATCCATATTGGTATAATATGGTCCACTTAGGACCTAAGCTCTCATGGTTTTGTTTTTGGGCTTCTCCCCCTAAAGGTCTCATACCAATTAGATGTTGTCTAGGCATATAAACTCATAAACCTTCTCATTCCTGATTGATGTGGGAATTTGGGCGCACACGTAATAGTCTTAGTCCTTATATTATATAAAAAAAACAAATAAAATGAGTTTGGATAAACATATACAATTAATTTATTAAGTTTAAACCTATTTTATATTCGCTCAGTGCTACTTTTCTTTAATTTTCCTCTCTATTTTCCTCTCGATTTTCTTTCTTTAGTACTTTTTCAGTGTTTGGAGCATAAATGTTTGAGTCAATTTCCCATCGAATGTAGGGTTTATGTAACCATCTAAGCGATGCCATTTTATTTGTCCTTACAAGACCTGATTGGGTGACCTTTGTAAGAGCGGGGTTCAAAATCTGATCCAAGATATCACGATTGAGTCGTATTTGCCTTATTCATGACAAGTAATCAGAACGATACCTGAGTTGGATAACTTGATTGATTTATGCAACAACTTTTTAAATGACATAGAAACTTTGAGAAGTTCTTGAATTATATATACTCAAACTAAGCTTTACAAGAGATGGTGAGAAAAAAAATGCAAATATTTGAGTGAAAATAGTGGATAAGAGAAGAAAAGCAAAACCCATGATAGTGAAAGCTGTGGGAATGGCTGCAACTCAAAAAAAAGGAAATTAGGAATCTAAGTAGAAACAGGTTTCATAGGGAAAAATGGGAAAATGGCTACGGTAAATGAGAAATGAAAAAGATGAAAAGAGGAGGCAAGTTAACCCACATTAGATATTGCGTCACACATGATGAGTAAGATGTGAAAATCAGGAAATCCCAATTAGGAGCGACTATAAAAAATCCTGGATTCTTATTCCATTGAAAACCAAATAATGAAATTACATAGCAAAGTTTATATAGATTTATTAAAAATATAAAAACACAACTCTGCCTTAAGTGCTAGAACAAGAATCCTAGTACTAATATGAAATAAATAAATAATATTATATAATATAATATAATTTAACATTAGAAACCTAAGCTTTGGCTAGCTTTTGTGATATAAGAATGCCACTTCCATGTCTACTAAAACCATCACATACTGGAAATCATCAATTTCTGTGTTTTCTTTTATATAGGATTTCTTTTCATTTTTTTAAATAAAGGCAGCTAAAATGTGTAGTTACTATTTTCGGCTGGTTTACATACTTATGTCATACTTATATGGTAAGAGGTTTGTTGCCCCGATCTCCTCTCATTCTACAACTGAGAAGAACTCCACACTCAGCCATACAATGAAATTAATTGGAAAAAGTATCTTATCTCTGTGCCAAGGTAAGTTCTTAGTTAGCTAATTAAGCCCATCATTATCCTTCAAATATTTCATGCTCACACGAAATGCTCTACCAAATTTTATATTGCAGGAGGATCTCTACTTTCCCCATTTTCTGATACAAGATCTGGTTTGGGATAGTATATACATTTTTACCGAGCCTTTTCTGACTCGCTGGCCCCTTCAACAAGTTGAGGAAAAGGCTCTTGAAATAATGATGAAACATATCCATTATGAAGATGAAGCAGTTGGTATATCGACATAGCATGTGTGGAGAAAGGTAGCATGATTTTCATATTGTGAAAGTTTTAAATGAAGAAGAGTCAATAAAACAACTCTCTTAAATTCAACAGGTATTGTGTATGCTTGCTGGGTAGAAAGATCCATGCAGGATTATTTCAAGAAGCATCTTGCTAGGCTCCCAGATTATATATGGATTGGCTGAAGATGGAATTAAGATGCAGGTTAGATTAACAGGCAGTTAATTTGCTTTGGAAGTGTGTTGATCTAGTCAAACCTGGATTGTTTTGTCGTCGTCCAAGACATGCAGACTTTGGTAGTCAGCTGTGGGACACCAGTCTTGGACTTGAGGCTCTATTGGCTTGCCAGCTAACAGATGAAATTGGACCCACCTCATGAAAGGGCACTTGACTCCTTAAACAAATCTCAGGTGTTGTCTTGAATTTCTATGGTATCCCTTCTCACCAAGCATCATAATTCTTTAATGCTACTTGAAAGCTAATATATAAGCTTGCAGGTAGGGGCAATCCTTCTGGTGATTTTAGAAGCATGTACCAGGCCCATTTGTAGGGATCTTGGACATTCTCGGATCAGGATCAGGATGGCAAGTTTCTGATTACTCAGAAGGTTTGAAGGTAACTACTAACTTCTGTTCAAAAGAATTGATCCTACTGACATGGTTTCTATCTAACTTTCATATCTGTTACAGTGCTGTCTCCTTCTATCCAGTAATGCCACCAGAAATTGTGGGAGGAAAAAATCGAACCCAGACATTTGTATGATGCCATCAACGTTTGCTACAGGTGTTGTATATAGACATGATTTGTCACAGTACCACGAACTTTATATTTTCTAGTATCCAATAAACCCCTCTTTTATGTTTCCCTTGTAGAGTAAATGGTGGCATATCAGCCTGGGAGCATGCAGGAACTTCCAAATGGTTGGAGGTAATTTATTAATTACCTCAACATATATATAGTAGGAACTTTGAACTTATTTGTTGGAATCTCTCTCTCTCTCTCTCTCTCTCTCTCTCTCTCTCTCTCTATGTATCAAATCCATTTATGTAAAGCAATTGATTCCTTAAACATTTTCAGCTGCTGAATCCTTCTGAATTGTTCGAAGATGTTTTCATTGAGCAACAGTAATATTCTAAATTATACCCTGATTCAAGCATGTTGAGTTTTGGCCGGTTTTAGGCACCCCTTCTTGACGGCCCCAACTAGAACCAAATCCAATCAACCTCAGCCCGGCTAACAAAGAGCCGCGGGTGAAAAGCTCCAAGATTATCGAGCTCAAATTATTTGACACCTGTCAATCTGGCCAAGCCACTTGACTGGTGGGTCCCATCAGCCTCCCTCATAGACGATTATATATAAATAGAGGCGTCGAAGAGACGATCCGTATCAACATGTGGCTATAGGCAGTGGCACTATAGAAAGAAAATCCGAATACCACAAAAATTGAACAAACAAAGGATAACACTTTATTCTGGAGGTCCACGGTTGAACGGTGGATCTTCAACCGGGTGAGTGAAAGCATTAATAATTCTCTCTTTGTCTCTCCAGGAAGAACATCAAGTCAGTCTCGGAAAAGGTACAAGGTGTCATATGGATACATTTACTATATATATATATATATATATATATATATATATATATACTATATATATATGATCATCCAAATCCCTTACTATCATTCTACCTCCACAAATCCTCGAAGAACCGAATAAAACGAATTCAAATATGTGAAGTCGTCACGTTGATATTAAATCCAGATCGTACTAACTCGAGTTTTTACTAGAGTTTGTTTAATATGGTATTATATATATTTTGGTTTGACAAGAAGTCGTTCAAACCCTTTTTTTTTTATAAATTTGAATATTTGATTTCATTTTTTTAATTTGAAAAGGTCATAATGAGTTTTTATTTTGGAGGGATGCCAAAAATTAAGGACCCTTTCTTTTCACTTCTTATTAGTCAAGGGTGAAATCCCACAAATAATACCACTATGAGGAAATGATTTAGGCCATCCTGGAAGTTTAGGCCTTTCAAAGGCATACAGTATATGCATATGCATATACACTAGTTCCTTATTTGAGCCTATAGCCAATCTCATCATCAACCAGCAAATAAGAAGCCCAATTCCTTCCTTACACATGATCTCTGATAAGAACCCTTATTTTCCCAGTCCATCGGACAAAGTACATCCAGATAGAAGAGGACAAGTTTAGGGAATATTGTTCTGGTTGTGAAGAAATGATGAAAGGGGTTGAGAAAACTGATTCCAGAAATGAGAGGGTTGGAGGTTGTAGAGGAGCAGTGAGAAAGGCATCGAGGTAGGATGGGTTTTGGTGTGTGGCTCAGCCGCAGAACAAGTCATAAAGTGTTCAACACCTAATACCTAATGCCCGACATAGGAGTTATTGACAAAAGTTAAGCTAGGATGGTAGAAAGCAAAAAGACAAAATGTTGTACCATTCCACAAACTTGGAGAAAATGAAAATGAAAAACTAGAACAAGAAAATCATCTTTAGGGAATGGCAATAAAGAAAAAAACACCACAATAAAAATATGAAAAGAATGCAAAAACGATAGAAGGTTAGAAACTTGTCAAAAGAAATCAGAGATGCATCAAGAAGGCAAAGAGTGTAAGTTAATAAGTGAAGTCTGGGTAAAATTGAGTCTAAAATGTCTAATTATCTACCTCATTACCCATGCCACATATTACAAGCCTAAAATACCTATTTGATTTTGAAGGTGGTGCTTTGCCTATATTGGTGGAGATTAATATGATAAACAAGCACATGGGACTTTAAAAATGAAATAGAGTTTGCCAACTAAGTATTATCCCAGAAGATTCCTCAGCAAAAAAAGCAAAACCGCACAAAAATAAAATTGAATAATTAAATTGTTACACTTATGGTATTGGATTGGTTGAGTGAACTTGTTGAAAATCTTACTGATTCTATATTGAAACATGTTTAAGAGTAATTCTGAAATGACTCATGTTTCCTATACCTAGTGAAGCACAAATGAAAAATGTCATGAAATAAGAGGCTGAGATTGTTTAGGAATGAAGAACAAAATTTCTTATATTTTAGTGGGGACGAAGATTTTTAAGTTTGGAGATTTAGGTAGATTTTAATCCATTTTTAAACGAATTTTTGAGATCTGTTTGTGCGAATTATGGAATGTTCACCTGCTTTGTGTTTGCAGATTAATTGAAAAAATGAGAAGAGAAAACAAGCAAGTAAATAATTAGTCTGTATTTAGACATAATTACTAGTATTCAAACTCAAAATTCTGAGCAGGAACTATGTCATGACCAATAACTAAATGTGTAATGGGGCTCAAGGCATAACTCAGTAGCTGCAAGGAAAGAATTTATGTAGCGATAAAGAGTTTTTACAATCACGACATTATTGGAAAGGGAATTTGTGAAGAAATGTTCAGACAATCCTTTTATATCACGAGCCAAGATTGAAACAGAGGCAAGAGGTTGTGTCGCGACAATATAATTTCCTATAGCAACATAAAAGCTAAAGAGCCATATTAATAGTCAACTCACACGCATTTAAATTGCTCAAATTACAACACGTTAATCGAGCCGCGCTTATGCAAGGAGTTTTCGTGATCGCCGCCTCGCTGAAGAACCGTTGTCGCAACAAAGAAAATCTCGTCGCAACATAACATTTAATTCACAAACTAAGAGCAACAGAAAATCTCTATCATAAAGATTATTTCTATCGTGGACAAACAACAAAACATGAAGGAGGTGAATAATTGCCACTTGTTAAGTAGTTTTCAGAGCAACACAAGAAGAATGGGGACAAAGAAATCTCTGGCGGGAGATAACTATGAGTTAGTAAGAACCCAGGTCGCGATTAAAGAAGTTATTCACGCGACAATAAAAGCTATGGAATGATAAAATTATGTCATGACAGAGAAAAAGTAGGTCACGACATAAATTAAAGAAGAACTGAGAATAGCCAAGGCAACTGTGTCACAACATATAATTCTATGTTGCGACAAAAATGTACTTCAAGAAGCTTTACAAGAATTAGAGAAGAAAAGCTCAGAGCAATTAAGGAGCTCTTTGTCATGACAAATATTGCTAAGGACTTAAAGAAATTCACATGACAGAGAAAACCCCGTCTTGGATGAGTTACCAGCCGAAAAGTAAATGTTTTGGTGATGAAAACCCAGGTCACAAACTCCAAGAACAAGGGACATGAGAAGCTTCGGCTGTAATAGGTTTATGTCGCGACACAAGGCACTCCCGCGCGACAAGAACAAGACTGATGAATAAATTTTATGTCGATGTTTATCAAAGTATGTCACAACACAATCCAAGAGCAAGCCCATAGAATAGGTCGCGACATAAAACAAGAAGCTACGACATAGGCAGCGACAAAGACTGAAACCTCTGTCGCGACAGACCTTTTTATATCGTGACAAAGAGACCAATTTGGGCCATAATTTTGGGGATCCACAACGCAATTAATGAAGTGAGACCCAACATTGGAAAGCCTATAAATACACACTTCTAGGGCAATGTGCAAACTCTTCCGCAAACTCCGTGACATCCGGTATTGAAGACTTCAGATATTTATTAATTTCTTAATTTTTAATTTTATTTTCCATTTTAGTAGATTTAGGATTTAGGTGAAGCTTTATTTTAGTTTTCCTTTAATTTTCTGGACTTGGGTATTGTACTGAAGTGCAGCTTCGATCTTGTATTTCTTTATAAAATCATCATTTTCTATTATCAAGTTTGATTTAAATGGATGATAGAAAGTTTCTAGAGTTCATTTATTTGGTCACGTGATTTCATTGAATTTTTTACGCTTAGTCACCGATATGAGTAAACCAATGGAAAAGTCAGCTCACTGAAATAAGCCAACATGATGGTTATTTGCTGCATAAGGTGGAAGAAAGCTTTAATTATAATTCTTGAATTTATTTGATTTGTATTGTTTATAAATTTACTTGTTCTCAGTACTAGTACCATGTACCCAATGCAAGGTACTATATCCCGCTATGATTTCCAAGAGGCCCTTTGAGTGACACAGAGATGAAGAATCCTGAGAGTGTATATACTTTGTGGCATTATGACTAATACTATGTGAACTAATCTAATCTTAAAGATTACTCAGATAGATCACAAACTTACATATAATTTGAGGATGGTTGAATGAAGTATCTGTTTAATCACTCAGAGGTCTCTCCTCTTTCTGCTGAATTGATTATGATCCCGTGTTAGCGAAGATCTAATCAAGGAGGTGGAAATTTTCATCAAAAGTGTAGGATGAGGTGTGAATCAAATTGGAGAAGGCTTGCAATATCCTATCTATGGGGGCAAGAATTATTTAGTCCTAAGATCTAAGTATGAAGTACTGAAAAGGAAAAATACTTAAATCTTAGAAAGAGGGTTACATATTACAAGTAACTGATTAGAATCATGTCTTAGAAGTGATTATGAACCTTTAATAAGTGAAAAGGATGGTTGAGGGAGAAATCCAAACTATACTACTCCGTGATTCGACAAACCTTGGCTTTCCAACATGGTTAAGCTATGAATTGAAATGATGCAAAAATTGATCCATATCCAGTTTTGTCTCATTCAGTGAATCCTCAACCCTAATTTTATGAAACTTTACTTTTGTATATTTAAGATTTCAGTCTAGGACTACATTTTAGTCATCTTATCATCATATCAGTGGAGTTCAAATAGTAATGATCTTGAGTAGATGGTGTAACACCCCAAAATATACCCTAGTCATTTTAAACATGTTTAGGGTATTTTGTAGGTATAATTTGAATTTTTCATAAATTAAATGCAAAACGTGAAATTTGAGAAACCCGACTTCTTGTACAAGTAAGGGTAAAGTGGAATTTGGTCAAAATGGGACACAAAAGTCAAAAATAATAAGTTTATATGCCAAAGTTGAATATGAATAACTTTAGGAAAATATAGAGAGATGAAGGACCAAAGTGCAATAAAGGAACGGTCAAAATTAATGCATTTTCATGACTAAACAAGGCCTTATGAAATGAGACCAAATAAGACCAATTTCATTCTCATTCGGGGATTGGTGGCAAAACGTGAAGGGAGAAAGAAGAGAAGAAGAAGAAGAAGAGGGAAGTATGCTGTATGTATGGAAGCTATGATGATTTTGTATGGAAAGTATGGAAACTAGGGATTTGTATGGAGATGTATGGATTGCTATGAGTTTGTATGCATATTAGTGGTTCCAATTCTAGGGTTTAGTTAGGAATTCATCCTAACCCTAGATTTGTTGAGAGTTGGGTTGGTAAAACTCTAATTTGTATAAGATGAGTAGGAATTCTCCCTTTGATTGTATGGACTCGTTTATGGTGTTTCAAAGATGTTCGGGGTGTTAGAAGTTAACCTAACTTACAGAGTTTGAATTAGGGTTTGGAAAACCCTAATTGATCTCTCAAGGATTGGTATTATTGAGTTAGAACATACTTGGGAGATGTTTTCTACAAAGATATGAGTTATCTTTGATTTTGCTGATTTTGGAAAGAAAAGGCCAAATCAGCAATTCGGGGGCGCTTGGGTCTTCATGAGCGGTGGACCCGGTCACGCAGTCAAGGGACCCGTTGTTGCAGCGAAGGTCCACGCCACGACGTGGTATGTCCACACCATGGCGTGGCCGAGAAGAGGATTTTTCCATCCTCGGGTTCACCGCAGCGAAGGGCTTCGCTACAGCGTAGCAATGCTTCGCCGCAACGAAGCCACTATTCACAGCATGAAAATGTTATGTTTTTGTTTTGTTTTGTTTTTCCGTTGTTCCGAAGACTTGTCTATTAGACTAATAAGGATCCTATAAGTGCATGAAAGGGTCCATACATGTCTGTAAGGTAAAGGAAAGGAAAAATTAGACCGTACCTCATCGCCAAGGCGAAGCTTCCTAAATGCCTTATGATAAAATAGTAAGTTTCTAAACACATATAATTGTAGGACTGCTCAAGACTGGATATTGAATGACAAGGCACCTCAGCATGCGGGGCGTGCACATATAGTACTTAAGTACTCTCCGATTAGCGACCATTAATTCCTCTCGACGCTGTCATACATTTAGTACTTGTACTCTGACCTTGCTTCGCACATTATAATTTTTGCATTTCCTCTGATTAGTGCGACGACACCTCTCATTACGCTTCGACACTCCTGCTTGTGCTACGGCACCTCATTACTATACCGTACCTTTGGGTACTTATTGTGTTGTGTCCTACTCATTTCTTATTACTGGTCTAGGTAACCTAACAATTATATGATAAAAGTCTGAATAACGAATAAGGTAAAACATAATCTCTGTAGTACCTACGGGTACCTCTGTATAAGTAGAAGCTCTGTAGTACCTATAGGTACTTCTGTACAAGTATAAGTCTGCTAAAAGTATAAGTATAAGTATAAGCTTTGTAACTCCTACAGGAGATCTGAACAAGCATAATTTTGCTATAAGCTCAAGTATATGTCCTATAGGAGACCTGAATAAGTATAAGACTGTTATAAGTACAGGTAGGCATATAAGTTTATTATACGAATTCATGATAAATTCTTAACATCTCTGTTATCAGACATCCTCTGCTAACATTATATGCTTACTGTACTAGAATATTAATGCTTGTGTATATGTATAAGTCATATGTTTCCCACTAAGAGTAAAGCTTAGCATGGGTTTTCAATCCGTAGGTACGTAAGAGACTGATCGCCCGCACACCGGGCCGGGCCAAAGACACTAAGAAGTGGGTTCATCATCAGGTTCTGCGCCTGATTTGTAAAATGTAATCGCATGTGATTTTGTATATGTAAATGGGACTCAAGACTATATGCATATGACACCAGGAATACCACTACTTGCAGAAGTTTTATTTGTATCCTTTTATGATATTTTGATTCAGCTTATAAGACACGGCCCACCAACGCTCTAAAAAGTAGGTAAAGAGTCCCAGTTCTGATCTCGCGCCTCCCTCTCGCTCCGCCCTGGGTGGGATGGGGGAAGGGGCGTGACAGATGTAGTAGTTAGTCTTTTGATTTATCATCTTTCCTCGTGGGAATGATATCTGGACTTTAAATATCTACTTATTACTGTACGACCAGGCACTTCAGAGTGATCAAGACCACACACACAAATTTTAAATGAATCATTTTACAAAAAATAACAAACCCATCTTTTTATGTATATGAAAAATGGTCTTAACAAGTTTTTGGCGACGTTATCGGGGACTGAAAAGTTCTTAAATGGCAATACCAGAAGTTTGACATACACCGATTACATCATACAGCTTGGTCTTAATAAGAGTCAATTACCTCTAGCGTAAAAATGCTTCTATTTGATCGAGAGATCATCATAACACAATAATGTTTAAGAAGAGGCAAGTGATTCCACACCAAAGATGAAGAATGCTACCTATGTCTACTTAAACCTCTCATACTAAATTTGATTTCTATTTGATCTTATATAGAGGATCTTTTGAATATTTTTTGGTAACACAAAGAAAATGTGGTGCTTTTCTTAGCTGGTTTACATGCCCATGTAATACTTATATAGTAAAAGGTTTGTTGCCCCAATCAATCATCTCATTCTACATCTGAGAGAAGAAATCCACACTTAACCATATAATAAAATCATTTAGAGAAAAGTACGCCACCTTTCTGCCGAGGTAAGTTTTAGGTAAACTAAAACCATCGTCATCCTTTGAATAAATCATGCTTAAACTAAATGCTCTACCAAATTATTTACTAGTAGAGTGATTCTCATTTCCCATTTGCTAATACAAGATCCGGCTCGATGGCATATACATATTTACGAGCCTTTTTGACTCAGCCGCCCTTCAACAAGTCAGGAAGTGGCTCTAAACAACAATGAAACATATCCATTATGAAGATGAAACCGGTCGGTATATTAACATGGCAAGTGTGGAGAAGGTAACATGATTGTTTTGTATTGTGAAGTTTTTAAAAGGAAGAAGAGAGTCTAATGGAAAACAACTCTACCTTAAATTCAACAGGTATTGTGTATGTTTGCTTGTTGGGTCGAAGATCCCAACGGGGATTATTTCAAGAAGCATCTCACAGTTCCTAGATTATATACGGATCGGGTGAAGATGGAATTAAGAAGCAAAGTTAGATTGAAGTGCCTCTAAAGCTATGCAATTAAACTCTGATTTCGAAGTGCCTGCCAGTCTGACACGTTTTTATCGGGTGGGAGATATGCAAGATCGCTGGCGCTAGTTGTGGGACACTAGTCTTCGGCTCGAGGCTTTATTAGCGAAACCAACAGATGAATTGGACACCATGAAAGGGCAATGACTATTAGACAAATATCAAGTGTTGTCTTGAATTTCTATGATCATCCTATCTCATCAACCATCATAATTTATAATGCAACTTGAAAGCTAATTTATGCTCGCGTTGCACAATACTCGTGATTTGTATACGCTGTATTACTTAAGTGGATCTCGATATTCTCGGGATCGATCAAGGATGGCAAGTTTTAGATCGCATCAAGAAGGTCTACAAGGTAACTAAGTTCTATCTTAAGCACTTCCAATCCATTGACATGGTTTGTTTTCTTCTGCTTAATTTTTATCTTTGTTATAGTGTTTGCCTTTCTATTTCGTGAATGCCACCAAAAATTGTTGGAGAAAAAATCAAACCTGAACGGTTGTATGATGTCATCAATGTTTTGCTTTCCCAATATGTGAGAACAATCTTACAAAGTTAAAGGGGTTGTATGTAAACATGATTTTTCATGTTTAATTTGCAAGGGTTGTTATAGGAAAGGTTCTCAGTATATTTTCTTTGAATTTTTTCATGATTATTTCCCTAGTAACTGTAGAAAGAACCAAGAGAGAATTGGAGGAAAGAATTCTTTGTTTTTTTTTTCATTGAATTAACATGTGTATATATACAGGAGGGATAATCTATATTTCCTAATCTATTACAACTCTACATGTTCGGATTCCTAACTAGTTACAACTCTACATGTTCGGATTCCTAACTAGTTACAACTCTATATGTTAATTTTCCTAACTAGTTACAACTCTATATGTTAACACTCCCCCTCAAGTTTGAGCATAGATGTCAATCAGCCCAACTTGTTACATAAATAGCTAACCCGGTTCTCACTTAGAGCCTCAGAAACATCACCCAACCTGTTTCCTCCGTCTTCACATATCTTGTAGAAATCAAACCAAGTTGTATTTTCACGAACGAAGTGCCGCGAATCTCGATATGCTTAGTTCATTTGCCGGAATACAAGATTCGAGGCACATGTGGCAGAATTTCTCGTTATCACACCAAAGTTTTGTTGTTTCAATCATAGACTTAATGCCGACTTCCATCAAGAGTTGATGAAGCCACATGATTTCACACTACAAGATTGTGTCATCAAGCTTATTCTCGACTCGCACTTGGAACAGAAACAAACTCTACTTCTTACTCTTCCATGAGACTAGATGTCCACCAACAAAAACACAATAACTAGATGTGGATCTCCTATCTTCCTTTGACCTTGCCCAATCAGCATCTGTGAAGCACTCAACCCTATTATGCCCATGATTACTATATAGAATACCTCCCGGAGCTCCTTTCAAGTAACATAGAATATGTTCTACAATCACAATTGTCAACAAATGGAAGACATGACACCTAGAACACCGACCGAGTTCGCAATATTGGGGACGTAGTTACTATATTAGCTCACTCTAACTACTTTCTATATCTCCTACATTCTAAACAACTCATCTAGTAAGGTGTACTGCAGCCATAGGAACCGTATGGCTTTGCTCAATTTTCCAACTCGACAATAAATCAAGCACCTATTTCCTTTGAGATAAGAAGATTCCATGTTTACTCCACATAACTTCAACGCCTAAGAAATATCTAAGCATCCCTGAGTCCTTTGTATGGAACTGGCTTTGAAGAAAGGACTTAAGGGATGAGATTCCTGTAGAGTCACTCCTAGTGATAACAATATCATCCACAAACACCACCAACAAAATGATACTTGAACTGGAGTTCCAGTAGAAGACGGAATGGTTAGATTTACTCTCATGCAAGCCAAATTTCTAAACTACTTGGGTGAATTTACCGAACCAAGCATGAGTGGACTCAAACAAGCCATATAACAACTTTCGAAGATGACAAACCTTCCTTATCTCCCCCTGAGCAACAAACCCTGGAGGTTGCTCCATATACACCTCCTCCTAAAGGTCGCCATGAAGAAAGACATTCTTTAATACTGGCCACGAAGATCTCAATTATGAGCTGCACCGTGGAAATAAAAAGCCGAACATATGTCATCTTAGCAATAAAGGTATCGTAATAGTCCACCAGGTCTTACCAGCATTCTTTGATTAGTGCCCAAATAGTGCTATTTTGAACCCTGTTTATTGGAGGTTTTGAACACTTTTTGTGTACTAATCAATTTAATTAATCCGATTGGCACACTAAGGTCTCTGTTATTCTACTAATCGCATTTTGTGGCTAATTTTGTAGTTTTTGCAAGCTAATTATGCCAAAATTGTTGAGTCGATCAAAGCACGAAGAATTCGAGTCAAACTTAGCATTGCGCATCGAAACTGTATGAAAGCAAAGAGCATAAATGCAAGGAAAACGGAGCTACGTAAAATTTGTAGTCATAAAATGCTTTATGCATTTTTGGTTTTGCTCACGACCATCCTTTTGACTTCTTTTTTTTTTTCCAATCTTTTCCTTCATGTATTATGGGTATTGGAGGGTATTTGTTGTTTATTTTAAGCACCCATAGGCTCAAATCAAACTGAGAAAGGATTCTCATTTTTTTTTCTTTTTACTGGATAGGGAGCTTGGTGGGGAGGGAGTTTTCCCGCCGCTACTTTTTCTTTGTCATTTTTCTGCTATTCTCAAACACCCTTGAGGATGACAATAACCTAAGGATGGTTGGTTAAACCCCCTCCATCCTTGAAGAGGAGGGCCACTTGGCAACGGTTTTGAGGTAAAATGTTGGTTCTCTTGCTTTTAACACAAGAAGTTATTGTCATTTATGTTTCTATCTCTCATTCTAGGTTTAAATCTCTTAAATCTACCTTGATTAACATGTATTGCATAAGTTTTTAGGTTCCAGTTGGATGCTTATTGCCAGATCCACCGAGATTCATTAGTTACCTCTCTATTAGTTACTATAGGGTAGATTTGGGGGATGTGTTTATTTGTCCTGTAGAGCATTTATGCTCAAATGCTATATTTCAAAAGGAAAATTATTGTATTTAGTTTTTATGGGCCAAACAGAAGATCCGATTCAGGAAATTACTATAGGTCATCTCCCCAATTTAGGAGGAAAGGGACCCAAGGACCTCTCACACTCCTAGGACTTTCAAACCTAATGGCCCAATGCTTCCAAGCGCTTCTTGCATTTTATTTCACCTTATTTTGTCAAAACAATACCCTCACTGCTTTTTTATCACCACTTTAAATCCAACTTGAAATTCATTTGAGCCAACTGTTAATCATTTGTAAGGAAAACCCATCCCTTGTGTTCAACTCAGAGCCACTACACTTGCAGCTAAAGCATACAGAGTTTTTAGGCTTATAGCATGTTGATTCCTACCTCACCCTACCGGCACCTCGAATCAAATGGCTACTGTCACGTAGATGGTGCCTAGGTAAATGTTTATTTATTAAACTTGTGATCCACATCACAAAGTATCAAGCTACATTTCAACCCTTTTGTCTTTACTTTTTTTCATCTAGCAAATAAGAAGATCCAATCTATACTATCCATATAATTTCTATTTTTATTTTTAGCTAACATTAACCCTTTTCGTAGTCTGCTTTATTTTTGTCTGTGGTCTTGTGTCGCTTTTATAGGAGCTTTGTACTAGCTGATAGGAACACAATTAAAAGTTAGAGAGGATCATGCTCACAAGAACAGGATGTGAAGCGTAGCATACACAAGGATCATGGAACTCCCAATTCGAGGAACAAAGAAACCAATGGGGTTCACAAAAATCCCAATGCATATAGATCAATGACGGATCATATACATCCTCCAAGCGGTGAGTGCACTACGCATTATGTTCCCGCAGAAGATTATGATTGTCGCCCTACTCTAGTGCCTCTGCTCCCAACCTTCCATGGAATGGAAAATAAAAATCCATATACACAAATCCAGGAGTTTGAGGAGGTCTACAACACATTTAAGGAGGATGCCACTGATATGGACCTAATGAGGTTAAAAGTCTTTCCACTGACTTTGAAGGACAAGGCAAAAATATGGCTCAACTCTCTGAGGTCGAGGACCATTAGGAATTGGGCAGACATGCAAGCTGAATTTTTGAAGAAATTCTTTAACACCCATAGAACCAATAGTCTAAAGAGGCAGATTTACACCTTCAAGGTACCTCCAAACTGCAGAAATCACTAATGTTTGGAAGGTACTGAAACCATCAATGCCCTCGTCCCTCATAATGATACTACGTTAAGAATCACTGTATGATGGAATGTCCGCTATGCGAAGCGCTTGTTGGAAACTATGTGTGGAGGGGACTTCATGAGTAAAAATCCGTAATAGCTATGACTTCAATTATATGGTCAAGACAATAAAAAGGCAATAACTCAACCCTGTAGAAAGGGCAGAGGACGTAGACCTCGCAACCAATTCTAGGAGGCATGTACTCACTCTGTAGGAAAATGGAGATGAAGGCAAAGGTTCACCTTGGCT
This sequence comes from Tetrastigma voinierianum, assembly GCA_016808115.1. Lineage (NCBI taxonomy): Eukaryota > Viridiplantae > Streptophyta > Magnoliopsida > Vitales > Vitaceae > Tetrastigma > Tetrastigma voinierianum. The sequence continues at coordinate 21,214 of JAEQBH010002323.1, read as the reverse complement.
AGAAGGTCGGAAGAGTTTGAAATGAGAAATCAATAGGTAATGCGAGTCACAGGTCTCTGCACACATCCACGCTTCCATTTGCTACCCACCGATCACCAAGGAGAGCATCACAATCGCTTCCTTCGCGCGAGGGATTTGATGGCTGAGCATGCCAATGTTGTGGGCCAATACAAGCCATCAACCAATGCCCAATACAAATAACACAGCAATCCCACCGGGAGGAACCACCCTAATCTCTCTCGGGAAGCTGTGGTCCTTCGTTGTACGTCCCAAGTGCACAAAGAAGCAAAGACAGTGGCTCCTCATCTCACCATAACCACCACCATCCTCATCTCCAGTTGAGCAAGCTATTTTAAATCTGAGTAAGGTGGTAGGCAATTTTGTGGAGGAGCAGAAGACCATCAATGTGCAGCTAACTCAAAAAATCAACACTGTGGAGAGCACTCTTAATAACATAATGGATGGGCTTCAAAATGAACTAGCTCAGAAAATAAACAACCTGCAATATTCCATCACAAGACTTACCAATCAGCAAAGAAGTGTGAAAAAGGAAATTTCTTCCCTATTATTGTCCATCCTGTGGGGATCCATGAGATAGCCTTTGCCAGTGAACCTGCCCCCAGAATGGATGAAGTAAAGGCCATTATCACTTTGAGAAGTGGTAAAAAAATTGAGCAGCCAGTGCTTAAACCTGTTGAGGAGACCAAGGAAGAAAAGGAAGTGGAGCCAGAATTGATAATTATAAAAGAAGATTCCATGAAGAAGAGTATGCCTCCTCAATTTCCTCAAGCATTAAAAGGTAAGAAAAAGGCTCAACTCATCAATTGAGCAGGCAAGTGAAGGTCAACATCCCTCTTTTAGACATGATCAAGCAGGTCCCTACATATGCTAAATTTTTAAAGGACTTGTACACATTAAAAGAGGATTAAATGTGGATAAAAAAGCCTTCCTAACTGAGTAGGTAAGCTACATCTTCCAGCATAAAACCCCCGTGAAGTACAAGGACCCAGGGTCCCCACCATCTGAATACTGGGGAACCAGTGGACAAGGCAATCGCTGGATCTGGGGCCAAGGTCAACCCGCTACCGCACCGCATAAGCAGCTGGGTTTGTGAGGAATTAGGCCACCACCATCACCTTATCTTATCGATAGATCCGTGAAAATACCCAAAGGCATAGTTGAAGATGTTTTTGGTGAAGGTGGATAAATTTTACTATCCCAGACTTCGTCAGTTCTTGATACGAGCGCCGGTATGCATAGTACTAATTGGTGTACCCATCATACTTGGGAGGCCATTTTTGGTCACATCAAATGCCATTATCACTTCCAAATGGAGCCTTCACAGGACCATCTGGCAACATGATTGAGCCAAGATCTTCCACCTAAGTAACAAGCACAAATCAAAGGAAGAGCAAGAGCCAAATGAAGTCTGCCTGATTAGCGCAGGTGTAGGAAAACATAGTGCTCACAAACTGCAGAAGGAATTGATGAAAAACAATGAAGTGTTTGATGGAGAATCCACGCCTCACTACTCTCCAAAGACTAATCGATTCCCCAGCAACACCGTATGCGAAAGTGCTTAAAACAAAGGGGCATAAGCTAAAATATGTCGCAGCCACCTCACAAATGCATGGAGGGACTTCTCCTCCTTGATCTTCCATGAACCTGAAAGGCTACCTGAGTAGGACTGGTTTATGTAGTAACTCAAAAGCCACTCTAATTTTTGTTAGACTTTTATTTGCTTACTTTAAGTTTAATTTGTAGTTTTACATAATTTTCTTAATTTTAGATTTGTTTTCTTTGTAATTTTTCTTACTTTCTTCTTTTCAGACTATAATTTTTGGTATTTTCCTGGGCCTCACAGAAGTGTATGGGTAAAAATAATAGGCTACAAGTTGAAATTTTCGCAGCCTGTGAAATTCATGTGCCTGCGTCTCTTCGCCTGTTCAGCTCCTAAGATTTTTTTGACCCTTCATTCCTGTACTCGCTTGCAAATTTATCCAGATTTTTTCGGGCTCTACTTAGTGCCCATTTATGGATACTAACAGTGGAGTCCGGCTCAAGAAAAAGAGATCCTCCCATCTTCCATTCCGCCCTTTCCAATCACCCAAACAGGTCTCTGACCTGCTGGCGGGCACAGCCAGCCCTGGGTGAGCCACTCTTCTTCACTCCCCGGCCTCCGGGCCCCGACCTTACCACCGAACCACCACACGACGCTCCCGCATCGCCCATCGCCGCCGACTGGGCCTCCTCACAAGGCCCTCGCATCTCCCCGCCCGCCCGCCTCGTTCCCACCGGGCCTCCTACTCCACGCAGGTATGACACGAGGGTTGGGCCCACTCCGCCATCTCCTGCTCACCCGCGGCCATCTCGAAGGGCCCCACCTCAAAAGAGGGCCCGGACTTCGAGCCCGGGCTACTATCCGCTCAGGTCCCGTGGAGCCCTATCTCCCCACCTATTCAAAACACTGATGACTTCCCTGATCCTGCCTCCCGGCTTCTATTATCCGGTACTCTTCTTCCATTGCGCCCCATTACAGTACCAGATTTGGGGCATTCTCAAGAAGTGCACCGCGAGACATATTATGATTCTCGTACTTTACTACTGGATCCCGAGCCCAAAGATTCCATGAGGCTTGTGTAGTGGTAATTCTGAGCTCCTGTATGACCTTGCACCGCCTTTCACCTCAGTGGCTGCGGAGTTCCACCATACTATGACATCTAGCAGTACCCCATCCCACTGTTATCCATTTCGATCACGGCCATGATGTGGACACTCGGGCCGCCGATATTGCAGCCGCATTTCATTTCTTTATTGTCCTCGCCAACTCGGCTGACTACAGGCTGTGGCCCCACCCCTTGCTTAGGGAGATGGTTCGCATATTATCCAAAGACATAACAGTAGGTTTGTAATTCTTCCCGAGACACCTTTCCCGAGCATGCCCTTACTGACCACATACTCGTATCTAACATCTTCCCACTTGGCATATCAGACAAACAAGAGGAGTTATACTGGAGGATCTATACCGCAAATATGAGGGTTATTAGTTCAGCCCTGCTGAGCTCTTTATGACATCCTTGTTCCACTTTGAGGACAAGGTTTACCGCAGAAACCTGATCCGAGCTAAGTCCACATCCCTTATGTTCCCGAGGCTACTATGCCAGGTGTTAGAGCATCTGGGTTTTCCTATTGAGCCCCGATTGGAGCGTCGCCAATATTGCGAGGCCGTTCTTACTGTTGACAAGTGGAAGTTTCTTCTCTATGTCAACACATCTCACCTTAGGAAGTAGCTGAGGACATTGCAGTTAACCATCCTGCAGAGAGGATACAGAGGAGCCCCAGATTACACCATCCGCAGCTTCAGTAGTCACTACTCCATTACCTACATCGTCGGCATCCTCTGCACCTTCGGTGCCTCCAGATTCTACACCGTCAGTCAGATGGACCTAGTACATCAACTCCACCACTGCATCATATCTCCATATCCACTCGGGATTTTCTCACTATTATGGACGCAGTCCACACCTTCTCAACCACATAAGCATCTTTTCCGGCTGCCCACACAGCTTTATCTAAGAGAATGACACGCACAAAGACCGCCATTGCACATAACCACGCCATCCTCGTGACCGTGAGTCACCGACCTACCTCCCATCTCTCCATCAATACCGCCTGTGCTCTTCGGGATCATCCTCCTAAGCACCAGCAGGCTTTCACTCACCCAAGACCCACCATAGCCTTCACTGGACATGCGTTAGCGAAGAATAATAATGTACTTCCAGCCTTCCACCACCGCCACCACTAAGGAGGTAGCACTTCCTTCTAAATTTCTAATTTGAGCCCCATCGGTGACAATGTGATATTTGGTTGTGGAGAGTTAGCAAAGAAAGTGGCTTTTACATTTATGTTTTGTTGCTATTTCGAGCAAGCTTTTGGTGAAGATTAACACTTAATGTTTAGTTTCTGTTTGTGCTGTTTTGTTTTGCTGTGAAGTCACATTTCTTTTTGCAAATCTGAAAATATAGCCATATATCTTTTATACTAAATCCATACAAATTCTCAATTTCATAGTTTGCAAATCGCCTCCCCCTCTTCTCCTCAAATTTTGGCTCTTTTCCTAGCTTGGGTACTTTGAAAAATTGAAACATTGTCCAATGCTGTTGATGTTAGATTGGTTCCATGCTTAATTAAGTGGATAGATCAGTTAAATTCCTTAGTGCTTAAATCTTTTTCTTCCAATTTAGCTAATCAAGCACACCGTGCACACAAGGTTTCAATAAAGTAAGCCAAAAAATTGCCTAACCTCCCAAAACCCTGGGTGAAAGCCTATCCTAGTTTCATTTACTACCTTCAATAGGTTAAGGATCCCCAAGAAAAGAAGGCCAATGAGTCTTCCAAAATAAAAAGAAGAGAAAAACAAAAAAAAAAAAAAAATTCTTGTAACGCTTGCTTGAAACCTGGTTACACCTGGCCCAAGGGGTATATGGCGAAAGTCTTTAAAGCCTAGTGCCTTAAGCCAACTGGTTGGGAGCCACCGACTTAGTGCTCGTTACATGGGTGGATAGGTGAGGTCTAGCAAGTTGTAGGTGCTGGAGTCTCGAAGTCATTCAAGTCCTGTGGTAGAAACCTCGGTTGCCAGGGTTGAAAACTTTGCGACTCGATGCCCCAAGCCTTAAATTGGTGGGAGTCATCAGATCCCTCAAGCATGGACTTTGGTGAAGAAAGCATGTTCCTCAGTGCATTGCACCCTTGCAACACAAAAAGAATTGTGGAATAAGACTGGGTCCTGATCTGTTTTAGTCGGTTAGTGTACTAGGTCAGCGTAAAGAGTCGTCAGGAGAGTGCACAAAGTGTTCATCGTCAAAACTATTTATATAAACACTTAGATTTCAAGTTCCCAGTTGATTCTCTATAGAAGAAAACTTTGATGCTTAATTTTATTTATCTCTCTTCACTCTCCTCTAGGATGGTTATTGGGCAGGGTTAAGGGTGATTCTTACTAAGGGTTAGGCATTACTAATTACATACTTTTGAAAATACCATTTTCAGAACATAATTTTGCTATTGTTTTGTCGTCTTTCTTTCTTCCTTGCTAAGGATTAGTACCTAAAAGGTGCTATTTGAGTCCTATTTATGATAGGTTTTGAGGCTTTTGCGTAGATTTAACTATATTAATTGCCGATTTACATGTGCGGGTCCTTTTAGTACTACTGATTTTGTTTCAGGTTGTTTTTGATAGTTTTGCAGGTTTCTGGGGAACTCCTCACTTCATTTCTAAGCTTGGCTTCAGATTGATACCCGATTTCATGCGAAGTTCTCGCGATTTCATCAAGCCGGGATGAAGAAATGTCAAGGAACTCAAGAATGGAGGAACGCAGGGAGGATGCGTGTGAGAGCGCAGTGATTTTCGCTTATGCACGCTTGTACCGCAAGGATCGCGAAATTTTCGCATCCCGCAGCTAAAATTCCTCGCGAATCCCCGCGAAATTCCTCGCTATGCATTATTTTTTCTATGATAGCCAAATTCCCGCTTATCATAGCTAAAATCGCCATCATAGCCGGTAATTATCGGCGGCATAGCGAAAATTAATTTTCGCTTATGTTACATTTTCGCTATGATAGTTTAAATTCTCGCTATCATAACGTAATTTCGCTATGATAGCAAAACTACCACATGCATACAATCATTCCCCTCTATTTTTTGATCCAAACTACTCGCTTGTGTAATCCCATTTTGTCCCCATTGTAATCATATATTCTCGTATTTTGGTATTTCACATTATCTGTTATGGCTATATAGTTTACCTTATGACTTTTCAGAACTCCAACTTATCCTCGTTTCTCATTCACGCAAATCTTTTGTTTTAGTTACGCTTTTTCTTCTATTCTTTCTCTTATTTTGGTTGCCAAACACCCCTGGAGGATGATAACTCAAGGGATGTTCGCTAAGCTCAAAACCTTGAAGAGGAGGGTTAGGTTATTAATGGTGGTTTGCGGTCCTCATTTTAAATGAAATGTGCACGTATTTATTGTTCCAAACTCTTTCAAACTAGGCTTAAAGCCATTTAATGTGTTTCTTTTGGTCAATACTTATCATGCTTTAGGGTTCAATGCATTCTTAAGGGTAGATGCACTGACATTCTTTAGATGTCATTTATGAGCCATTGAAATGAGGTTAAATGCTATGTTTTCAAACTGCTAGAACATTAAATGCCTGGGCAAGACATGTTTTCACTTCAAATAGGGAAGTGTTTTAAGGGGTTATTTTAAAGCCAAACAAAGATCTCGTTTTGGCTATGACTATAAGTCATTTGCTCCTAATGCGAGGAAATAACCCGAGACACCTTTATAACCCCATTTTATCAAGCTTAGTAGCCCAAAGCTTCAAGGTCGCCATTTCATACTTTTAATTTAAATCGCTTTTAACATCACACGTTAAACAACTGGTCTTCCAATATTGCCTAAATCCAAAATCCAAATGAAAGCCTCACCATTTTGAATCATGATATCGAACTATTTGTGGGATGAAACCCATCCCTCGTGTTCGGACCCTTAGACTGCTTATGTCGCAAAGAGCTTGACTACTAGGAGGAAAATAGGAAACAAATTTTGTTGATTCGATCACTCCTAATGCGGGCACCAATCACTAAGGGACTAGCAATGTGTCGGTTGGGGGGAGTGATTAGTGTCCAAATAGTACTATTTTGAACCCTGTTTATTGGAGGTTTTGAGCACTTTTTGTGTACTAATCAACTTAATTAATCCGATTGGCACACTAAGGTCCCTGCTATTCTACTGATCGCATTTTATGGCTAATTTTGTAGTTTTCGGCAAGCCACCCCAAAATTGCTGGAGTTTATCCTAAGCACAAAATTTTGAGTAGAACCCAAGATTGCGTATCGTAAAACTTAAGGAAAGAAGAGCAGAAATGCAAGGAAATGGAGTTTGGAAATTTGAATTTCATGTACTAAGTAAAATACTTTCGATTTTCGTTTTTCTCCGATCCTCCTTCGACTTCCTTTTTTTAATTTTTCCAATTTTTCCTTCAAGTGCATTATGGGTATTGAGGTATTTTTATTCTTTCTTATTTGAGCACTATATGGCTCAAATCAAATCTTCAGAAGGATTCTCATTTTTTTTCTTTGTTGGGTATAGAGCTTCTGGGCGGGAGTTTTCCCGCTACTTTTTCTTTCCTCATTTTTGCTTTTCTTTCATTTTCTACTACAAACATCCCCTTGAGGATGACAACTCAAGGGATGGTTGGTTAAAACCTCCCATCCTTGAAGAGGAGGGCCACAAGTACCCTAGTTTTGAGGTAAAATGCTGGTTCTCTTGTTTTAACGCAAGGCTATTGTCATTTATGTTTCTATCTCCTATTCTAGGGTTTAACTTAAATGTACCTTGATTAACCTGTATTTGATGCTTTAGGTTCAAAGTGATGCTTAATGCCAGATCTACTAAGATTCATTAGTTGCCTTTCTATTAGTTATCGTATGGTAGATTTAAGGGATGTGTTTATCGTCTCTGAGCATTTATGCTTCAATAAATGCTATGTTTCAAAAGGAAAATTGACAGGTTCGCTTTTATGGCCAAATGAAGATCCGATTCGAAATGACTATAGGTCATCCTCCTCCCCTACGAGGAAAAAGGGACCCGAGGACCTCCCGCTGCCTAGACCTTAAACCCACTGCCCAATGCTTCAAAGAGTTCTTTTATATTTTATTTCACCTTATTTCATTTTCCAAACAATACCCTCTATTGTTTTTATCACCACCTTAAAATCTAAATTGAAATTACCATTTCGAGCCAATCATAATCATTTGTACAAAGAAAACACATCCTTGTGTCTAACCCTAGAGCTACTTATGAAGGCAAAGAAAGGCAAGTACGGCATAGGGGGTTTAGGTTTATAAATATTGTTGATTCCGGACCACCCTACTGGAACTCGAATCAACTCTTTATCCACAAGTCGTGCTTTCAATCGGGTAATTGAACCATCCAGATTAACTTTGACTACAAAGACCAACGACATCCAATGGCTTTCTTCCCAATAGATAATCAGATCAAGTCTCAAAGGGCCATTCCATCTAGATATCCATCTTCTATCATAGCACTATGCCAACCAGGGTGAGACAAGGTGATCGGAGTTAATCATGCATGCATTTTAGTAAAGTTTATGTGTTTTTATAGCTAAATTGCATGATTCACATTCACATTCACTAATATTGCGCTAATCCTCCATACTATAATGTTTTTAGGACATATAGATATTGGAATGAAAAAGGAAGCTAAATAATAAAAGAAAGAACCAAAGCAGAGAAAGCAACAAAGAAGTGCAAGAAGGAGCTTCCTCGCATGCAGCAAAGGAGGCACCCATCGCCGAGAGCGTGAAAGAGCCGCAGCAGTCAGCCTACGCCGCAGGAACCCGAATGGTGGATTTGAGAGCTCCTGGGCATGTCGAGCGAGGACTCCTTTCTAGAACAGGAGCACTAAAAGTTTTGATTTTTTAGGCCATTGATGGCCTTGACTCGAGGTATAAAGAGGAAACAATTTAGAGGTAAACGGGAATCTACAAACTAAGACAAGGAGAGATATGGAGAGAGAGGTCATGGAGACTGATTCTCAGAGATCGTAAAGACGGCTTTTGTATTTCTTTCCTGTCTGGCTTACGTTGAAAATCTTTCACCAGAATGAAAATCACTATGAACTAACTTCTTTCTCTCCAGGGTTTTGTCAACCCTAACCGCACCATTATGGATTGATACTTTAATTGTGGTTTATTTAATATCGATATGAATTTCTATGGTTGCTTTACTCTTGAATTTAATCACATGTTAATACGGCCAATTGTGGCATGCTAAGGCTAGGAGTCTAATATCTAGAGAAGACAGACTTTAGATCGCCGTAAAGTAAACACTTGGGTCAATCAGTGGAATAGATATCCCAGATTCCATGTAGTACTAAGGTTTGCACATTCTCGCATCTCGGAGTCAAGGGGTCGAAGCAGAGATGCAATACACCCCACTAGCAAGATAGGTAGCCATATCTGAGAGAGAATATTTGTAGGCATCAACTCCGCTTAAATATAAATCATATGTACATTAAACAAATGCGCCTATCTAGGTTAAATTCATCAAGTGTGGTAGGAGAAGGAAAAACCCTAGTTGTCTCATCATTACCTTAATTCGAATTTTTAATATTAGGCTTTCCTTAAATCAGTTAATTTAGTTATTATTCACTATGTCCTGATCCAAATATTTGTCTGGTAGGTCACTAAACAAGTACTAACACGCTCTTCGCGGGGAACAACACTTGACTAGCCAACTACACTACGTGAACTCGACGCTGTGATACTTGCGCCGCACGGGTTCCACTTTACCACCCTTACACACTCCACTTTCAGCCCACATGCTGGGCTTCCAAAAGTGTTAGGCATCGAAATAGAGTCCAAATAAGTACAAAGGAACATGACTGAGAAGACAATTGCTATAGGTTCAAATGAGAAATTTGGTAAAACATAATCAAGGCCTACTTACAAAGAGCAATAGAGATCATCATCAAGATCTCGGATTCGATGATGAAGAAGTCATGGAGGGACCAGATTGCGGGTTCTAGTGTCAGTGTGCACCTCGTGGAGTGATAGGAGGCTTTCCTAGAGCAAGAATGGTGGGAGGGGCCACCGGGGTGGTAGACAGTATACACCTAGCAGGCCGTCCCGCCCCTCGACCAGCGTGGGCTCAGTGAAGAGAAAGTGACATTCTAAAAAAAACTCGACATCCACGTAAAACCAAGTACCTACGAAGACTAGGCAAGAACACTGATACCCTTTTGAAACTCGAAATAAGCAAGAAAGTATACATTTTAAAGATTTATAGTCAAGTTTATTACTGAGGGCTAACATCTCAAATACAAAATATGACTAAATATCCGAAAATTAAGGTATCAGAGTTTATTGGGGAAAGGATGGGATACTGAGTGCCCTAATTCAAGAATCGGGAGCGCAGCATTCAGTTAATCAAAAAGCAAGTCGTGGAAACACATCAGCCTTAAATGCTGGGGGCACATGTTCTGAAATAATATGCCTGTAGTTTCAAGGAGGTGTCTATTCTTCCTCTTAGCAACTTCATTCAGAGCAGAGTGTCAACACAAGAAGTCTGATTATGATCGTATTTTGAAGCATGAAGGATTGAAATTGTTCTGAAACATATTCTTTTGCATTATCACTTCTCCGATTTTGAACATAAACATGGAATTGAGTATGAATCTCAGCACAAAAGGCATGAAAATGAGAAAACAACTTAGAGCGGTTTTTCATTAAATATAACCAAGTGGTTCGTGAATAATCATCAACAAAAGTGACAAAGTATCAAAACCCGATTGGGGACACAACTATGCACGGACCCCACACATTTGAATGGACTAACTCAAAAGGAGCTCTAGCTTATTTATTGACTCTAGGACTATAACAAAGGTGATAATGTTTTGAAAATTGACAAGAGTCACAATCTAAGGATAGCAGACTCAAAAACTGAGGGCATAATTTCTTTAATAATGGAAGTGGTGATGACCCAACCTAAGAATGTGTCTTAAATGGTGTGGTGACCTAGAATACACATGTCTTGGGATTGTAGGATCAAGGATGTATAAACCCCTAGACTCATGGCCTCTACCAATAATCTGCCTACTACAAGATCCCGAAATAGATCAAAATCAGAAAGAAGTCGAGATAGAACACTCTAAGTGCTCGAAAGCACTTGTTAAAGATTTCATCAAATTAAAAGAGAAATTTGGTAAACTCAAGACTGATGTCAAAGGAATAGATGGAGTGGGCATAATTGTGCTTGACCTAAGAACATATGAAACATCCTCCGCTGCAGTAAATAAAGTGGGAAGTTAAAGGTCAGGACTAAAAGGTAGAGAAAGGACTAGTGGTTACCTATCATGTGGATATAAAGTAATTCCGCATTCAATGACCTATCTCAAAGATAAAGAAGATACAAAGCATTTATTTGGGTTACTTGATACAAAGAATTGTAGTAATCGAGGGAGATGGACCTCAATGAGTCCTGATACAATTGGAACCTGGCTAATTCCAAGGTTGAGAATTGAACTTGTTGATTGGATGCCTTAGTAGTAGAAGCAATATGAGCATACTGAAATTTTTTATTTTGATTTTGTCGTTTCTTGCAATCTTGTATCACATGACCATGCTTATGGAAATAATGACAAACAATTACCTCCATAACCAGGCTCCTGTTGTTACTCGTTTCTATTTTATCGCTTCCCTCTAACTCAATAGCCTGGTCTAATAAGAGCACCGCTGTCTGTAGATACAAGGGTAGGTGAAGAGACTAAGAGGATGATACTCCTAGCTAAGAACTCGCAAGGTCTCCCCGGGAGAGATGACATCTAGGACTAGATGCATCCGGCCTTAGCCAGAATCATACTGTAAGGAGCAGCAAGAAATTCCATGAACTGCCATATGTTCTCGCTGACTTCATTTAAACTCTGACATTTGGACTAAAGGGTATAAGCATATTAAGTTCTTCATGTATCCTTTATAGGCTATAAAATTATGAGTACTAGATCCACACAAAAAGCACTAAAACTACTAGATCTAGGAACCAAACAAGGAAACCAAATGTACTAGAGGCCCTGTCGACTACGAATGACCCCGCGAGGAGTCTAAGGTCAGGTCAGTGACTTACTTGTGCCCACACATAAGACATGTGGAACCGCCTCGTAAAGCTTAAATCGCGTGAGTCGCCACGCCTCAAAACCCGCTTCTTCATTCAGATCTATGCGTCATTAGTCATAACTCCACACTTGAAGATGATCATCTCTGAAACATTCATCATCTTCCACTACTAATAGATCTCAAACCCTTCCAAAGTCCTCCAAACAAACTAACCAGGCTCATATACATATCAACTAAAGAAGACTGAAGGAAGTTAATTTCTGCGGTTTTTTTTTCATTGAATTCAATACGGTTTATACAATGTGCGAGGGATAGCTCCATATTTCCTAACTGCTACAATGCTACATGTTAGGATTCCTAACTGTAGTTACAACCTATATGTTAAGTTTCCTAACTAGTTACAACTCTACATGTTAACAGTATCAATAAACCCCATTTTCTATATTCCCTTATAGAGCAAAATGGTGATGTCACCGAACCTGATGATTCCTCCAGATGGTTGGAGGTAATTATTATCTCAACATAGTGAAAGACTTTAAACTTCTTAATTTGGTCGGAATTCCTCTCTCTCTCTCTCTCTCTCTCTCTCTCTTCTCAGGTATACAGGCAAGGCAAGGTATGGTTACATATATATATGAAATCCATTTTATAAATCAATTGAAGCCTTAAAACATTTTCACCGTGAATCCTTCTAAATGTTCAAATGTTTCTTTGGCCATTGGTCGTAAGATTTCAAATTGTAATAGTCAATCATGTTGGTTTTTCTTTTCTTTTCCTTTTATTTCTTTCTGGTAAATCTTCATTTTTAAATCTCTTTGAAGACTAACAAAAGAATGGTAGCTGTGCATGTCTATGCAATCAGACGCTGAATAGATGTTGTTTCTTGGTTTTTAGTATTTAAATTTAAAACTCCTTATTCTTCCTTATATCTAAATAGAGAGTTATTCTAGTGATTCTCAGGTCTCGATGTGTGTTTTGTTCATGCGCACCACCTGAAATAAATTGTCCCCTGGCTTAAAATTTGTTTCACAGCATCCAGACTCCATAAAGTTTAGTAAATGTTTTCATCCACCTTGCACAGCTTATGCGTGCTACTAACATTCTTGACTCCTACGCCATACTCTACCTCATGGCACCTCTTATGATGAGTCTATTCTGAAGCCTGCTCCTATACCATTGTTCCCATCGAATCATCTTCTCTCCACCTAATTCTCGTAATGAACTCTGATGTTTCCACAAGGTGTGGATACCATTATTCTATGCCTACCGATCCATTCAACTGGAGCATTTGATCCACTTTCTTCATTGAAGTGCTCATTAATTCCATATGCTCCATTACATGGTACCCTATAGATCAATATGTCACTTTGGCTTACTTCTCTTTATCATGCTCCATTGCTTCTTGTCTTTTGTGTCTATCGTTTCCTGTATGTAGAGACTTTCTTTTGATAATCATCATATTTTAGCTTGATGAAGAATGCCTTTAATACTGAGTGATTTACATGAAGAAATCTCTTCATGGAGCAAACTATACTAGATATATAGAGTTTGTTGTCTGGCGGGAAACACATCCGGTTTTTTTCATTGAAAAAAGTCATTATATAGATTGAAGCAATCCCCTGGAGCTTGGTCTGATATGTATCTAGTGATTTTATTGGAAGGTTTGTCCAACGTTTGGCTAAGATCATTCCACCCTTGAAGGATTAAGAATCATATGCAGAATTGTACTTGAAGTTCAATGAGCCCCTACCATCTTTTTTATACGGACAACCAATATGCACATTGCCATGCATATCCTATCATTAGAGGACAAACACATCAGCAGATTGTCATTTATCAGAAGTGGTGATGAAAGGCAAGCTCTGTACTCCATGATAATAAGTCTACCGAGAAGTCAGAGACTTATCTACCAAGGTACCACCATGCATCTAAGAAATTATGATGGTTGTTTTCTTGTCTCCCCTTCACCTCGATAAAAAGCTTTTTTTGGCAAAATTAAATAGTTACCAATTATATATTTGTATATAATCCAGTATAGGAATCGAAGATAAGTCTTGTATTATAAACTAAAAGTCAGCCCACAGCAACAGAAAGGTATGCTGAATTGAAAGAACAAAGAGGTCCACAATACTCGCAAACCACGAGGAGATTCAGAGTTATAACAAGAAATGTCACTTCTTCTCTTGCAACAATAAAGGTTAGGAAAAAGCAAAGTATACCCTTGATTCAAGTACAAATGTCACTTTCCGCATACTGAAGTTGTTCCCTTTACTCTGCAGATCGTAAGAGTGATGCATCAACATTATTCAAAGAAAACAACCTGAGCTAGACCACTTGATTTGGCGGGGCTATGAAATCCTTTTTAACTTAGTAAAAATATTTTGAAGCGTGAAACTCTAAGCCTGGAATAGATAATATAAAAAAGAAAATTGTTGGTTGTCACTCCCAAATCAATGGCACAATAATAAAATATGAAACAAAGACAAATCACCAAAGATTCTATGAAACCATCGCGGAAAAAACCCCAAGGAGAAAACTCACTATGAATATGAGGTAATTAAAAGTAATAACAAAACCAAAGAATTAACCCTAATATGTTGATAAAATACCATCGATATGCTCTAAATTTCGCTACCACAATATATCTCATCTTTGTCAACTTTTCTTTTTCATAAAAAGTTAAAATTCAATGGGCTTTTTAAACTGGATATAAGCTTAAATCAAATCTCAGTCACAAACCAACAATTACTTTATTCGAGGTTCTTAAGTAAATTTATAAATTACCACGTTTGAAATTGAATATTGGTATGTGTTCTTCACCATTGAAAAATTATATAAACTGGCGTTCCATCGGCATTCAAACGCCAGTAATTCATTTCGCTTTCGTAAGAAGCAAAAGTGCAATGAAGATCAGTAATTTGCTGGGCAAAATCATATGCTACCGTCTCGCCATTTAAGCAGTTGGTAAGTATAAACTCGCCTGTACATTAATTTTAGCATTGATGGTCTGATATGTATCGCGGATTGACTGGAAGTACCGATTACAACTTGTCAGATGAATTGCATGAAGTTCAGCAAGCCCTTATCATGCTCTTGTGACAACCGCATTTATGCATACTCAAGCCAAAAAATCCTTTTATATTGCGGAGAGGACAAACATACCAAGTGGACACATTCATTACTGTGATTATAGGTTCGAAGTCCCAAAATTTATATTAACTCAAATCTTGCTCTGAAAACATTTTAGTTATAGGACTACTTATAGGCATATGGGCTTAGGGTCACCTAATGAGAGACGCAGCTTTCTACTTTGTTTAATAGTTTTGATTAACTTGCTTGTGAAAAGATTTCAAATATAAAACTGATTTTTGAGTGACTTTATTAGAATTAAAATTTATGGAAGAAATCCTAAGACTTGGTTTCTACTAAGTACACACACATGATGATTTTCATGGACAATTCTGCATGGGATGTCCTCTTTTATGATTTATTATGAAGCAGTATTTGATTTGTTTTGTCGAGTGCTATTTTGGAGCTCAAGTGATCACAAAAATTTATATTAGTATCACAACCTCTAGGTAGCTGGTAAATTACTGAGGTATAGTGGCTTTAGGTTGGTCTAATGATGAATTCTATTATTTATTATTGACTTTTATTAATCCATGCCCAATGGTGATTAAAATAAGAAAATATTCTCATTTTTACAAATTTGATTGATTTGTGCTGAGTAAAACTTGAAACTTAATAATAAAAAGAGAATCTTGGTAGTTTTTTTGTTAAGATATCGCTCCGCATAAACTTAGGGGTTATTTCATTGTTTCCTAGATATCCCATCCCAAAAGAGACATATAGTTGTCCCCAAACCCCGCTTTAGCTTATCCTCTTATTATTTGAAGGGCATGAGTTTTAGGTGTATGGTGAGTGGTTTAATAAATTAAAACATGTATTAGGTTTTCACCTAGGTTATTTCGAAACTCTATAAAGAGATAAATCGCTTATTAACTAGTAAAGGATTAAACCATAAACTACCGAGACACAAAGTTCTAAGCAACTATGTCCTAAAGGTGAAAACTCCTTAGGGTTTGTCTTAGTGGGTCCTATCGACATCAATGAATACCCTAGACTAACTCCCTGAACGATTAACTACATCCTTGTTACAAAACAGTTGATTAAAGTATTAAGATCGAGATTTAACCTATTTATTTCTTTGTTACATTTGAGACTTAACCCTAACTCCTGATAGCCCCAAGAGAGGGTTCACTCCACACACATTGAGGCTGAGAACACCCACATGTGTGAAGAGATCCAGAACATAGAAGAAGAAGAAGAAACATATATACATATACTTTTTTACACAACTAATCCATGGAAATATACATAAATGTAATATACTTGTTTGATCTACCCTAAGGCTATTTAAATGATAATTTGGGGCAAGTTTGTCATCTCACAAGGCTTATATATCTTTCCATATCAAAATATAGGATCCAGAATATTCAGAAAAGAATCACAAATTTCATGTTGGGCAAACCTTCTGACACTTGCACTGCTTCAGCAACACTGCGTAAATTGGGCAAAAGAGGCTTTCCTAAAAGTTTAAATAGAACTTTTATTTATTTTATTGTCAGCCAGTTTTTCAAAAATTGTAACTCAACCAATTAATTTAATAAAAATCTTTATCTTTGAAACCCCATCAAACACTACAAAAAAAAATGAGAATTAGTGACGATTTTTAATTATGGAAAATAAATTTGTCGCTAAACATTTATATTAGCAAATAAATTTTTAAAATTGTCTCAATATGTATTACATTCAATTAGTTCTGAGGACAAAATACAATTTTTGTCGCCAATTATATTTTTGATAAGAAATTTTGTAGTAATAAATTATTTTATAAAATAATTTGGTAGATAACATTTGATATTCAGCAACAATTTTTTTGCATAAAATATATATTCAGGCAACGAAACAGTCATCAAGAATTTATTGATTATTTTTTGTATTATATCAATAACTTAGACTAGATAATGTTATATAATGTTCAACATATTTACTTTTGTAATCTTTAGCTCATATTTTATGAAATATTAATTCTTTTATTCCCTATAATAATATATTTAGGATGCCCCCCAAAACCTGTTCACATAACTCATGAATATTCGTGGATGTGCAACATGACAATTTCACCTCATAAATCAAGTAGTCCCTTGTAATGGGAGCTTCTATCCAAAATACAAACCTTGCTCTAACAATCAAATAATGACCATAGGTCCATATGCGTAGCAAAGAACGGCCACTTGGGCCCTCGGGATCACTCGCAAAAATATATCAACTATATGCAATACTTCCAAGAGTTAATAAATTACTTTAATACAAACATATATTAAAATTGTAGGAATTCTAATACATGTTATATAAATAACATCAAAGCCATAAGTCAGTTTTTCTTCTAACACGAGGCCTCTAGTGAGTGTAGCTTCCGATTGTCTCCCTGGCACTCGAAATAGTGATCCAATGGATGTATGAAAGCAAAAAGCCCAAGAAAGTGATAATTTCCTTACATGGGTTACCTCCCTACCTATGCACATGTTTCATGACAACAATCACATCCAAGCAAATTCTTCAGCATGAACTCTACTCAAATGTTTACATGACTAACTTATGTCCCGAACTCACTGACTCTGATATCTGGGCTTCTAATTTATAAAATATTTTGGGTTTTAAAACAAAAGCTTTTTGTTCTCGAAAAACTCACTACCGAATTTTGCAAATACATCGATCAACAGGTGAATTGCTGGATATTTCTCCGAAACAGTCATGGGCCTACCGAGATGAATCACACAAACTCTCCAAGGCACTGAAAATCTTCCGCCCAAACTACTCTACAAACATTTTTGCTTGTCTCATTTCTCAGTGTCATGCACTCACAATTCTAATATTCTAGGTTGCCCTAAAGGCATATGTGGAATGCATTATGTCAATTCCAAAATAAATTGGTTAATTACACCACATGCATATATTAACATAATTATCATACAATCATGTTATTCACCCCCAAACATCAATAACACCAAAATTAGCTCACAGGCTAATTATAAACACAAGCAATTCATTTTGAAACCTACTTACAAAAACATTTCACACCAAGAAAATCATCACTATTCATGTGAACAAAGGGAAACTTACCCAAGTTACTGCTCACTACCAAATTTGGGGATTTTCTCCACTCCTGCCTAAAGCTTTTGAGGACCTGACCACGCTAAACTGGGCCTCTAATATCTTCAATCACAAACGATGGCTCTGGCCCAAAGAAGGTCACAAGTAGGAAAAGATCTCTACCTTTGGAGTTGTTTAACTCCACAAAATCGTTGTCCATGAGTCCCCACGTGAGCAACTTTGCTTCTTAATTCATTAAAACCGATTGTCCGAATGGCTTAAATCCAGAGAGGGCGGAGCACACTCTCTCTTCTAGGAACCCAACTCACGCCCAACGCATCAAACCCTGCTCCAGCCACGCCATTTTGTGCTCAAATGAAGCAGGATGATGACTGCTCATCTTTTCGTCTTATTATCATTAACCCCTATAATTCCTACTATGTTCCCTCATTTCGATTTTTGACACTTAAAGCAATAATCTCTCGTCATTCATTCTCATCATCTCTAATCTTGTAACATGTGTCATAAGAGTACATGTAATAGGTGACTTTTGTCACATCACATGTCTCTCAAAACCGTTTACTTATTAACAAATTTTGATTCTACCTAAAAACGTGAAATCTGACTGCTCTAGAATTTTAATAAATTCACGTGTTATCTAGATTTCCACGAGATGATCTCAAACTGAATCCGCTTCACACCCGAGATCTAGAAAATTTCGAATTTTTACCAAATTACAATTTTACCTCTTTTTTCAAAATTGGAATTTTCTCGGTCTTACAATATTATTATAACTTCATGTGTATCTCTTGTAATATACTTTAATAATAAGATAGATTTGAAATCAAAGTGTCTGTAAATAAATTTCATACCCATCTCATTTAGAAAATTATATGGGGTAGCCTGGACGCCTCTAAACCAGGTGGTCTCAAGACTACCCGACAACCTCATAATATATGATGTTTCAAGTTACCCACGCCATCATAATCCAGTCCCTCATGAGTTTCTACCCAACATCATGACCAGATATACCGTCATAAATGTACCCAATATAACCTAATTACGAGTAAAACGACCACTGGGCCCATGAATGTGTGATCATAAAAAGATACCAACCATGAATCCAACTATATCCACAGTGCCAAGAGTTCAAATATTTACTCTTATACAAATATATATTAAAATACTCGAATTCTAATACATGTAAACACTGCTCAAGCCACACCCGATTTTCTTTCTAATCCAAATTTAGATTTGTCATCTCTCAGACGCTCCCAGACCAGAAAATAACACCTCTGGTTGTGGTGAGCTTAATGCTCAGCGCAAAGCAATCGCCCCAAGTGGCCACTTCCACCTATGCAAAGCAGTAATGTTCCAATTAAACAAACATTCAAGCAATTGCATGATCCTACTCAACATGTCTACATAACCAACTCGTATCCCGAGTCCTCACCCGACTCTCTCACACTCGCTATTATTTTGGAAATAAGACACCTCCATATAGAGAGGATTTGAATCAAATGCCCGACAATTGATATATTATTTGTTTGTGGACTACCCTCCGATGAATATCAATTGGGCCGCTCCGACGATTGATATTTTTAGTTTGGACTACCCTCTGACAATGAATATCTTTAGACAACCCTCCGAACCATTTTCTCTAGACTCGTCTCATGCACTAACCCCTATAGTCCCAAAGATGTTCTGCTGCATATGAATGCATGTATGCCAATTCCATTACAAGATAATTCACATGCAAATATGTACACATATATTCACATAAAATTTAATCACACAAGCCATGTTATGCAATTATCATTTAAACATCAAATTAGTTCACACTTATTAACAATGATCAAACATACAAGCAATTCGATTTTAATCACTTCGACTAGTAAACCTATATTTCCTCACAAATTATATTTTGTGAAATTATCAAGCTTCGGGAAAAGTAAAAACCCTCGCATCGCTCCTATCAAACACAAATCATCTGCCTACTTTGCGACCCGCATTTCTCGCTACTCGGCCTCAATCAAACCAATACATGATTTGTGGAACCATTCATCACACATGAACCCAAACAGTCCAGAACTCGACACGGACTGCCTGTGGGTCTCAAACTGAAATACTTTGCCCAAGATTTGGAACCCGATCAAACGCCGCTCGGCGCGCCTCAACCAACCAAACACTAACATAGTACTTAAACGAAGAATAAAAAACCTAAGTAGGGAGAAACCTACCTCGAGTCTTGAGAAAACTCCTAAACTGTAATTACGCTAAGCTCCTCTCCAGAGCGCTTCTCCTTCTTGTCTCCGAAGATCACTGACATCTGGATTGCCCATATTTCTAGAGAGAAGGAAGACTCTCTCTCACTAAAAATAAAATCTGAAGCTCATTGTCGATTTTTTTTCCCTTCTCCCACGTTTTGGTCTCTTTTCTATTTGAGAAGATGACACTATTCGGTATTTTGGCATTTAGTTTATTTAAAACAAATTCAAAAATGACCATTATGTCCCTCTTTTACCAGTTTTGACATTCGGCTCTATCTCGGCCGTCCATTTTCATCATTTCTCTACTCATGCCACTTATAGCACATGAGTACTTGTTATATGTAACTTTCGTCGCATCAAAAATCGTTTTACTGCACCCGAAACGCGATGCCTCGAAAAACGTGTCAACTTCGACTGTCTCGGAATTCTACGAAATTTTATGTGTCAGCTAGATTTCGCGAGACGGCCCCAACGGTATAATCCGCTTCTCACTATCCAAGATCTAGAGAATAAATTCGATTTTTAACTTCGAAATAACAATTTTGTAATCGAAATTACGCATTTTGCCATTTTTCCGTAAATTAAACTCTGGTCTTACAAAGAGTAATGGGTCGGTTGAGCATGGGAAATTCCAAAGTTTAACATTATTTTTAATTACTTTTAATTTTGTTAGTTACTGTGAAATAGACACATTTTACAAATGATTAAAATGTTATAATTTGTGTATAACATTTATAAAAAATATATCATTATTATTATTAAATAACAAAATAGAAATTAAATTTAATTTCATTTTAAAAATTGTTTTTTATGCAAAGGTGATGTGAATTAAAATAATAATTCCTATTTGGCTCCTTAAGTTTGGAAAAACGTGAACTTGTTAAAAGACCTCAAAACTTGGATGCAAAAACCTAAACACGTCCCAATAAAGCCGAGAGAAGTGAATTGAAAAAAAACTCACCTATTACCATCACTATCCTTAAATGGTTGGATTTTTATATGTGAGGTTAAATGACCTTTAAACTAGATTTTGATTGAAAGGATCCTTTTAACATGGATTAAAGTCTTCAAAATATGAGTATGTTTGAGT
>JAEQBH010002322.1:0-66806 GCA_016808115.1 Tetrastigma voinierianum | reverse complement strand
GCTCTGGTAGTGTAAATACCTGTAATTAGGAGGCATGTGATTCGATCTTAAAGCATCTCTAATGCTTTAGGTCGAAATGAGAAGAAAAAAGCACCTAGTGTTATTGGTAGGTTATCCGACTCTATAGGCTTATAATTAAATTAGGTGCAGTCACTCGAAAAGCATATTCATGAAACAATAATAGAGTAGAATTTTGACTTCTAGATCTAAGAGGATTGTCCAATTGCACCAAGTACCTAGGAATTTATCATCTCTTGGTATCCCTTAGCGTCATAACTCCCATTAGTTAGATTTAGAAATTTCATTAGTTTAGTTTAAATTATGTTTTACTATCACAATTGTTAGTTCGATATTGAGACGATTATAATTTTGCAGTACTTAGCATCCCCATTTTCCTAATGGATCGATATATCCAAGATTTTAGTACAAATGATATCTGACAAGGGTATACTTGCGTGGTTAGCATTTCCTTGCACACTTTATCGCACATATTTTAAACACAATCACACAAAACGTTTATTTGCGGAAAGGCCAAAAGCAGGCATCCAGTGAAGATTCGAGTCGAAGTTGGATGCAGCAAAGCAGAGGTAATATCACTCCACAAGAAAGAGATGACCGCTGGCCACAATGCCTAGAGACGTGGAAGCACTAATCGATGGGGAACATACAATTCACAAGATAGTGACTAACAACATAGCTAACACCTTCTTCAAAAACTCAAAAGCTTATCGCAAGCAAGCTCAATAGAAAGAGCCCGCCAACTTTGACTTCATGTGGGTGCACAAGTCGATAATCAAGTGGCATTTGCATGGAGTAGAAGGAAGCTGCGAAATACATGGGATCAAGTGAGTCGGTCATGGATGTGACTTAACTGAGCGAGTAAGGCAAGGAGCTCCTATAAGACCCGACATATCAAAAGTCAAGCTGAACAGGAGATGGCACCACGAGGCGAGTACTTGCTAGAGAACTGAAGTATTTTGATTTCTCACGCGAGGGAAGCTATATGTACCTTCAAATTGAGACCAGAGTTTCTAAAGGAAACACATGATACCGGCGCATTGGGTCGCCTAAGAGAAGAGAGTATCAGTATCACGCACCCGGCCTTTCATCGTGTGGCTCAAGATGAAGGAATACGTGTGTTTATAAGTCAAGACATGCCATGCTTTCAAGTTGATGCTACTCTCAAGCTAAGAAGGAAGCGAAGCTTGTTATAGTTTTACCCATTCCTGAAAAGACCATGGCAAAGTGTTTATGGATGGACTTCATTAGTAGGTTCGTAAAGTCAGAGAGGCTTGGATCGCCTTGGTAGTGGCAGAGCAGGTTCTCTGGCATGCTATCTTCATACCAGCTCCCCGAATGAGTGAAGTGTACAGACATCTTCTTCACAATGTTGTGGAAGCATTTCAGATGTTTGAGGATGATAGTGAGATCAAGACACATACCACAAGCAGGTTTTGGTTGTGCTATTCATGATGCTGGGTAATGTGAGTGCAAGTTCTCAACTACTTAATTCACCCTCAGACCGACTGCGACCTGAAAGAGTGAATTGGGATGCTTGGAGGAGTACTTTGCGCCACTGCGTGAGGCCAATAAACCGGCTGAACTTCGAGCCTGGCGCGCTGTTCTACAATCCGCAGCTCAAAGTTCAGCCAATAAGAATTCAGCCTCGAGGTAGTTAGCCTGAACCTCGCACGCCACGCAGCCTCGTTGAGCAACTGTCGCAACGTGAGCCCCACCGCTGCACAAGTTTACGAAGTATCGGCAATATTTACTTGATGAAGCTCGAGACAACCTTGATAAGGCAAGTAAACACATGAAGAAATACGCTGGACAAATAAGAAGAGACCTTGGAATTCGAGGGAAGGTGGAGAAGGTCTCCGTTGAAGTCAACTCCTCAAATTTTGAAGAAAATCCGAAATAAGTAGTTTCAAAGAGGTTTGATCCCGAAGTATGATGGCCCCTTTGAAATTATGAAGCGCATTGGGAACGTGGGTCATGTTGAAGTTACCAGATCAAGCTTCACCCTACATTCTATGTAAGCCAAGTCTATCATCATGATCCTAGTCCTGACAGAGTGCAGTAAACCAACCCACCTAAGGATCGTGGTCAGTTCGACAGTAGAGTCAAAGCATCCTACGGATATGAAGATACAAATCGAAGAACAAGTGGATTGAATGTTTGACCTAGTTGGAATGACGCCCATCATTGAAGCAAGTTCGAGAAGGGTGCTACTGCGGGTAGTTCAAGACCATCAATGAGTATATGGGATGAAGTCAATGAGGACGTCGACTACCTCTAATGAGCGAGGGTTTCTCAGCCCCTCGACTAGATGACCCGAGTTCAATGCGGCATGAGGGCGTGCTAGTTCGGCCCTATGCTCATCATGGAAGGAGATCAAAATCGAGGAAGCAAGTGTTAGCACAAGATGAGAAGCTCAGCAGCAGAGTGCATGAGCCAAGCACGCACATGAGGGAAGGTAAGGACACAATCTAGTTGGGACGCCAGACGTAGCTGCAAGCACGACACTCTCACGCTTAGAGGAGCCAGGTGTGACACTTGAAGGAAAGCAGGATCAGAGTGGGAGAAGCCTGCCTTATATAGGCACGAGAGCCGTAAGGCAAGTTTTAACACTGGAGGCAACAAAGAGTCATGCAAAGAGTAAGGAGTCTCAAGGCACAAGGAGTCCCATGGCACAGGAGTCCCCGATAAAAATGACTAATAGTCCGTGAAGGAGATTTGAGGATGTGCATGTCTTGATCTAGCAAGACAATTAGTCCAGAAGGATTCGTGTCACGGTAAGACAAGAAGACATAGAGTTGTGAGTAGGATTCTTAGCTCGATTTGTGCTAGGACTACCCTCTTTTTGAGCAACCTATATAAAGGGCTCGTGTCTAATTCACAATTAACTGGAGAATTGGATCCATAGAGACATTGAGCATCCCAGACGTGGGGAGCCTTGCCAAAATGTTTTGTATTTTAAGTAACAAAAATATGAGTTAAAGGTTCTACACGATTGTGTCAGGAGAACGGAGGTACTGAGAAGGCAAAGCTTGCTCTTAGGCTACGCACACGCAGCTTCACAATTGGGCAGGACACTACCAAGGGCAAATGAAAAATTAAGAACCATTCCTTCAAAGACCCTTTCCGATGTCTTCTAATGATGTGGTCATATATTTTGTATCCCAATTGCCATAAAGTTATGTTCGTTGGATGGTCTTCTTTTTTGGAAATGAATATAATTAAGCATCCGTGTGTGTGTAGAGATATATATATATATATATATATATATATATAAATTACAATAAAGAAAGAAATTAATTTGTAATAAAAAGCTTTACAAATTGTAGATAAATATGTCATTCCAAGCTGATGCCTAGCTCAACATCTGAATTATGTTAAAAAATTTTAGTGCTGTGACATCCAAATTGTTAATTGCTTCAAAAATTGTACAAATATGTTTTCCCATTTTTAGTAATGGAAATCATTTGACTCATATAAATTTAATATATTGGAGTTAATTCAGACATTGATGGCTAATTATTAGGATACAAATGAGCATATCCCATTTTAAAATTTGTTTAAATATATATATATATATATAATTTTATAATTTTGGTATTTTTCTCTTTTTTAATTTTTGGTATTAGATTTTAAAATAAGAAAGTAAACATAGCTTCAACATGATTCTTAAAATTGCATTTTAATTAAAAAGTAATTTTAATTGAATTTCAGTTCTGATGGTAGGTTGTTTTTTAAGCAGGAAGGGTAGGGTCACAAATCCTCTAACAACATAAATTTAAAATTTGAATAAATGAAAATGGGGCCTGAATTGAATATGAGGATGATCTTCTAATTCTTAGAAAACTAGTCAGAACATATTCTGGTGGTTAAAGGAATATGTAGGTTTACTTAAGGGCGGTTTTCCAACTGTATTCAGGCTTTGCCAGTCCTCTTTGAGCTCAGAAGGATACAATTCAGATAAGATAACCATTCAATAACAGCCAATTTTGGACAAAAATATTCAATACATATCATCTTAATGAAACACACGAACAAAACAAGCAAACATGAAATTAAGGAGACAATTGAGAATTAAAAAACAAACCAGCAAGGACTAAAGAGTTCAATTGTTTTTGCTGTTGTTGTAGCTGAAAGAGATACCTGAGATGATATAATTCTGTCCTGTAAGCCCCAGTTTCACCTGCCACAAATACGAGAATTACTGTGGAGGAGAGAGGGGGACTAGAGATGGAGAAATTAAAGAGAGAATATATGGCTGAGTAGTAATGTACCATTTTTTTAGATTTATTTTCTTGAAGAACTTCTTTTGTTTCATGAGTTCATTTGTGGCTAGTTTTTTCATGCTGGGTGAGTATCATTTCAGAGTGAGTTAGTTGGGCCTGCAAAATATGCCTCATAGATTTTAGAATTAAGTGAAATATGTCTGCATTGCCTGTTTTAAAACTAAGTTATTGGAGAACAAATTTGAAACACAGAAATACCATTTAGTGTTCTTGAAATGATTCATATATTCTCTTCTGTTTGTGTTATCTGTAAGCTCTGTAACAAAAAAAAAGAGTGTTATTTGTGTTTTTTCATAATAATAATAAAAATAAATCGAACCAAACTTATTCTATTTATTTTTTGTATTTCTTGTTTTTCAAAACAAAAATAATTTTCAAAACAGTAACAAATAGGCCTATACTTATATTTTTGCTTTATGTTCATATTTAATTCCTAAATTCTTTTCACCTGGTTTATTTCTATTAATGTAGCTAATCCTTCCTCAGTCTAGATTTTGAGCAGAAATTTGTTTGAAAGAAGCCTGTCAGCCAACATTACAAGAATCAAGACCAAGATAATCAAGGTGTTCTTGAAAAAAAAAAAAAACATGATGAAGGCAGGAATTTTGGCCAAACTGCCTGAAGCCCGGTCGTCGAGTTCAGGTCCGTCGAGATCACCGTGGCATCTGCAAGCACAGCCACAGGTTCAGTCTCAAAGAAACTTCAGAACCACCACTGCCTGGAGATTAATGGATGATTTTGAGGTCTGAGACCAGAATGGAACAACACTAAGTGGCTGAATCCCTCTAGAAATGTGAAGAAGGGAGAGTTGATGATGCGCCCTTGACCTTGGCGGCTGTGGAGGTGGTGGTGGCCGTGGCGTGAAGTCCGGACCGGTCCTTGTCTATTCCATCCATGGCTTCACCAGAAAAACAAACTACAAAACAAATTCTGCTTTTAAATATAAGATAGAGAAAACCTGAGAGGGAAAAGAAAAACAAAAGACTAATAAAAGTATATTGTGTACCAAATCCCTACAAATATATAGTAATAGTATTTTTAAAAGAAACTTCTTGTATATATAGGGAAGAAAATTAATATATTAGTAAGATTACAACATAGGCTTATTTTTCCTTGCACAATAATTAATTTTACTCAACGATTTAAATAATGCCATAAATGGAACTATTATCATATGTGATCAATTAAATGCACTGGATGGAGTCAGATTTTGTTCTGATGTTAATATTAGCCCAAATGAAAGAGCATGGAGACAGAGGATTGTTTAATTTTGATTGTTTTCTTAGGCTCTCAAGTTTGAATCGAGTACTTGAAAAATATTAAGGAAATAATTTTCTCATATTTAGCTTCACAAAGGAAAAATATATATAAAAATTCTAAATATAATCAAAATTCTTAAAATTTTACATACTTTAAATTTTTAGTTCTATATAATAAGAAAATATATAGTTGAGTTAAAGAATATAGAGGAAATTGCTCTAATTGAGGTATAGTTTAAAAAGGCAAGCTCATGGGATATATAAAATTCTTAGTTCTTTGTTCTCATATATAGAGCACTTATCATGTGTATAACTCATGTAATAGAGTGCTTAATGTTTAAAAAAGCAATGATATAGGAGAGGAGGTCCTAGTTAAAGTCTTGTGGGATAATTTACTACATACACAATTAAAATGTTTAGTTGTTAATAATATATATATATATATATATATATATATATATATATATATATATATATATATATATATATATATATATATATATATATAGAGCACATTAATTAATTAATTAGGGTTCCCACCTATTCCCTCACCAAAATGGTTGAGGTGTGTTTTTCCTCAACAATAATGTTACAACAATAATTAATGAATTTTATCAATAATGTTACAACAATAATGTTATCCATTTCACAAAAAAAAAAAAAAACAATAATGTTATCAAATTGAATGATAATATATTTCATATAAAAATTATAATTTATTTAAATAAATTGTTATATAATTGGGCTAATTTTGAAAGAAATTTGGTAACAGATTACAAATTCATAAATCCTTAAAAAATAATCACCCTAAATATTTCTTCAAAAGGTAGTGTATGTAATTCAATAAACCTTTTCAAAAAATTTTAAATGTGATGGGGCAAAGATTAAGAATGGGGATAAAGTATTGTACTTTAATGAATTTTTATTTTTTTTCATTTATTTAAAACTAAAATCACATGGAAATAGTTTAGGGTGGGTCCCATGGGTTAAATAATAAGAAAAGAATAGTTTAGGGTTTAACTTAGTGTTACTAAAAATTGCATGTTTTTATTAATTTCATGGAAATAGTGCATTTCAAGTGATATGTGATACTTGGGTTATATTTTCTCCTTCTTATTGGTCTAATAGTGCACCTCTACATAATTTCTTATTTTCTTCCAAAATTTCATTCATTCTAATTTTTCTCTTTGTATTTTCTTCCATAGTAATTTAGAGTTTCAAATAAAAACTTAGTAAATTAAACTTATTTCACTATAAGGCAATTGTGTATATTGAGATATCTAATTGTATAAGTAGAAGCTGTAAACGTCCACAAACTTAGTTCCAATCTGGTTAGGAGCGTCTACGTTAAAATTTATAGACTGGTAGGTGGGAGTGGCTCAGTCTCATTGAGCATAATTCTACATTCCGCTTTTAACCAAAATATGTTCATCTTCTCTGATCACCCCTCCCTCTCTCCTCTCCTCTCTACCTCAACCCCCATTGAGCTAGAGCAATAATGTAATACTTGCACTAAAGTGCAACACCTTTTAAAATTATTATAGATAAATATATTTATAAGAAATAATTTTTTTTTTCATTTAATAGATTTAAAAAATTAAAATAAAATTTTAATAATGTTTGCCTTATTTTTTATTTTATTACACTAATATTAGTAAAATATTAGAATTTAATTATTTATTGCATACATAATTTATTACATACAATATTAATAAGATAATAAATAAATAAATTTAATATTTTAATAATGAGCCATGCATAATTTATATTCTTTACATTTATAATTTTGATATTTTGAATCCATTTTGATATTTTAAATTTTATAGAATATTAAATATAATTTAAAATAAAATAATTGTTATCATTATTTTTAAATATAAATAAATTATTTGTTATTTTTAATTTTTTATTACCATTTTGTTTTTAATTTCAAATTTACTAAATGAAAATTAAAATTCATTTCTGCTTTTTTAAATAATAAATTTATATTTATAATAAATTTTATTACAAATATTTTTTATAATAATTTAAAGAGTTTTTTTTTTTTTACATTAGTGCAAGGTGTTACATTAGTGCTTTTAAGGTTCAAGGTGTTAAATTAGTCCTATAACTCCAACAGGATGATCAGAGATGAGGGTGTTAAATTAATCCTATAACCCAATGGATGACTGAAAGGGATGAGAGAAGAGGACGATGAGAGAGAAGGTGTGATCCAATAGAGAGAAGAAATGATCATGGGTCCCACATGAGGGCATTTTGGCTTAAAAATGAGCTTACTATTTCATTGCATGTTTGTTTTATTTTTATGTTTCTATTCCATGTTTACAAATATGAGAAACCAAAATTTTATTTTCCTTATTATGGTCCCTTCATTACATTTAAAACACAATTCCCCAATAACAATATGGAATGATAAAATAGCTAGAGGCTCTCATCGACTCTTCAAAGAGTTTGTCAATATGCACAAAAATTAAAGTGCAAAGATGCCTTTATGTTTCAAAAAACATGACATATTATTAGCATTACATAGCTTATCAAAACAATTAAAAAAATAAACAACAGAGAAAATTATCTTGATTTATACTCTATAATGCTCATATTGTAAATTCGATGCTTGAAAGAGGAACTAAGGACCATATATTCACTAGCAGAGCCAGAAAATAAAATGAGGCAAACCTAGTTTTACAATAGTAACTTCGACTATTTTTTGTTTTCAATAAGCTTTCTTAATAAGATTAGAATCCTTTCCAAAAAAAAAAGAACTATGGTCATGAAAGGACTCTAAATAGTGCAGATTTATAGAAAACAAACTCTAATTCTATAACTGATTATTATGATATTTATATATAGGGTCAATAGAGAGACATAAATAGAAAGGGATTCAAATGAAAATTTTTGGATTAATAATAAGAGAAAATAGAAACAGTGGAATTCTTCAACAATGTTACATATCTTGAAATTGGACTCACATGTGAATAATCTTCACACAAATAGCAATCTTGCTCCTGAAACTGAAATGGGCTCCAACAATGTAAGAGCACCACCACAATTTCAACAGTCACTCACTCCCTCTTCAAGTAAATCTCAACGTAGGTTTAATTTTATCCCATTTGTAAATACTATCTCTTCGTATAATTATATGGATAAATAATATGTCTTAATAAATGTTAATGGTATATATGATATTTGAAGCAGAGAGAAACTAAATAATTGGTTCTCTCTTATAATTATATTCACAAGAATAATCTTTCTAAAAGAAAGGCTAAGACACCAAGCTTTTATCTGTAATAAGAGGCAATCAGTGCAAAGGATGGTAAAAGATATACATGCAAGTCCATCACCGAATTGCACGTATTCTTTACCTATTTTATTTTTCAATTAATTATCTAATTTTCATGTTCATATTTCTTTCAATAATATATTGCTCTCTTAATATTTTCTTAAATTCAGACGTTACACCTTCATTTTCTGATATTAGAGTTTTTATTTTATTTACCTTAGGTAGAAAATTATCTGCAGACGCACCCAATATATATCTGAAACACAGTTCGAATTTTGAAAATGGGCCACAAAACGACAACAACAGGTGGAAACAAGGAGAAAAAGCTACCATAAATCCTAGAAACAAACCAAGCAAGAACAACAACAGGAATGAGGATTAAGTCATCTAATTGTAAAAGTAGGAGCTAAATAAATACATTATGGAATGATAAAAAGAGCAAGAGTGTTTTCCCTTTCAAAAGTTCTTCAATATGCATAAAAGTTACTGTTGTGCACCATGGATTTATAATTCAAAAACATGACTTATATATTATTAGTACGGCAAGCATGACAAATAAATAATTCAAAAAAATTAAATATTGAAAATTATCTTGATTTATATGTTCATATTGTAAATTGATGCTTGAAAAGAGAACTAAGGACCATATATTCACTGGCATAAACAGAAAATAAATGAGGGGTATAACCTTTTAGGGACAAACACATGTTCGAATTTTAATAAAGAAATATTTGGGCCAAAGACATCAAATAAATTAATATTTAGAATCTAACCATCTATTCTATGTCCAATAAGCCTAACTCAATTAGGAGCGTCAAAAGCTAAAATGGCTGACATATGGAGAGGGGTTCAAGCCTCAATGAAAGTAGTTTACTACATTATATTAAAAAGTTATTAGCTTTAAAAAAAACCACATATCCCTTGTTTTTCTTGAAAAATAATCTTTTTTTGGGAAAAAAGACTTCTTTTCGTATTATATATTTACATCATCTCTTAAAAAACGACTTACTTTTGTAAAAATATAAGGTATTTTTGTTAAAATCATGATAAAATTGATAACTGGTCAACTTCAAAATTTGTTTTCCAAAGATCTAGCTTTTAATCAAATCACCTTTAATAAAGTATCTTTTCAATTCAAACCATAACGAAAAACAGGAAATGTCTATAAACTATTGTTGTACCTAAGGTTGATATGTTGTCTATACCAAGCTTAATAATGATTAAAATGGCCACTCTACGAGCACTCTCAAGACTGCAGATTTATAGAAAACAATGTCTAATTCTTTTACCGATTTTTGAGATATTTATATTGGGGCAGTAGAAAGATTCAATTGAATTTTTTTTTTTGATTAGTAAGAAAAAAATAGAAATAGTGAATTCTTCAATAATGTTACATATCTTGAAATTGGACCCATTTAAAATAAATAATCTTAAATTATCTTACAAATGTCAGGGCATCACCACAATATCGAAGGCAAACAACTGACTACCTCTTCTTCGAACTAAATCTCAACTTACGTCTAATTATCCCACTTGTAAATACTATCTCTTCGTATAATTATATAGATAAATAATATGATCCATATATATTATTTTATTAAATTGGTTCCCTTTAAAACCAAATTTACAAAACTAATCTTCTAAAAATAAGGCCAAGACACCGGGCTTTTATCTGTATCAAGAGACCAACCAGTTATAAAGGACGGTAAGAGATATACATGCTCACATTCCATTACCCAAATGTAATAACCTTTTACTCATTTTATTTTATTGATTAATCATCTATTTTCATGTTCACATTTTCAATAATTTGTTGTCTTTTTTTTTTTCATTTTTCTTTTAAATTCAGATGTTACACCTTCATTTCCCGATATTAGAGTTTTTTTTTTTATCAACTCATAGTAAAGAAAATTATCTGGTACGCCACTCAATATCTGGTCACGGTTCGAATTGAAAGAAAGCCAAAACGACAAATAAATAACAAAAAGCAAGGAGAGTAAGAGCACACCAACCCTAGAAAAACCAAACAAGAACAACAGCAGCTAGAATGAGGGGGGGAAAATGCAATCTTCAGCTAAGCCAACAAACTTTGCTAGAGCTTTTGATTATGTTCGTTCATGAAAATGAAACTACCATTTTCTGTTGTTGGAGCAGCTAGCTAGCCTTTAATTGTATCTCTTAAAGCCCTTCAATTCCTAAGCAAGTTGAAATGCCTGAAGCCATCTCCTCAGGCACAGGAAATGAACAGGAACTGGAACTAGAACTGACATTCCAAAATTTTAGAAGGCAACCAGCTGGCTCATGCCTTGATTCGTCGGGAGCACCATTGGTCCAGACGGGCTGGGGAGGGACATCCATGTCTGGTCTGGCAGCTGTTGTAATAGAAACCCACTCTAAAGCTTAGTTATTTCCTGTTGTAAACATTAGCTTCTGCCAGAGATGAGCAGCTACTGTCAGGAGAGAGGAAAATAGGGGAGTCCAATTAGAAAACTTATAGTAGCTACATACATATACCATTTTTTGAGGTTCAGTTGTTCTTCAACCATGGCGTTCTTTTGTTTCACCAAATTATTCTCCATTAGTAGCAGCCTTTTCCTCTCTTGGCACACTATCACTTCAGTTGAGAATGTTGCTATCATGGCCTGAACTTATATACAAATGTTATTAATAAAATAACAGAGACAGAGAGAGAAGTTGGAATGACCGAGAATTCTGGGACCTACCTCAAGTTCTTTCAATTTGGTTCTCCAGTTCATTGATGTAGTTAGCCTTTCTCAGTCTAGATTTCAAGAGCAGAAACTCTCGGTTTGAAAGAAGCCTGTGTGAGCCAAACAGATCACCATTGGAAACACTTAATTAATTCCTCCTAACATTGAAAGAAATAACAAAAATAATTGATATATCATTTGAAAATAAAAAGAGATGAAAGTACTGTCTCAATTTCCTGTCATCCATGCTAAGGTGTGGTTTTCTACCCTGACCCACTCCACTGTCATAGATTCGGTTCCGGAGGAGACTCCAGAAGAACCAACAGTAGTACCAGTGGCGGAGACTACAAGATCAGTTAAGATTGGATTATTTTCAGGGTGTGTATACTGATTCTGGGGATTGATTATGGGGCCTAATCCTTCTGGAAATGGCCTGATCATGCCATTCAACATTGGCTATCATCATCAACTCCGGGTTGCTCTCGTTGAGATGGCATAGGAGGTACAAGGCTGAAGGAGCCTGAGACTGAGGAGGCGTGGGAAGGGCAGCGTGGGCCACCAACACGATTCTTTCTGGATCATGTCTCCACAGTATGCCTGCAAACAACTGGGCAACCATTATATTATAGAAATACAGAAACAGAAAAGAAAAATAAAGAAAAGAAAGACTCACAACTTCTATTAACCCTAAGAAGATGTGATAATGTTATGGGATAGAACCTGCCTTTCCCTCTCTATATGTATATATATAGGCAAGAAAATGAGTTCGACACGCCACCAAGTATAACCCTACTTTGATTCCAGTCTGCAATTTGAAGAACGGCCAGTAACTTCCGAACTTATTTCTGACTCAAAATGCCCTGGTGGGGCTGCCTTAGGTCTAGATAATGTTATTATCCCTTGCTGAATGAGAATAGCATTAAAATGGAAAATAGTATTGTTAAGCTGGGACTACTTTGTCAGCAACGTTTAAGTTTTTGCAGGGTTCCTGTACCTAAAAATGATCCAACTCCAGTTGTTTATTGCTTTTTCCTTTTGCAAATTAATGCCACCGCACTGGATACATATTCTGTGCTACAAAGCCCTGATATGTCACAGCAGCCAAATTGGTCTTTTTTTAGTCCTTGTGGTTTTCTTTGGAGTCTTCTTTAATGAACTGTCTTATGTTTGAAATTTGAAAAAGCTACTATAAGTTGGAATGACTGAGGATAAAACCTCTCATCTTCAAAATGACTTCAGGCCAATATGCCATGATCATTGTCAGTACTCTACAGACTACATAGGAAAAAACTTTCCCACAAGACATATAGACTAATGGAATGTGTGTACATATGATTACAAGCATATAATCTACCTTTGAAATCAAATTCCCTTCTTCATTTGATCCAGTGGGATAGAGCCTGCAGTTAAAAAAAAATGCTTGTGCCTGATTATCATTTTATCATAGAAGGTAACATTCTGTTATCTTTTGTTTTATATATATATATTATTAATATTATTATTATTAAATTTTTTGTAGAAATCTTACAAACTCTATTAAACAAAGAACCACAATAATCTTCAAAACTAATTTTTTATAACATCTTTAGGAAAGTTTGACTACCAAACATTTGGAATTAATACTACTCAATGCCTTTCTTAGCCAAACATTTGCTACTGCTTATTTTCTATAAACATGACTACATTTATGAATGTTTAAACTCCTAGAGAGATCCAAATATCTCCTTTAATAAAACAATTGAACTAGGTAAATTATTTTTTTTTGTTATAGCAGATATAATAACTTTGGAGTCTCCTGATCTCTAAGTAAGTCTAAAAACACCATTGTTTTTTGGAGATCAAACACCATCTCTTGAAGCCATACACTCTACTATAATTATTAAAGCATTGACTAAAGGCCTGTTAGCAGCCATTTTGAAAGTTTCATTAGAATCTATAATAACCCATCCTAATACACTCTCTATTTTGTACTCTTAAACCATCAAAATTAACTTGAATATTCCAATAATAGTGAACTGAACTTAATCCATTTTTCAACCATAGAGGGGACAATGTGTCCTTCGTTATGCAAATAAGATTCGGTCACTAAAATAATATGAAGATTTTGGAAAATTAAGGTAGCTTTCTCAATGATGAGAAATGGGTTGGGTTTAATTTTCCTAAACAAAACTTGATTCCTATGAGTCTAAATATTCCACAAGATAATGGCACTCTTTCTCCATTACCTTGAAAAATTTATGTTAGTTTTATACTTTATAAATAATTAAAAGCTATGTCCAAGAAATTACCTTCATAAAGAGGAGTAGAGAGACAATTATACTTAATGCAATCCCAAATTCCTTGAGTTAAAGTATAATGCTTGAAAATATGGTTAGTATTTTCATTGTTCTGATTACACAATCAACATTTGTTTGTAATTTCTAATCTTCTATCAAGTAGAAACTCACAAGTGGGGGAAGAGCTTCTCTAAGACCAACTATAGGAAAAATTTTATTTTCTATGATTAAATTTATTTCCGTGTCCAACTTAGAATTTTCTTATTCCTAGGATGCACTAGTTTTATCATAACTTAAGTTGTCGATTTAAGGGTAAATCTTCCATCATGGGAAAACCCCATGTAACTCTATCTTCCATCAAGCAGGGGGAAGGAATTGGAATCTGATTTAATATCTAATAACACATTTGAAGGAAGAAGATAAAAATGATGAATATTCCATTCCTTACTTTATTTATAAGTCATGTACTTTAGTAACCTAATTGATGTACTACAATTTATTTTCTTCACGAATGAAACAAGAGGTATCATATAAACCCAATAATTCATAGAATTTAGACTTTTTCTACCATTCATCATACACAATTTTAGCTAACTCAAAGGTATTTTTCTATGATTAATAATTTCTTTCCACACCATGTAGTCACCTTCCTTTTTAGGATCCCAAAAAAGTTGTTATCTTTTACATATTTATCTCTCATAATCCTTGCCCAAAACTATCACTATCTATATGATTCTCCATCCTAGTTTGAAGCAATAGAAGCTTTATTAACATCCTCATTTTCTTCTCTAATTCCTAGGCCCTCCTTAGATTTAGGCTCACAAACATTATTCCCAAGCGACCAATCTTCATAAAATTCTATCTCAATCTTCATTATTTCATTTTATAAGCTTAAAGCAATTTCATTACATGTAAAGGTGAGTCACTAAATTAGCCTTTATTAGAGTTATTTTAATAACTATTGAAAGGAACGTGGCTTCACATGAAGCCAACTTCTTTGGGACTTCTAAGGATCACCATAAAAATGTACTCTTTAACTCTTTCCTTGAACATTGGGCAACTGCTATTTCATAATGCCATTGAACGTGGATGTTTAATGCTTCCCTAGTCTTCTTTGTAGCTCCATGCATATTATTTGAAATTGAACCCTCAAGACTGATGGAAGTTTACAAAGTTGTCTCTGACATGGCATAAAATTTGCAGCAAAATTTACTAATATTAGAACAAGTTGTGACGCCCCAAAACTCGGGGGTCTTGTTGACCAACTGCCAACCCACGAAAAATACTACCTTAGGTAATCGTACACCTAAGCTTTGATACCAAACTAGCATCAAACACTTGTGGATACCGAGTGGCTCGATACCACCTTTATATGTCCCATTTACCAGATCCATTCATCCATATTTAAGTTAAAATATGTGAATATTACATTTAACAAATTGTATATCTGGATCATGACTATCGTATCCATTATTACATAATCTATAATTAGATTGTTCCACAATTTTACAAAAGGATTTATCACAAGTATGTCACTCTTCTTCACAATTATGCCTCGAATGAGTACGTCCACTGTGTACATCTTACACCAAATGTTTTCCATAAAGGGCGAGCCACACCCAGAGAGGACGATTTCGCGTATAAGGGCTACTTCCCACCTAAGTGCATAATGGTCATGTTCCACACATTCACATCTACATTCCAAGTAAAAGCCCATGCAATTTCTACTATGGAACTTACATGCCATGCAATGAAATGAGATGAGACCCAATCATGTACCCATGCCCCAAGTCCTTACTCAACTCTCATCATACCCAGTCTCATCGAATTTATCACACAATGCCAAGGCTCATGGATAAAATCCATATAATTTCCTCGATTACATCCATTGATTATTTTATAAAAAATTCATTTGTATTCAAACCAAAAGCTTTTGGATGTTACACTCAAT
Source organism: Tetrastigma voinierianum (assembly GCA_016808115.1). Taxonomy (NCBI): domain Eukaryota; kingdom Viridiplantae; phylum Streptophyta; class Magnoliopsida; order Vitales; family Vitaceae; genus Tetrastigma; species Tetrastigma voinierianum. The sequence goes on along the minus strand of JAEQBH010002322.1, from coordinate 51,028 downwards.
GATTATTTATATTCAAAACTCATGTGTTTTTTGTGGGTAGCGAAGCCTTGGTGTCATTACTAATCAGAGGGGCTTCGCACACCTAGACATTTTTACCGCCTTTCATAGCTGGAATTATGTCTACACACCATCGAGTCTTCTTGACTTCGAGAAGGTGCCCATCCTCGCTTGCTATTGCACACAAGTTTTTACCATTATTCAACCGTATACTCGTTGGACTTCGGGTCCCACTTAAATCGAGGCCACCCAATCAAACACCAAGCACAAGTACGATTTTTCAATCATGCACTCACACCCATTCAATGCGATGTCTCCTAATTGGAGTACGTACTTGTCTTGATTGAGCGCTCACTTGATATCTTCTAATTTCACCAAGTGACCAAGCTTTTGAGAAAGATTAACATTTTCCTTTTGGAGGGAAATATTAGAAGGGTCTATCATTAAAGAACCTTGTATCTCATAAAATTTTTTTTTCTTGATTTGCTTTATATTTTCTTATACATTTTTAACTTCAACCTTATTTAAAGTTTTAACTTTTTGACTAATTGCTTGATTTTTTTCTACTAACCAAAAAAGCTTTGGACCCTACAAAAGTGTGTATTCCAAGCATCCTAAAACATCATTAAATCCTAATATAAGGAACCAAAACTCTTTCACATTCAAAAGGTTTACAATAAACCTTTATTTTTCCTTTGTCCAAATGTAAACTATAGGCTCGTGGATCGAACCTATGATGGGGAGATTTAGTAACCCTTGCATCACAAACCAAAAGACAATGATCATTAATGCAAAAGACTTATCCAAATTTTCTAAAATTTGATGTGGGAGTTTCTTCACTTATTAAACCAAGTGTAAGGAAGACCAAAAGATTCTAAATCAAGCAATTGAAAATTAATATCAACAAAATCAGAAATTTTGCACTTAGAAGAGTTACCAAAGGGTTTTCCTATTTTCTCGCGAGTGTAAAATTTCATTAAAATCTCCCATACTTGTTCAATGCCTAATAATGGAGCTTTTGATATTAAGCAAGATCCTATATTCTTTTTGTTCACACTAACATCAATATATAGTGCTGGGATATTTATACAAAAGCTAAAAAAAGTTAATATTAAGATTAGAGAAATAAGCTCCCAGTTGAAACGCAGATATTTTATTGTCTTTTAAAATAATATCCAAAGAAACAACATTAGAATTCCAACATAGCCATAAACTTCCCGGAAGTCCTATGTGGTTAACATATCCAAAGATCTATTCGCATTGACTTTGTTTCGCATAAGAACAAAATATTAGAGAAAATTTTCTTGGAAAGTTTTTTGACTTGATACATATTAAGTTGTTAAATGCACATGTTTATATGATAATTAGCCTCCAACCTGTCGATTTCATTGTCTAACATCCACTATTTTCAATTGATATGTCCACATTAAATTGTTTAAGAATGTTTTTTTTTTTACATCTATTCACTTTTGTATTACAACGTTGTAGTATTATGTTCTAGTGAAACTCTTCGAACTAGGTAATCTTTTCTATGCTCTATCCAACCTTAACCACTAAGTTAGGTCTTATTGGCAAGAATGTGTATTTAATGTATGTGTTATGATAATTAGCATCTTCTTTAAAAGGCCGCATTTCATCATCTGATTACGACTTTGGTTAAAAAATTAAGCCATGATTAGTAACATGCGATTTATTAACCATTTTTTTAAATGAAAAAAACAGTTACTTTCCAAATCGAAAGATTCCTCTAGTTTGCATTTGCATTTGCATTTGCTGTTGCTGACCCGGTAAATATCCTTAAGCCTCTTCACTTCATCTCTTTCTGTTCCACTACAGCTGCAAATTAAAACAAAGAAAATGCAGACAGGGCAGGTTTGGCTATAGTTATTGAAAACTGTTTTTGTTTTGGAAAACAAGGAGAATAAGGAAACACTAATAATTATGTTTTGCTCCCATTTTTTAATTCAATAACACGGATAACAAAGAAAATAATAGGGTTTATTTGTTTATACTTAAATTTGTCTTTTTGTTTTGAAAAAGTAAACAATAAACAATACAAAGACCACTTTTGGTCCTAGTTTTTTTTGTTCTGAAAAATATGGAGAACACAAAAATTACTTAATTCAGAGAACAAGAACAATTTTTAGGATTACCAAAATAGTGTTATTTGTGCTTTCAAAAACTGTTCTCAAGAACATTTTTAAAATACATGAACAAAACATGCCCCTAAATTCAGACAACAACAATAATATTTTTCAAGAGAACACCAAAATTGTGTTCTTCATGTGTTCTCAAGAACAGTTTCAAAAATAGAACTAAACAACCCCTAAGATTTGATCATAGGGTTTCTCTTTGCAGAGAAAGGGATTGAACTGCTACCATCTTATCCCATTCTTCTTCCACTTAAGCCACTTTTGTTCAAGAAATTCCAGGCCTCCATTCAAGAATAATCCTATACCTCTAACCCAACCTTTAGATAGATGAAGTTTATCTTGCCTGCATCATATGAAAGGATCAATAGTGAGAGATTTGGTTGAAAGGAAACGCCATTACATATAGTGATATGAGAGATCATTGTTACTCTAAAAGTTTTCACCTTTTCCATTTCATCAATATACTGAAACTTCTTCTGTCTAGATTTTTGAGCAGAAAGTCGGTTTGAAAGGATCAAACAGAGCTAAAAGAAAAACTTGGAGTCACTGGCTCATTCTGATCAATGGCACCATTAATGTACTTTCCTACCTATTTACTTCTGCCTGAAATGTGCTCACCCACATAAAACCAATTATCACTACAAAAAACAAAAACAACCTACATACTCATTATGATGCCACATTGGTGGCCTCAGGACAGTATCCGGATTCTCCATCGCCTGTTTTCCTTTTTCCACGGAAATTAATCTCATTCTGATCTTCCATTTCATCTTGAGCTGAATCTCTGGCTGATTTCCATGTCAAAATCAAACTCAAGTCCTCTCCATTCCTCCATACTCAACAACAACACCTGCACAATCAAACCCTTCTCAGCAGAAAGAAGATGAATTCAAGGAGGGAAGCGGTGAATTTAATCCTAGAGTTGTTCTGGTTTGGTAAACACCATCCCTAGCCTCTATCGTCAATCAGTCTTGTTGCCGTGATGAAATCCTTCCGTTATATTATATGGGAGAGATACAAGGAAATATTTCATTATTTCCCCTTTACTCACCGGCGCGGCTATTGCCTGTTGTCCAGTCACAAACACACCATAGGATTTTATTAGTCATAAATGCCAACATACCCTTGCATAAAAGAAAGGTAAACTGCTAATGTTTTGTTTGTTATTTGGTCATTACCTTTCTATCTCTGATGTGATATGCGCTGGAATGGGCGGGGATTTTATTGCTTATTCTAGGAGATAATATCTGACAATTAAAATCTTGTCAAAAGGAAAAATGGGTCAATACCTTTTAAAAAGTAGGAAGAAGAATAAGAATGTGTAATTTTTTGACAACTAACACTTTGTTATAATGTAGTAAAGTAAATTCGAATCATACCCATCCTAGAATTCATACCCATCCCAAAATGTTTTGCCTTAAACATTAATCCTCTATCAATTGAATTAGACATGTGAATAAAAGAATGTACATTAAATATTTCTCATGTGCAAAATTCTATGAGACATAGGTATATCTTTTTTTTCTTAATCACTTATGTTAATAATTCGCTCGTAAAGATAATCTAAAATGACAATTTTTTTTCCTACATGATATATGTATTTGTAAAGAAAAGTATTGTGTTACAAAAATTTATAAAAAATTCATAAAATTTAAGATTAACAAAGTTGTTATGAATTATACTAAATTTGTTTACGTCTACAAATAATATTCTAAATTATAAAGATTTTATCAACATAAACTATGTTTTTTTGTTCTATTCATAGATGAAATTGTTTGTATATCCCAAAATAAAATGTTGAACTATCAATGTCATATACTAAATTTATGTTAATTTAAACTATTGAAATTAATCAATGCTATAATAATTTGATTGTTTAATTACACTAAATTCATTTGGCATGAATTGAAAATCGATGAAATTAATTATTTGTAGTCAATATTCTTTTTGAAAACAATAATGTCAAATTATTTTTGTATATATATAGTATTATTTAATGTTATTATAAAATAAATGACTAAATTTATTACATTTGTTAACGCCTTTATAACTAAGATTCAGATTATCAAGATTTGATTGATCGGGAACAACATGTTTTCTTTACATTTATATAAATGACATCATTTGTTCAAACAAAATTGAAAAAATTTAAAACTTATAAATGTTATTGATCGAAACCTCTTTTGGACTAAAGTTCAGCAGACTAAGATTTTTTTGGTCAATCGAATCGAACATTGCCTTTTTCAAGAGAAGTATTATGGCGACAAAAAAATTTGATCCTTGTGGGAGCACGCTACCTCGATCTTCATATAAACAAACAAACAAAACAAATTGGAAGAATAAACTAATTATATGTAATGTTTGTTCAGAGACAGAAATTGAATTTAGAAGCTTGTAAGACAATTAGATAATTACTTACTCGAGAGCTCTACTTCTCCCCTCAATTTCCATAGCATACCGGCGCTTCGAAGACGAGTCGCAACTCCCCTCTTAGCTAGCATCTCACATACATATATGATGTGGTTTAAAAATAGGCGCGGCCAGGCCCACTCACCAAGCCCAAGAAAAGCAAGTCTATTGGAACGCCACCCTTGGCATCAGCCCAAAACTGGAGCCCAGCCATTCGCCCAAAGGCTGGTCAAAGATGGACAACCCGAAGTGTCATATTCGTAAATCAACCAAATCTCATCATTAAGGGAAGTGATACCCCACAATCGCTTATCCCATAAATCAAACCAAATTCACCAATGAGGGAAGTAGGATAATTTCAATAATCGCTTCCTAATTATCCTTATTAACTGGAGAAGATAAGGGCAGAAAATCCCCCATCCAATGAAGGAGAATCCTTACCACCATCCAAATGCTATAAATAACAAAGCCAATCCCATCTGAAAGGTACGCAAAACACCCGCCTCTGGCGCTTGATATTCTCTCGGAGGACCGACTAGGTGACGGAGCAAAAGAAAGGCGAGCCTCGTCGATCCTCTCTTTCTTCTTGTTTTTGCAGGAGTCCAACGCCCGCAGCTAGCTGATCGCCTGGCAATGGTTAGCCCCTCGCAGCCTCCCAGCTCCCACTTCACAGACAAGATGTTTCAGCTCCACCCGATTGAAAAGGCATCATCAATAAGGGCCACCGTGGGAACGACAGCCTTTTACAAATAAAGCATATCTCAGTAATCGATGGTATCAACTCGTATTACAAGCAGGAGGCAACTGACCTCAAAGGATGCAGACTAATTAGCGAATGACTTACACAGATTAGAGACGATGCAAGCTAACACTGGAAGAAGTGGAGGCACTCCGCTCACCAACCAATCGCCGACATAGGAGTTAGAACAACTCACCGTAGTAGATGCAACGCCCGTGGGAAGCGCTACAAGCCCAGGAAGGCCATAACACCACCCATCGTGATATGGCAACCACACCTCGACCCTCCCGACGCCGAAACAGCATCCACCGAGCCGGGCACTGACCACACCTAACCCCTAGAGAGGAGCTTAAATAAGCCACACTCTGGGAACATGTCTGAACGATGAACCAACCCTCCTCGAAGAAGGGAATCTGGGAGCTGGCCATGGGAGTAGAGGTTCAAAGTGCCCAACCAGGAGCTCCCCACACAAAGGGAAGTCAGGAAGGTCCAGCTCCTAATTCTATGGACACCCCACAACAACCGAGTCCCCGTCAGCCCGAGGTGCTCCACTTCCCCCTTCCAGCAAAGTTCAGAATGCCGCAAATAGAAGCGTTCGATGGTGCGAAGGATCCCGTTGATCATCTCAACACCTATAAGAATCAAATGGAGCCATACGGGTATCAAGACCCCAGATGGTGCAAAGAGCCTTCGCCATCACGCTGCCCGACATATTGGCTCGGGTTTAATAGGTTCCCACCATCGTCAATTTCTCATTTAGAGAGTTTCCATCGCTCTGCCCCACTCATCGAGCTAGAACATGCTAAGAAGCCGAGTTATCACCACACCACAGCAGTCAGAGGAAAGCCCCAGAGGTCTTATGTCCAGAGGTTCAATGACGAGTATTTGAAGGTAGATATATCGGATGAGAAGTTCGCTATCACCATATTCATCACTGGGTTAGGAGTGCAGTCAAAAAATTTAATGTTTTCCATCTCCAAGAATCCACAAGCAAACATGGCTGAGGTGCTCGCTAAAGCGGAAAAGTACATAAACGACAAAGAAGCCCTCATATCCACAGCAAAGCTCTTCGACCCACAAAGAAAAGCAAGATCGATAAACAATAGGACGAAGCCCTGAGACAAAAGAAACTAGAGAGATCCCCAAAGAAGACGCAGGAACTCCCTCAAGAGACGCGCCGAGCCTTCAGAGATCACCGGGACCACTAACCTAAGTCACGACAACTAGATGCCCACCTCTGTTCACCCTCGACGGCCACGACGCAGTCTTACGCGAGGTGCAACATGAACAGTTTCTGAGATGGTCGTCCCAGATGAGGTCAAACCCCACCAAAAGAGATAACACTTAGGTATCAGTGGAGTTCCATAGGACACCCGCACCGAATCTGATGGATCGATACAACCAAGAATAAAATATTTGCAGAATACTTATATATATCGGGTAATTCTGATTTACTGATATCATAAATATCGGTAATATCGGCATATTTTGACAAAATATCTGCAGTTTAAAATTAATAAAAATACTTTGAAATTCATGGAAATACTTTGTCAACTTTATAAAAGACATAAATACAAATATACACTTATCAAAATAATATTCATTATAATTTACACGAAAATTACATTGGTTAAGATAATTTAAACCAAAAAATGAAGACCGATGTGGCTCCATTACATTATTTGATGAAGGGATCCCATCTGATGAAGATAATATTCTATAATAAGATACATATTCAAAATATCGAGATAAATCACAAAAAAAATAAAATTTGAGAGTTAAATGGAGCTGATGTGTAGTGGATGAGTTTGTAAAGAGATTGTATGATTTTATAGGGTATTTATAAAAATTTTGGAGTCAAATAGTGACACCGATATTTACCGATATTTTGACCGAGTATTTACCGATATTTTTTCGTAAATTTTACAATAGCGCGCTGCGGTTCCATGGGGCCATGATTTTTCGTGAAAAATCTGGTTTTTTCGAGCGCCAGTGCTTAAAAATCGGGCGATTTTAATTGATTTTTCCCCGATTTTTCCCCAATCGATTTTTCCTTCCGTTTTCTTCCGTGTTTCAAGTTTAAAAACCGATTTTTCTAATATATCTAATCAAAAATCGACACCTCGGATACAACTCAAAAAGGAAATATATCATTTGATTCGACATGTGTATCTCCGTCGTCTTATACCAAGGTCAAAGTCAGGCGCAACCACCACCACCTCAGCAGACGATAACTCAGCACCAACAACCCTTAGGGGAAATCCACGTGATATTGGGAGGATTTGCATGAGGTGGGGAATCCAACTCTTCTAGGAAGGCTCACTATGAAGCATCGTGTCGAGAGGTAATGGGAAGTAGCCGCTAAAGGTTCAAACTCCGCCGACCAACACAACTATAACATTCTCTGACTAAACTCCGGAGGGATGCCAACACCCCACGACGATCCTTTGCAGGTTAAGGGCGCTTAGGGCTAACAAAACAATCCACCTGTCCTTGTCGACATAATGGAGTTCAGCCGACATCTTCAAGGTAGGCTTTTGACAGATGGGCATCTGGGGTGGAGAAGCCGGGAACCGCCAAGACCCACCGAGGATTCTTCCGAGAGAAAGTGCTACCTTCGGGGTCACTACGCCTAGTGCTCACTTGAGACCTCTGCGCCGTGCAACAACGCTGAAGTTTCAGAAGATGCCCCATCGCTGATAACATGTTATCAGTGCATCTTCTCTTCAACGCCATAAAGGCCATCCTCCGCTACCACATGATGATCGTTTCCTACCACAGAGTAGAATGGTTCTAGAGACCAAGGCGGGTCGTGTGGAGTGCTACCTTTAAGATCCATAGCGCAAAAGCGACTGGCCAACATAATGCGGGATTTAGCTCGATAAGCGTGACGAAATACCCGACCCGGAGCCCCCAAGACATTGGATCCCTGCATAATTGACGATAACTCGAACACCCCGCCAGATTTGTCACTCCAAGCCATAAGACTCAAGCCTCCTACCCACTTCTAAACAAATAAGGATGTCTTCGTGGGAAGCAGGAGGATAAGGGAGGGATTGATCCCGCACAATCACTGCGCACCAACGCGGTCCATCTTTCAAAACTACAAAAAGAAGAGTTTCGCCTCTGTTAGCACAAAAAGCGATCAACAGGAGGTCGGAAAACCTCCGTGCGGGGCTTATCGAGGTGGAGTAATCAATGGTTGGCCAACATCGTACTGTGAAAAGTTTAACAAAGAATGGCGATCAGATCGACTTCAGGCATCGATTAGCCAACCGAGCATGCCCAAAGTTAGTTTCTCCGCCACTGATCAACCTCATAGATGCCACACTGGCCCATGAACTCCCGCCATGGATGCTTTCTTCTACAACCGCATCGTAAGACGATCCCGACCACCAAGAAAAGACCCTATTCGTCACTTCGGCAAGGGACCTATTGTTATCGAGTAATGCCCTTTTTGGGCTAAACGATGAGCTACCTACCGTGAGGTTGGTGAACAGATGTCGAAGCAAATAGCATCCATGGAGGGGTATATATATAGATGACATGTCGGGTGAAATTAATCACGGCCGAGCTCCACATAGCTCATCTGTTCGAAGCATTCCAGATCCTCGAGTACAAATACGGTCAATCCAATGAAACGTTGAGTCTCACCGGAAAAATCTTGGTTTTATAGTCAACAACCGAGGGAATGAGGCAAATCCAAACAAGATAAAATGTTCTAATATGTCACACCGCTAACATAAAAGTCCAATGTCTGAATCGAAGAATGCTGCTTGCCGATTTGTGTCCAAGGCTAGCGATACATGTCAGCCCTTCTTCCAGGTTCTAAAGAAATCTTTTCAATGGGATACACATTGCGAAGAAGCGTTTCAAAGATCGAAACTTACTCGAAGCTCTCCCCATTCTCCGTAAGCCCTCCGCGGGAACTCCTTACTTTAGACCGCGCCTCGTATTTCGACCATTGGTTTTATCGGGGGAGAAAGACCGAGTACGCATCCAGCCTACTATTACAACCGAGCCCGAGAGGAGCGCAGAGAGAGGCATCCAAGGATGGAGAAACTAATCCGGCGCTAGTAACCGCACCGAAAAGCTCCGCTTCATTTTCAAGCTCATACCATCGGTCCCAATAATACCCACGAAGCAAGTACTACACAAAACCAGAGATCTCGGAAGTGATCGGCGAAATGGGCCATGGAGTCGAGCGAAGTTCACATCGATATGCAAACCAAAACCGCAATAAAAGGCGTCTTGCGTATTTCTTCATGGAGTTCACTCCCTACAGAGCTTTGTCGAGGATACGCGAGGCTGACGCCCGACCCCGCAATTTGAAGTCAGTTTCAGACGGGCCACCAATGCTCAAGGAGCGTGCCGCTAATTTTGACCTCCCTGTATAGAATAGATATCGAGTATGCACTCAGATTTAGTCTGCCAACAATGGGTTTGGTATGAGGTCACATCGACTCAACATCGCCATTCACTGAGGTCGAATTCGCCGAGGTATGCAACAATTCTAGTCGGGTAGTAAAGAAAAGAAGACACCCACGCAGGCCAAAGGTGAAAAAATGATCCCATACCTCAAAAGGTACCTGAATTACCGAGGAAGTTTGTGTTAGTTCGTGTCGACACATACCAGAAAGGCGCAGAATTCCCGAAAGGTGATGCCCTAAAGAACCGGAAACAAATTTCTCCCAAGATCTCGCCAGACTCATCGTTCGCGAGCACTTTCATAGAGCCCTCTATAGATCTCTATGACGAGGAAGTCTCCCCTGTCATGTCCGAGCCGAGCTTGGATGGACCCCATTTGGGACTATTTAATAGAAGGACACCAATTGCAATCTCGAAGGAGGCTTCTAAGCTAGACTAGGTTGGCCGTTTACTTTTCATCTGTGAATTTTTACGTTTAGGTTTTTTCGCCCATCCTCAAGTGCACGCGTGTGGAAAGACGCCAACACGTGACCGAGGAAGTACATGAAGGTGTATGTGGAAATCACATCTAGCACAAGGTGAGGCGGGAAACTTAAGATTGTGGATGTTTACCGCCTACAATGCCGTGAGACGCGACATAACTAGTCAAGAAATTCAAAATTTTTCAGGAGCACGCCAAAATCTCTCATCTCCTTCCGCCAGACGCTACCAAGCCCCGCCCTTTCTTAAAGAAGAGGGCTGAGATATTGGGACCGCCCATTGAAATGAGCTGTGAGTAAATTTATCATCGTAGCAAAGGGATTATTTCACCAAATGGCCCGTTGCACCTTGGCTACTATCACGTAACAAAAGATGCTTGAACTTTGTTCATGTTCCATAATTTGCAAGTTTGGTAATCCCGAGAGATCAGGCAATGAGATGAATGGAAAGTACTGATAACCTAAGTTCGTGGATTTTGTGTCGAGCTCAAGATCAAGAACTACCACCTATCCCCCAACTCATCCGCAGAATCTAATGGGCAAGCGTAAGTCACCACTTAACTCCTAAAAAACAAAGATTGAAGACCAAATTAGAGGATCTGAAAGGCAAATGGGTAGAATACCTCCCCGAGGAGGTAGGGCATACAGAACTACGTGCCAGTCTGCAACTTAGGAAACCCCATTCGCTCTAGATTTTTGCACCGAGGCGGTGGCCCCTGGCGAGATCGGATTAAAGTCCCCAAGGATCGAATTGGCAAGCGTGGAACGGAACGAAGAGGCTCTCCGCCTAAACCTGGACCTCCTAGATGAAAAGCGTGATCAGTCCTAAAACGCATGTGAAGACTACCAAATAAGACGCAAGGTGCTACGACCAAAAAGTCAAACCTGTGAGTTACAGTTCGGCGAATCTAGTCTTAAAGCTCCCGCGATGCAGGAAAATCCAACACATGGAAAATTGGGGCCTAACCGAAGGCCCCATATCGTATCTCGCGCATCAAACCGGCAATTACGAACCCGACTAAGAAGGAAAGCTCCACTCATTCTTGAACGCTTAAGCACCTAAGCGCTTTATTAGTAGATCTCTGACAGAATTTAATAAAGTATCACAGCTTCTATGACGGTCCGTGTGTTTGCTGATTACTTATTTAATATCCTCATAAATAAAAGTTAGTAACTCCCGATATTTCAATCAAATTTCGACATTTGTTCCCTGTTATAAGATATGATTAGAAATTTTTACTAAACAACTTATTAGAGATGATCAAATCAACTTTAACTATATAGACATGATAGAGTGATAAAAACAATACACGTATATAGAATAAGAGACCAAAAATTTATAAAAAAAAGACAAAGGTTACCTTAGGAATTCTAAAGTTTTATTTCTAGTGATTTATTTATTTTTAAAGGAATTTCAAGTGATTGATTTAGTTTATACCATACTGTATATGAAATAGTAAAAATATTTATTTTATTTCATCCATACCTATAAAATATTTAAAAAATCCATTTATGATAAAATACACTTGCATTAGGATTTTAATTAATAATAAAATTAACAAATTTTAATAACCATAGTAAATCCTAAGATATCTCTGTGAATCTTTAATATTCCTTAAATTCAAAATTTAAATAAAATTTATATGATAAAAAATGATTTTTTAATAAAATTTATGAAAATCACAGAAATTTACATTTATAGTTTAATAAGTAATGAGAGTCATTAATCATTTAAAATAATAAAATATTATTTTCGAATTTTTCAAGACAATGAATCAAGTTTTTCCTGGTGAAATATGGAGAGAAGGATAAAATATAGAGAATTTTGATATATATATTTTTTGAAAGTTAATCACTTTAAAACACTGTGTAAAGGGAAACTATCATTTAATTTTGATATTTAATATGTTTACTACATTAAAATATTTGTTCTCTTAACTTTTCTACTAGTCATTTTCTTTAAGCTCAATGATTTTTTTGTCATTTTGAAATCGCCTCTCTTTACATCTCTTTTCATCCTTTTCTTTTTAATAAAGTGGTCATTCCAATATGATATATTGTTATTTGTTTTTTCGTGATTTAGTTGTTACCCAGGGTGTGCTGATTGTAGTTGTCTTCTATGCAAAGTATTATCGCCATCTTAGGACTGGGTGGTTGCCATTTTAGTACAATGTTTTGGTTTCGTCATCGTGGTGCATCAAGTATTTGTGTTTAGGCGATTTAGACGAGTAAAATATTATGATCAAAGACACTAAATCAAATCAATGATCGACAATATGTTGCAATGTTGTGAATTGTGCAACAATGATGATAAGAATCGAGGAAGAAAAACAAGAATAACACAATACACAAGATTTACTGGTTTGGCAGTATTATGTTTACATCCACGTGAACGATGGTCTAAAAATTTTATCACTATCATTGAAATAGGTTAAAGGAAGAGGGTGTTTATAATAACTTTGAATATAATCAAATTACAAAAATACTATACTCCCAACATACTGTAGATAAGTGTGGGGCTTCATCGATCCCCTAACCTAAAGTGAAATAATAAGCCACATGTCAACATGCAAAACTAAAGTCATGGGTGTAGTCCAATCACAATGATAATATTAATACTGCACTTAACTATCAAATGTATAGGATCCGAAATAATTTCTAATAGACTTAACTATCAAAATGTATAGGATCCGAAATAATTCATTATACTATTAACTTGATACGCTTCATCCTTTATGTTTTTTAATGATTTTGATTCTATATTTATATACATGTATTACTAATTGAATCGTAATAAAATTATATATAAAAATTACAGAAGCTAGGGTCTACTGGAGGCTCTCTTCGATCAAAAAATATGAATTTCTAGGAATGTCATATTTGTTCTGGTTTCAACTCTGTTCTACAGGTACAGAACGGGTTTTCATTGAAAAATGAGTTTGTTTCCATTATTTCTAGTTGTTTGGGTCTGCTAATGAGGTAGCACATAGGCTAGCTACAAGTTCTCACTTTTATGCTTCTCCAATGTATTGGACTGAACCTCATGGGTTCATCCTACCTTTGTTTATATCTGATACAATGGAGTAATGAAATATTGAAACAAACTATTGAAACTATTTATTTATTTTATTTATTTTGAAGTAATCTATTGAAACAGCTTATTAAAAACTATTTCATGATGCTCATAGAACAAGAAACTTATTCGACCTCGTGATGATTCTTCATCATCTGATAGCAATTTTTTTTTTTTTTTGGTAAGAAAAGTAGCAAATGATAGGGCAACGTGAAATACATTAAGAAAAGAAAATGTGAAAGAAAATATAATTTGAAGAAAATTAAAAATAGGTTTAATTAATTATATATGTTTTATTCAAACTCATTTTATTTATTTTATTTCTAATATATAAGATTAAAAATTTTAAAATAGGTAAAATTTTTGAGAAATATTGATTATATTTGGATTTTCTTTTGTATTTTAAGTAAAAAAAATTTCACAATGAGCTTTTTATAGTTTAACCCTTTTGTGTTTTCCCATGAAATAATTTTATTCTTTAGATCAAGAAAAGAGAAGAAAAATGGCAAAAAAATCGTTTAGCACAAATCTAAGATCAAGAAAAGAAAATGGCGCTTCGCCATTATTATCAAGATAACAATCGAACACCGGAGAAAAAAAGAACTAGCCGGGCATCATAAGGAAAATAAGTTTGGCGCGTCATGACTACACCGGAAGTATATACTTATTGGCAAAGCAAGGTAGCATGCATTCGCTGAATACCAGAACTTCGTCGCCTGGTCATCCTCCGCCATCCGCCGCTTGGCGCTCGTTTCGACAATTGAATCGACCGGCCGTTTCATCCACATCGCCTTCGCCGCCTCACTCTGGCCACCACCACTCGCGGCGTTATCGCCTTTGACGTTTCGCGAATCTAACCGCCTTCGGCGTCGCCCAATCGTGGGCGCGCAGTTTCCAAACGTGGATAGCATGGATCCGCCCGGCCGCGGAGAATCCGCTCGGATGATCCCGCAGATGCTACAAGATCGGTGGGCGTGGTGAGGCCTGACTTTCATGGCCCCAAATGCGAGGAACGCTGGAGCGCTGAAACCTAAGGAACTCGCCGGCTTCACGATGCACCTTCTCGCCGCTACCCGACGCCGCTGTTTCGCGCTCCTTTGATTCGACGCGTTTCGTACTCCTCACCTCCCACATTTTCGTGTCGCTGTGGATTTTCAAGATCCGCGGCGGTGTCTTCTGCGTCGGATCCAACCGGCTTTGAATATGATTCGACTATGTTATTCCCGCACTTCGTTTCAATGAGCCCTCAAACCGCTGCGGTTTCAGTTTGATGTCGCTCAGACTATGCTATTTCTCAAATATTAGCCAATGTGCTCAAACCGTGTGTTTCGCAGTTTGATGCCGTTTCGAGACTATGCGGTGTTTCAAAGATTTCACAAGACGACACGGAAATATATCGCCCGAGAGGAAAATCTGACCTGAAGAAGGCTAGTCAGGAATTTCAGAGTGCATAGAGCATCTGCCGGAACACACCGTCGCCGCCGCCGCCGCCTCCTCCGCCTCCTCCGCCTCTCGCCAGCCTCCAAACCTCGCGTGCAAGGCTTAGTAAAGATCTTCTTCTCGTAAGATCAATGCAAGATATATAGATTTACCGTGCCTCTCTAGGAAGAACTTGTCGCTACTACAAAAATGATTTTAAAGTAAACATTAAAACCTATCATAAGATTTCTAACTGGCCACAGCGTGTATATATAACCGTGGCTAGTATAGCAAAAACAAAAAGGAAAAAAATTTCATTCCATCCACTAAGAAAACTAAATCTAAATTATTATTTTTAAATAAAATTATAATATGATGCTTTTATTAGAAAATTCAATTTAAAAAGAAAATCAAGATATCATTAAAATCTATTAAAATGAGAAGTTTATTTGTAGAATTCTTAGAATAGACACGAAATTTCCACTATTATTTTTTCTTCATAATGCTTTCACAAATCTTTCTTCTAAAAAGGAACATCATTTTCAGAATTCACACATGAAAGTTAATAATGTAACGTCCACCTTTAAAGGCAATAATTATAGTAGAGATTTCCTATAGCTTCTTCAAATTGAAGCCCACCCACCCAACATCTTTTTTGAAAATCATACTACAAAAAAAAAAAAAAAAATGGGAAGGTTTTTATTTTACTTATTAGATATAAAAAGCTGATTTATTTATTTTTTTTCACAATTCATTCTCAAATTTTAGGAGAAGATATTCAATGTTACAATTAAAGGGATGTTAGCATTATTCCTTATGTAAATAACTTAATTTTCTCCTTTTTTTCTTTTATGTTTTCTTTTTTATATTACTTTGTAATATCGTTGTAATCACTTAATTTTCAAAATAGCATATTATTGATGAGTGTATAATGGGTAATAATAAAAACTATACCAAAAATGAAAGCTATTTTGGTTGATCAAAATAAAAAAATAAAAATAATTTCTTTAAATATTTTACTTCTCTAAAATTTCCTTTTCGTGGAATATAATTATTATTTTTAGAATATTACACCATCATTTATTCTATGATATGTATAGATTGTTTAACAATATTGTCTCAAAATAGTTATGTAATACATTAAATGTACATTTTTATAAATCCAATTGTTATTTAGGAGAAAGAGTATTCAACGTTACAATTAAAGGATGTTAGCATCATTTCGCCATATGTTAATTTAATTTTCTCCTCTTTTTTTTTCCTTTATGTTTTCTTTTTTATATATTACTTTGTGTTTGTAATCTACTTAATTCTTGAAAAAATATATATTATTGGATGAGTGTATAATGGTAATAATAAAACTATACCAAAATGAAAGCTATTTTGCTGATCAAAAAAATAAAAATAATTTTCTTTTAAATATTTTAGTTTCTAAAATTTTTCCGTGGAATATAATTATTATTTTTAGAATATTACACGATCACGCTCTATTTGGTGATATAGACACCCTACCCTTCCATGCGCATGGCCACTCCACGTAAAATCCCGCCTGCTAATTTAACGACTAGAAACTCCCGTGATGGCCGACGCTGCTAAAACCTCCTATAAAAATTTTCTTTCTTAAACTTATGATTTTATAAAATTTCGGCAAAGATAATACCGCATATAGGACATGTCCCAACCCATATGCAATCCAATTGAGCACACCTGGCACTAAATATGGCAACCAAGATACCAACACATTCAAACTACTCTATAAAAATATACATATGTCGGCAGAAGTTCTAAAGTATTTCCTTACACAATATTCTTAATTACAAGACGATATAAATGTCGTGAATCCTAATCGCCTAGCTGCCTGGCGCACTTGTACCGAAAATAGTTTTTAAAATACAACAATGAGCTAAATCCAGCCCAAGAAGTGTATGCATAAAGATTTTTCTAAGTTTTCCTGAAACATCTCAAAAATGTAAAACCCTTTTACAAATATTTCCAGTTTTCTTGCTTTCAAGTTTCTAAAACTCTTCTTAGCTTGCTTGCTTTTAGATTTATTGAGTTTTTAAAAGTTTATAAACTTTAATACTTGCTTGCTTGCTATTCTTTTAAAGCTTATAAACTCTCATTTCTTGTTTGCTTAGAAGTTTATAAACTTCTCAAAACTTCTCTTGTTTGCTTGTTTTTATCTATTGAAAAGTTTAAACTCACAAACCTTTGAAAGTTTCTCAAGTTCTGAGCTTTTCATAAAAACGGAGCTTAGCTCAATGGTATGCTTTGAAAATAAACGGAGCTGGGCTCCTTGGGTTTGCTTTAAAATCCCACAGGAGCTTGGCTCAACCGATCGTTTTGAAATCTAAACGGGAGCTTGGCTCAACCGTTTGCTTTAAAACTCTCCGGAAGCATTGGCGATCGGAACCAATGGTTGAATTTTCAAAACTGTATATTATGCTTATAAAACATCAACCTTTGAGTATTTATTTTGCTTCATGCCCTAGTGAACACGGAAGCACAGGCGGCGGAGTGCCGGTGGAAGGACCTGGGTCCGCATCACCTTTTTCCGGTGAATATGGTGGAATTGACCTGGGTCGCCATCACCATATGTAGTTAGAGCTCATAAGCTTATATACTCCTGTACGTGTCACGGTCTCCTTTAAATACATGATGTATGTCCTACGTTTGCCGACCAGGCAAAACTAAAATGCATGTATGAGATCCTAACACCACCGTGCACGTACGGAATACCTCTGACCGGTTTTCTTGCTTAGAACTAGGGAAGGCCTGTTTTTCACAAACATTCTTTGCTTGCTTGCTTGCTTGCTTGAAAAATGGTTTAATTGTTCAAAACCATTTGCTTACTTGCTTGTTTGCTTGAAAAATGGTTTAACTTTTCAAAAACCATTTACTTCCTTGCTTGCTTGCTTAAAAATTGGTTTTACAATTTAAAACCAATGCTTTCTTTTCAAAAATGGCTTAACTCAAACATTTTGCTTGCTTTTAGCATTCTTTGCTTCATGAAAATGGTTGCATTGAAAACCATGAAATGCAAGTGTAAGCAGTTTATAATAATAATAATAATACTAGTATTTGGGAAAATGGTTCAGAACACTCAACCTCTTTCTTTGTAAAGCAGGCGAGTTCCGCCTTTCCCGCGCTTTGCTTTTAGCCTACACTCGTGTATTAGATCACACCGCGTCGGCCTGACCAAGCAATTTTTACTTGGTGCTACAATTCAAAAATTTTCGAGAAAATATGTATTGCCCCGAATGTCATTCAGGCATATGGCTAGATTCTGACTAAGGGACTTTCCATAGAGACTAAAAACACCTGAAAACATTTCTGAAATTTTGTCCGGGCCTATTTGAATAAAATCCTGAAATTTTAACCAAAAACAGTCAGAAAACAGTCCCGAAATTCAGCCCGGACTGTCAGAAAATAGTCCCAAAAATTCCTAAAAATTCCTAAAAATTCAGCTTCGGCTTTAAAAGTGGGATTGAATTTATGGCCTCTAAAAAAAATATTCCAAACCATTATATAGCCTTTTGGCTTGAAATAATACAAGTAGGAAAATTTACCTCTTCAACCTTGACCAAGCCAAGATTTTGGTGTCGTAGCTCTCGTCGCGTGGGAAGTAACTAAACTTTGGTCAGAAAAATTAGACCACTAGAATGGCGTGAATGCGAGAAAAACTAAAAATTTGGGTTTTAATATTCCTGGTGCCGGTGAAATCACTACGTATTTTGGCACTCCGCAGCGTAGCCTCGTCAGCGTAGAGCGCTTTCGTGTTTATCGAAGTAATCGGCGGTCGATTTTAGTAAATCGAGAAAAGAAGATAAAGAAAAATAAAAGCTAAAAAATGCCGCTGCCTCTGCGCAGTTCTTTCTGCCGTCCGTCATTTGTTGTTTTAATGTTTTGATTTTATTTTTTTTCTTTTTTTTTATGGGACCCATTGTCCTTTTTATACATTCTTGATCAGTTTAAGCCCGAAATAATTTATTTTGTCGGTTTCAATTTATTTATCCTAAATGAATATTCTTTATATACTTTGAATTTTTCAAGATTTTTCTAAAATCCCGGTTTAGGAGTTTCCTCTAAACCCATACGCACAGAAATTAAATGAATGTTCATTTGTCTCTCGGTCGCGAAACTTTTCTAGGTCACTAGATTCGCGAGGCAGACAACGAGGCGCGGTCCGTTTTAGGTCATCCGAATCTAGAGAATTTCAGACTTCATGAAAAATTACGGCCAATTCATTAATGTTAATTTACTTATTTAAGCTTAATTAATTATACTTTCACCCTCAGCTTTCATAGTGTAAATTTGTCCTCAAGCATTTAAATATTGCAATTCCAACTTTTGAAATTGTATTGTGGCCCATCTCTACTTGATTATGATTTCCATATCCTTTTGCTTAATGACCGTTTTGTACCCTTGGTTTAATCTGCTGGAATTAGGGTTATAAACTTTCATTTCACTTTAGTCTCGAAAATACTACAATGTGACACTTGGTACTCTTATACACCCCTACGGTGTCATATCTTTGCCACTCTCGGAGACGGGGTGTTACAAATCCTCCCTCCTTGGGAACATTTAGTCTCCAGAATGAATAAACTAAACTCGAAAAGAGGAAGGAAACATACCTCATCAGGAGAATAAGTGAGAAGTCTTGAAGGGCGCATCTGGGCCTCCCGGCTCCCAGTAATTGCCTCTCTCATGATTCTTCCATAAGACTTTAACTAATGGGATCACCTTGTTCCTCAATACCTGTTCTTTGCGATCCAGTGTCTCTTCATAGGTCAAATTCTCCTTTAACTCCGTGACCGTTGTTTCAATACATGTAGGAAGGATCCGCTTCCTCAACATTGTTACATGGAAAGTATCATGAATCCTTTGACAACCCGGGTAACTTCTTAACTGTAAGCTACTACTCCCACTTTGCTCACGATCTCATAAGGTCCAATATACCCTGACTAAGCTTGCCTCAAGCTTCCCAAATCTCAACACACTTTCCAAGGTGAAATCTTCAAAGATCTACCACCGGCTTCCTAAACCTCCAGAAGTCTCTACTACTGCTTGTCCGCATAGCTTTTTCTCGTCATCTCATATCTTTAAGTTATCGCCAACAACTTTACACTTTCTCCGGCGGATCCTGGTACGTAGTTCGGTGGCCTACTAGTCTTCTCTCACCAACTCTCATCCCAAAGAATAATCGAGTCCTTACATTTCCCCGCCATACAACGCCCAAACGGAGCCATATCTATACTGATCGATAGCTATTGTTGTAGCAACCCATTAGTGCTAAGTGAGTATCCCAACTTCCTTGAATTCCCATCACATTAAGCCTCAAAGATATCCTCTAACGTCTGAATAGTCCTCTCCGACTGACCATCCGTCTGAGGATGAAATGTCAGGCCAAATGTAGGCGAGTACCTAACGCCGCTTAAAACCAAGCCAAAACCCGGATGTGGAACCTGTGGTCTCGATTCCAAAACTATCGAAACTGAACCCCATGAAGTCTCACTATCTCATCTACATAACTTGGCCAACTTTTTCCAATGAATCCTCAACATTAATTGGTAGAAATGGGTGATTTCGCTACCGATCAACTATTACCCATATCGCATCATGTCGCTTCCGAGTCCGCGGAAGACCTCGTAACAAAACTACGCGCAATCTTCCTCCCATTTCCATACCGGGATAGGAGTAATTGTATCTTCCCGCAGCCTCGATGCTCATTTTCAATTGCGATGTGTTAGGCACTGAAACGAAATCTCTTATGATCTCTTTCTTCATCCCATTCCACCAGTAATGTTCTTTCAAAGTCCTGTACATCTTGGTACTACTTGGATGCATAGCATACGCAGATGAATGTGCTTCTTCCATGATGTCTTTTTTCAGCTCGCCAGACTCTGGCACGCACATTCTCTGTCCTTTCACTATCATGCCATCATCTTTAATCTAAAACTCTGCTTTCTTTCCTTTTTCTATCTCTTCCTTAAGCTTAATCATCTCGTGATCCCGCGATCGCCCCGCGCTTGTGGAATCTCGATCCACCAAGAGAGGTCTAACATGAAACGTGGGCTAATAAGGCTTCGAATCCTAACGTCCAATATCACCCCTAAAGCCTCGATCCACTAATGCTGGAAGATAACCCTGATCTCACGTGAGACAAAGAACCTCCTGGCCGCCTACTCAAGACATCCGGCTATCACATTAGCTTTCCCGATGGTACCCAGCCAAGATAGCCGTAGTCCTTAATCAACCTAAGCTATCTTCTTTGTCTCTGTGTTTAACTCTTTTGCGAAATATATTGGAAGACTTTTGTGATCTCAGAAGATCCTGCTGCTGGAACACCCTATAAATAATGTCTCCATATTTTTAGTGCAAACACGACCGTTGCTAGCTCTAAGTTGTGTGTAGGGTAATTCTCCTCATGCTTCTTACCGCTTTGAGGCATATGCAAATCACCCTATCATTTCCGCATCAAACACAAACCAAGACCTTGTCTCTTAAGCATCACTATAAACTACAAATCCATCTCTTCCATTTGCAAGCTAGAACTGGGGCTGAAGTCAATCTACTCTTCAACTCCTCGAAACTCTTCCCGATGTGCATCCACCAATCATACTCTAACATCTTCCTAAGCCACTGGGTCGCAGGGGCTGCTATCTCGAGAACCCCTCAACAAACTTCCCCAGAATACCCCGCTAAACCAAGGAAGCTTCGACCTCCGACACATTCGGGTCGCTTCCACCCCAATTACGCTTCTATTTTCTCTCGGGAGAATAATCACCCCCTCACCGAGATCACACGACTCAGAACGCCACCTCACGAGCAAACTGACATCACTAACTCATACAACCGCTGTGCCCTTCTGTGGTCTCGTAATACAATCCTCAGTGTCTCGAATGTTCCTCCGAACTACCTTTAATACACTAGGATATCATCAATAAAAACTATGACGAACCTATCCAAATACCTACCGAATACCTTGGCTCATCAAATCCATAAACGCCGCCTATTAGTCAAACCAAATGGCATCACCAAAAACTCATAATGCCCCCGTGAAGGTCCCGACGCTTAGTACATCACTCTCCAGATCTCTCAACTCGATGATACCCGAATTCCCGCCCATTCGGAGTATACTCGAGATCCTCGAGTTGATCAAATAACCCATCAATTCTAGGGAGTGATTAATTACCATGGATGGTGAACCTTGTTCGCCCAATTGTAATCTATACACAAACTCGCAAACCCCATCTTTCTTTCACGAAGAGAACTCGGAGCTCCCCATGGGGATATGCCTTGGCCTAATGAATCGCTACTTAACAATTTAACCGAGCCTTAAGCCTTCAACTCGGGCAGGAGCCATCCCATAAGGAGGGAATGAAACGGGGCTTAGTCCCCTGGATCAAATCAATGGTGAACTACACCCCTTTCTCGGGAGGTAATCCCGTAATATCATCCTGGGAATACATCCGGGAACTCTAACAACTGAATCTCATCCACCGAGTCCCTCCCTTTCCCGTTTCCACCACATAAGCTGGGAGAACCCTGGAGATCCCCATAGCGATTCTCACGCCATGAAGGGAGACTATATCAAGATAATTCGCGTATTCCTGAACTTTACCTCCAATTTCCATGGTTTATAAATTTACTCCTTTTATAACAACTGATGTGGTTTCTATGAAGGCAGATGTACCTAATCCATACCGAGAACCACATCAAAGTCCCTCATATCTAAGGCTACAAGATCCGCTGGAACTCCCGTCCTCAATCGAACTACTATTTACACTACTCCGCCTACGAGTAAATCTGACTTCCAGCCTGAAGGAAACCCTCTACACGACCCCCAATGGCCGGGTCTCTATCCGTAAAACGGCCTAAGAATGGCTTCGATGCAAATGAACGTAGCCCCCGGTCCACTAATGTATAAGCATCATGCCCGGGCGATAAATAATACCAATGACTACATCCGAGTCAGATTCAGAGATCTTGGCTCAGTCACTGCGATATACTCCGCCCGAGTGCGAGGCTTTGTCTCAGATCCTCGCACCGTCACCTCTACCACGACCACCTCTCGCCCTCGCACGCGGTCGGCGGCTCTCACTGGGAAACCTCCTGCCGACTTTAGGTGCGACCGCACGGCAGAATGACCGCTAATGATGTTTCCGCACTAATCACCACGAGGGCACTCTTAATGAAATGGCCTCTTCCCCGGGCTACGAAAACACTGTATCAATTTACATTACCCATGCAAATGCTTTCGATATATAACATACAGAGTACTGGGTGCCAATGTTAGTAACTGGGGCCTCATCATCCCTCGACTGTAGATACCGACCGTGACTCTACTTATAACCTCTTCGCTTCTTGTTTTCTTTCACAGACCGCCCCGAAGCTTTGTCGATGTGCTTGGTGTAATTTTTACTTACTTCGTTTCACTTGCTATATAATCAGGTTATTAACTCAGATGGTTTAACAAATATCCGAATCATGAGAACCCAATTATAATGCACACCCGTGTTGCAGCTATAAACTTTAGACTTCAGACTTATCCTAACAAACTATCTTACCCACTGAACTATCACATTCATAAAGTCTGTTCACTTAAGAACTCATCTGAACTTCGCACTTTAGAAAGAATCACACATCTTGAATATCCATATACCATCGATACTTCCTTTCTACTAAGATCCCACCAATCTTTTAGCCCCTACCTTCCATTAGACAACCTGAAAACAAGACTCTTGTTCATTCAGGCAAACCCATAACCCATATACTCTTTGTTTACCGATCTAGCCATTAACTAGCCGCCTGATCAACACCGCCATCATACGGCTCGCGCCTGCCTTTGTACTCTATCGACCTCCTTGCTCTTCCATAACCCCTCTAGGTGGCTGGTGGAGGTCAGCGACCGCCGACGCGCCGCCATGACTACTATCTATGCACCAGGCCACCCGTCGCCGTAACAACCCGCACTGAGCTCCTCCCAGGCCTGATGGTCCGAAGACGACCGTCACTGGAGGTCGATTCATAGAGGCTAGAGGGAACCAACTACGTGCTCATCTCTCACAAAATCGCAGACGCCCAAACCCAAAATGACTCCTAGGACGACCTCTACGTCCTCTTCCTGACATAGTGCTGTATTTGCCAAAAATATCAACTGTTTAATACTTTGAAACACCTCATATGTATGTACTTTGAACTTGAAAATGCATGGTTGCCAATACTTATGCTCGATACCACCTCAAGGTGGTATCATCTTTTACCTACGCCCCAGTTATTATATACAACCTCGCTCTCGATATCACCTTGACACACCCTCACCCCCTTCCAAAGGCGGCGCACGCGCCACCTACGTAAATCCCCACCGCTACCTCAACGACTAGAAACTCCCCCGTGAAGCGGCCGACGTTGCTAAAACCTCCTATAAAAATTTTCTTTCTAAACTTATGATTTTGAGTAAAATTTCTACAGCATAACAGCCGCATATAGGACATGTCCCAAACTCAGATACATCCAATTTACACTTTATATCCAGTAAAATATGGCAACCAAAGATACCAACACATTCTCACAAAACTACTCTATGTAATATTACATATGCTTCATTATATGTCTAAAGTATTTCCTTACACAATATTCTTAATTACAAAGATTGATATAAATGTCGGAGAATCCTCTAATCATCTAGCTGCCTTAAAGTGATCTTGTACCGAAAATAGTTTTAAAATACAAAACAATGAGCTAAACGAGCTCAAGAAGTGTATGTTTTAGAAGAAGTTTTGCTTTTCCTGAAAACATCTCAAAAATGTAAAACTCTTTTACAAATATTTTCCAGTTTTTCTTTGCTTTTCAAGTTTCTAAAACTCTTCTTAGCTTCGCTTGCTTTTGTGTATTCTGTTGCTTTTAAAAGTTTATAAAACTTTTAATACTTATTGTTGCTTTGCTTTGCTTTTCTTTAAAGCTTATGTACTCTCATTTCTTTATTGCTTAGAAGTTTATAAAACTTCAAAACTTCTCTCTTGTTTGCTTGTTTTATCTTGCTTGGAAAAGTTTTTAAAACCTTTCACAAACCTTTGCTTGAAAGTTTCTCAAAACTTTTCATAAAACGTGAGCTTGGCTCAACCGTATGTTTTGAAAATAAACGGAGCCCGGGCTCAACCGCTTGCTTTAAAATCCCACGGAGTTGCTCACCGATCGCTTTGAAATCTAACTGGAGCTCTGCTCAACCGCTTGTTTAAAACTCTCCTAAGCTCTACACGGAACCAATGGTTGATTTTTTCAAAACCAGATATTATGCTTAAAACATCAAACCACTGGAGGCCTATTTACATCAGATCTCTAGTGAACACTTAGTTCAAGGACTGTACGGTGGAAGGACCTGGGTCCGCATCACCTTTTCCTGAATATGGTGGAATTGACCTGGGTCGCCATCACCATATGTAGTTAGGAGCTCATGTGCTTTACGGTATACCCGTATCGTGTCACGGCCTCCTTAAATACATGATGTATGTCCCACGCTTGCCTACAGCAAAACTAAATGCATGGGAGAGATCCGCAACACCACGCTACACGCATTTTAATACCTCTGACCGGTTTTCTTGCTTAGAACTAGGGAAGGCCTGTTTTTCACAAACATTCTTTGCTTGCTTGCTTGCTTGCTTGAAAAATGGTTTAATTGTTCAAAACCATTTACTTACTTGCTTGCTTGCTTGAAAATGGTTTGAACTTTTTCAAAACTATTTACTCGCTTGCTTGCTTAAAAATTGGTTTTACAATTTAAAACCAACGCTTTCAAAAAATGGCTTAACTTAAAACCATTTGTTTGCTTTTTTAACTCATCGTTTGCTTTGAAAATGGTTTGTATTCAAAACCATGAAATACCAAGCAGTAAATAAATGGCACAATACAATAATACACTAGTATTCGGGAAACGAGTTTAGAACACTCACCTCTTTGCTTGCTAAACTTGAGCACAAGCCCACAACTTTCCCACCTTTGCTTTTAGCCTACACACTCGATGTATTAGATCACACACGTCAAAGACAATCATAATTTGTAATAATTGTGCTACAATTAAATTCTTTTAAAATATAAAGTAAGGTTCTAAATTGTCATTCATATAGGTATATGTACATTTTTATAAAGTTTAATCATATTTAGAGAAGATATTCAACGTTACAATTAGCGATAAGTAGTATCACTCGCTATATAAATAACTTCTAATTTTCCTTTTTTTTCCTTTTATGTTTTCTTTATATATTACTTTGTAATATCGCTTGTAACCTCACTTTAATTTCGAAAAATATATATTATTGAATGAGTGTATAATGGGTAATAATAAAACTGCTATACCAAAAAATGAAAGCTATTTTGGTTGATGAAAATAAAATAAAATAAAATTAATTCTTTCTTCTTTTAAATATTTTACTCCTAAAATTTCCTTTTCGTAGAATTATTATTTTTAGAATATTACACGACTAATGCTCTATTTCTAAGGATATGTATAGATTGTTTAATAATATTGTTCGAAAATAAGTTAAGGTAATAAGTATTAAATGTATATTTTATAAACTTAATTGTTATTTAGAGAAGATATTCAACGTTACAATTAAAGGGATGTTACATTTGGTCACATATAACAATTTAATTTTCCTTTTTTTTTTCCTTTTATGTTTTCTTTTTTTTATATATTACTTGTGTTTGTAACTCACTTAATTCTGAAAAATATATATTATTGGATGAGTGTATAATGGTAATATTAAAAACTTATACCAAAAATGAAAGTTATTTTGGCTTGATCAAAATAAAAAAAATAAAAAAATAATTTTCTTTAAATATATTACTTCTAAAATTTCCTTTTTTTCGTGGAATATAATTATTATATTTAGAATATTACACGACTACGTTCTATTCGGTGAAATGTATAGATTGTTTAACAATATTGTCTGAAAATAGTTAAGGTAATACATTAAAATGTACATTTTTATAAACTTAATTGTTATTTAGGAGAAGATATTCAACGTTACAATTAAAGGGATGTTAGTATTGTCCCGCCATATAAATAACTTAATTTTCCCTTTTTTTATTCCTTTTATGTTTTCTTTTTTTTATATATTACTTTGTAATATCGTTTGTAACTCACTTAATTTCAAAGTAAATATATATTATTGGATGAGTGTATAATGGGTAATAATAAAACTATACCAAAATGAAAGCTATTTTGCTGATCGTACAAAAAAATAAAAAATTAATTTTCTTTTAAATATTTTATTCCTAAAATTTCCTTTTTCGTGGAATATACTATTATTTTTAGAATATTACACCACTACGTTTCTATTCTTGATATGTATAGATTAATAACAATATTGTCTCGGTAAATAGTTAAGGTAATACATTAAAATGTACATTTATAAACTTAATTGTTATTTAGGAGAAGATATTCAACGTTACAATTAAAGGGATGTTAGTACATTTCCGCTTGCTATAAATAACTTTAATTTTCTCCTTTTTTTTTTCCTTTTATGTTTCTTTTTATATATTACTTTGTAATATCAGTTTTGTAACTCACTTAATTTAAAATATATATTATTGGATGAGTGTATAATGGGTAATAATAAAAAACTATACCAAAATGAAAGCTATTTTGGTTGATCAAAATAAAAATAAAAATAAAAAATAATTTTCTTTAAATATTTTACTCTAAAATTTCCTTTTTCGTGGAATATAATTATTATTTTTGTAATATTACACGACTAATGCCTCTATTCTCTAAGTGATATGTATAGATTGTTTAACAATATCAGTTCAAAATAGTTAAGGTAATACATTAAATGTGTACATTTTTATAAACTTAATTGTTATTTGGTATAAGATATTCAACGCATACTAAAGTGGGATGTTAGCATTGCTCCTATAAATAACTTAATTTTCTCCTTTTTTTTCTTTTATGTTTTCTTTTTTATATATTACTTTTGTGTTTGTAACTCACTTAATTTTTGAAAAATAAATATTATTGGATGAGTGTATAATGGGTAAATAATAAAACTATACCAAAAATGAAAGTTATTTTGGTTGATCAAAATAAAAAATAAAAATAATTTTCTTTTAAATATTTTACTTCTAAAATTTCCTTTTCATGGAATATAATTATTATTTTTAGAATATTACACTACTACGCTCTATTCTAAGGATATGTATAGATTGTTTCACAATATTGTTTGAAAATAGTTAAGGTAATACATTAAAATGTACATTTTTATAAACTTAATTGTTATTTTGTGGTTTCTCGTGACTTTATTTTTCCTAGGAATAAAAATGAAGATATATCTTTCTTTTTTTTTTTTTGAATCGTAATTGAAGAGATTGACTTTGAGGAAGAAGGTTGGTTGACTCACTAATGGAATAAGTTCTTCTTCCAGCAGATCTTTTTCTTCCACGTTTCCAACCTTTAATCCACTTTTGGACTTATCACTCATAAATATGAATAGTAGCATCTATGATCATAACACGTTAAAACTAATACCTATCTATTACCATAGTGAGGGGTATATTTATTTTTTTTGAAATTCTTTACTTTTAAAACCTTCTAATTTTGATTTCTTTTACATCAGCTAATTTGACTCTTCTTTACCACAATAAAATGTAAAAGTCGCGACCATCATCAGCTAAGTCATGGTAATAGCTAAACTATTACCATAACATATCGAATCACCTATTATCATAATAAAGTTACTATTATAACTGTTCCATGAGGGTTTTTTTTCTTTGAAAATTTTGACTTTTTAAAACCTTATAATTTGATTTCTTGATCATTTATTTATGTACAAATACTCTCATAAAGGTAAGGAAACCAACTTTTCCCATATATATAGTATATATTATATATATATATATATTCATTTTGAAGCAAACTTATGTGGTTTTATTTTTATAAATACTCCTTATTGGGATTCAAATCCTGATCCCTCTCCCATACCCAATCTTCTAGCTTATCTACTTTTTGAACTCAGAATTATTAGTGCCCATGTAATATTTGTTCTGAGATTATAAAAATAAGTATTATTTTCAGAGAAGATTTTTGTTGGGTCTTACACATATGCAAATAATGAGTACCATCGATAGAAACAACAAGAATAAAATAAATTTACCAACCATGAGCATTCCGCTAGTTAAGCTATCTGCCTCCATGAAACTGTCAGAGCCTTTCTCAAAATCACACCGTTTTTGTTCGTTGCCTCCATCGTATTCTGGTCGTTAAGAAGAAAAGCTGGGACCTCCAAACTTCCCTCTTCCTCTCCTTCCTTCCTCCTTCCTACCCTCAACCCCATCTCGAGACATAGCAATAATGTAACACCCTTAAAATTATTATAAATAAATTTATTTATAATAAATTTATTATTAATATCTTAATTATTTAAATTAAGAAATAACACTTTCATTTAATAGATTTAAAAAATTAAAATAAAATTTTTAATAATGTTTGTTTTATCTTTTGTTTTATTATACAAAATGATTATGTTACTTAGAATTTAAAGGCAAATTCAAGATTTTAGTAATATTGCATGCATAATTTATTTTCTTTTACATTTATAATTTTGATATTTTAACCATTTTGATATTTTTAAAATTGTATAGAACATAAATATAAAATTTTAAAATATGTCATTATTTCTTTAAATATAAATAAATTATTCGTTATTTTAATTTTTGATAATATTTAATTTAATTCTTTAAATCTACTAAATGAAAAATTAAATATTATTTCTTAATTTTAAATAAATTAAGATATTTATATGTTTTATTATAAATATATTTATTTATAATAATTTAAAGATGTTTGATTTAAACAATATATTAGCATTAGTATAATTAAGGAAGTTACATTACTGTTATAACCTGTAATGTGTGTTGAGGTAGATAGAGAGGAGAGAGGAGAGGAGAGAGAGCTTGAAGGTGCCAGCTTTTCTTCTTGACATTGGAATATGTGGAGCCAATATTGATTTAAAATAGACAATGATTTTGCAAATGACTTCTCCATCATATCTTGATTTGTGAGTTTCATGGAAATTAGACAAGCAAACAACATGCCACCCAAAGCCTCTGAAAATTAGGTTTATCTTGTCTCTTTCCATTTAGTGAATTTTCATTATATGAGTATATTTTGGAAGATACCTGTAATGCTTCAAAATATAGGTTTTTATAATCTCAAAATTAATTAATTTAAATGGGCACACAAGTGTTAATAATAAGATCTAGTTCAAAACAATCATTCGCCTATAAATACAAATGGGTCCCGATCTAAAAAACACTCTTCAATCTTAGTCTTTCTTCCTAAGTAACCCCAAATATCGGTTTTTCTCTCTGTTCCTACTACAAGTCTTAGTTCCTAAAGCTTTGAAGGATCATGTATCATAAGGAATCAAATTCCTATGACGGTTTTATACATGCCTCAGCCATCATTCATTTTATAGTTCAGAAATAATCCTAAACCTTCGAATTCCTATTTCTCATTTTAAGGTGTTGCTGTTCTCCCTAAGCTTCCTCATTGCTTTCTTCATCTAAGTTAAGTATCTTATGAACAAGGATTATAATAATCATCCTCTATAACATTATCACATCTTCTGGGTTAGTGGTTGAGGTTTTTTTTTTCCGTTTTCTCAGATTTTCCACTAATATAGCCTGCCCAGCTTGCTTTGCAGGCATAACAATGGAAATCATGATTAAAGAATCGTTGCTGGTCGCCCTCCAATCGCTGCCACTCCACGCCTCGGTCTCGAGCTCCTTCTACCCTTGTACCTCCTATGCCATCTCAATCTGCGAGGCAACCCTGGGCTGATGATACACCACTGTGGATGACATGATCGCCATTTCCAAAAAGGATTAGTTCATAATCAATCCTTAAAACTATATTCAACACCCCGAAAAATAATCCACCCGAATCGATTCGTAGCTTCCACCGTCAGTGCCCACCGTTGGTCTTTCTGAGTCTCCATCGAACCGAACTATGATAGGAGCGGGGCCAAGGGTAGAAAACCACACCCGGGCATGGATGATGAAATCGAGACTGGGCCCCGCTTTCATCTCTTTATTTAAATGATGTATCAATTATTCTTTGTTTTTCCTTCCAATGATCGTGGGAGAACTCTAATTAAGTGTTTCATCAGATCTGTTCGCCTACATGCTTCTTTCAAACTCCAGTTTTTCTCAAAAATTAAGCTTTCTACATATGGCTTCGTCTATTGATTCTCCTGCGTGAAATCCTCCCATCACCTTCGAGAACTTCTTTCAGGAGGGTCTCAGGAAAGGCTGAATAGTAATCTTGTTGATTCTTATCCATTTAGTTTTTTGTCTAGATATCACACCAGAATATTCAAAACAAAAGCAAGTCAATGAATGCTATAATCCTAGTAGTGTGGAGGCTAATGTTTAAAATCATACGGACTCCACCTCCAACCCCGACAATGTAAAAATCTATCATTAAAAATTAACAAAGTCCCTAACATCGATAATTAATAACAACATTATTTGAAACTACAATCCTCTAAAAGGTCCGTGACTGATGAATGGAACTACACTTAAATGTAAATTTGATACTTCGAATGCAAACCTGAAATAGCTATACTTACGAGTCATTTATAAAGCAATAAAATTCAACTCTGCTTTATTTTCTTCATTTTACTTGTGGAAATATCTCAAAATGATGATTAGACTAATTAAATGTCAATGTCTAGAGATATGTGTGTAATAAGTTTCGCCATAAATCTAGACTGAAAGGCTAACTACCTCTTTTCTGAGCGTAAACTCGCTGAAAGAAGCCTGTGTGGTTTTCAAACAAATCACAATCGAAACGCTTAATTAGAGTTCTCCCATCATTGAAAGAATAACAAAAATAAATACATCATTTGAAAATAAAGAGATGAAAGCAGACTGGTTCTAATTTCCTCGTCATCCATGCTAAGGTGTGGTTTTCTACCTCACTCTGACTTTATCATTATGAGCCTGCCCAAAGGAGGACCTGTGAAGAACCAACAAAGAGTACCAATGGCTGAGGACTAAAAGATCGCTTAAGATTGGATTATTTTCGTGTTGATACTGATTCTGGGATTGACATAGCCTAACTCGTGAATGGCACACAATCATGCCATCATCGCCACTGGACATTCCAAAGTTGGGCATAGGAGGCAAGAGCCGACTGATTCAGACCGAGGAGGCGGTGAAGTATAAGAAGTGGGCGATCAACCATTCTTCCCGATCAGGTCTTCCATTGTTACTACCAGCCTAATCAAGAACCGCCATATTAGAAACATAAAACATGAAAAAGAAAAAAGAAAAAGAAAAGACTTAACTTCACTAACCCTAAGAAGATTTGATAATGTTATGGGATAAGGTTATAAATCTGCTTTAATCTATTTGGTTCCCATTTTTTTAATTCAATAACACCATAACACAGTAAAATAAGAGGGGTTTATTTGTTGGTGTTTTGAAATTAGTTTTTTGTTTCGAAAAACAGAACAAGGAAAACATTTGTTCAATTTTTGGTTCTAGTTTTTTTTTTTTTTTTGTTCTGAAAAACATGAGGAAATAAAAATACTAACTAGAGAATAAAGAAATAATTTTTTTGTAGAATTACTCAAAATAGTGTTCTTATAGCTAAAAACATGTTCAAGAACATTTTAAAACATGAACAAACATGCCCCTAAATTCAGAGAATAAAATATTTTTCTAAGGAGGACATTCAAAATTGTGTTCTTCATATGTTCTCAAAAACAGTTTTCAAAATAGGAACCAAACAAACTCTAAGATTCTGATCAATAGATTTCGTGGTAGAGCAGGTTGAACCCTACTCATATTTTATCCCTTCCCTCTCTTCCACTTTAAGCCAATTTGTCTAAGAAATTATTGTCCATTTTCATTAATGCAACCTAGTGTCTCGAAATGTAACTTCGAGGAGTGAGTAAAGCTATTTCAGCCTGCTCTTATAGAAAAGGTAGATAAATAAAGAGATATTTTGTTGAGTGAAAAGCTAATATTACATATAGAGAGACCTTTTGTTACCTCTAAAGCTTTCACCTTTCTTCCATTTCATCAATATACCTCAAACTTCTTCTGCCTAGATTTTTGTTGAAAGCCCATTTGAAAGGATCCTACGTAACAAAAAAGAAAAAAAAAAACTTGGAAACGATCAAAGATAGAAATTACTGTAGAGTTGGAATCATTATAGAAACTTAACAAGTTCTACAAACTCTACCTTGATCATGAAAAAAAATGTCCACCTTGAGCTGGGATCCATGTTAGAATTGTTGAGGTTCCTGGGTCCACTAACCTGCTGATTTAGGTTGACTGTAATCTTAAGGAACATCATCATGAACCCAGATCGCCGCCTTACCACCTGAAATGATCAAAATTTTTCGCCCCGCTGTCCGAAAGTACCTCTGCCCATGAGCTTACCTTGGTAAGGTTTTAGTTGTCGCTTCACTCATCGTCCCACTGTCACACTCACCATGGTCGATGAAGGAGGGTTTTCGAATAAAGGAGTTGGAAACTGAACACCTACCCGAGAAATTAACTTACAAAGGCCTGGCCACCAGTAGATTTAAAGGCTTCCATTAGGGTTTTTGCTTATATCTAATTGCAAACTCTATGGGACAAGACACTTCTCCATTCTCCATTTTTGCAATAGTGATCATCTGCAAAACAAGCAGTAAATGCCAGTTTTAGCAGAAAGTCAAGAAGATTTTGATAAGATGATTCACTTTACTAGTAGAAATTAGGTACCCACCATCATGGAAATGATATTAAAAAGAAAAAACCATGCATTTAGTCACATTTATAAAACATTCCCACGTCAATTGTCCCAAAACAATTAATTGGCAATAGATCCTCCAGGCTGTTTCTCCTTATTTTCTTTTCCAACTCGAGCTAAGCCAACCTACTCTGGAGCAAGACATACGGAGAGGAAAAGCATGGTCATACAAACAAAAACAAGAACACAACAAGAGTAATCTATTCGATATCGCAAACCTTAGGTTATTTTTGGTTTTTATGATGGCACTCAAAGGATCGAGCACCAAAAGTTCAGTTTCAAACTTATCAAATTTATATCACATGTTGAAAACATTTTGAGATTTCTTGCAATGAATGTACTTTTCTTTAATTACCCATCTTTCTATTAACATTTTGAAAGTATATAAGGAAGTAACATATCGGGTAAATTTACATAATTATACTAATCTTGAAAACATATGTATATTTCTAGAAACATATGTAATTTGAGAACTCTAATTTCTAAGTAGAAATTCGGGGTTTGAAAGAAGCCTAAAAGTGAGCCAAACATATCACAAGCAATTGGGAAAGGATTAATTAGAGTTTCCATCATTGAAAGAATAACCAAAACAATTGATAAGATCTGTCTGAAAACAAAAGAGTTGTTATAAGACTAGCTCTCACTCTCTAGTCATCCATGCCTAGTATTTTCATCTCCCACCCCACCACTGTCATAGATTCGCTGAGGAGAATTTTAAGAACCAACAAGATGGTCATAATCTACACTAGCTGGTGATCGATTGTTTTCACTTACATACTCATTATGGGGTCTAATCCGCCTGGGAGTGGTCGACCATGCCGTCCCTAACATTAGCCATCATCATCGTGCAAGGTCCTGCCGAGATGGCATAGGAGGTACAAGGCTGGAAGGTATGACAGACCCGAGGAGGCTGTGGAAGTGGCAAAGGCCACACCTCAACGATTCTTTTCCATCATGCCTTCCAGATTCTATGTCAGCCAACTCAGTAACCTGGCCATATTAGCAGAAAATACAAAATGTGGAAAATAAAGACTCAACTAACTTCTACCAACCCTAAGAAGATAATAGTGTTATGGGGATAGAGTGTTATAAATCTGGCCGTAATGTCGAACCTGATGAAGATGTTAGTGAGGGAACAGAGAACACTGGTGAATCGAAATGAGAAATAAGTAATTCAAGAGGTTCCTGGATTGATTATGGAACCTATAAAATGAATCTAAACCGTGATCGGTATAAACATCGTCTCTGGGGAATTTGATTCCTAGATACAAACAATCCTTCTAGCCAAGATGAACCCTCGAGCAGCAGAAAGAGCAAATGTTCTAAGTCATAAGAAAATGAGTACGTTATTTCAAACATCACTAAGTATAACCCTACTTTAATCTTCGTCCGTAAATTAAGAACGTAATAGAAATTTTCAACCATTTATGACTAAAATAAGCCCTTAGCGGGTCGAGCATCATGGATTTATTTCATCCTAAGAATATTCAGAGATGTTCTTTAAACAAAAGTGATTAATTTTTTTTTCCAAAGAAATACCTTCATTGAGCTTCAACTAAAGAATGCATCAATAAACATATAATCAAAATTGAAAGGTGTTGCGAAAATTGCACCTACTTAAAATTTCGCACTGCTAAATTCTCGTGAATGGCCCATTTTCTTTGTTTTATGCTCCTCTTCTCCGGGCTGACCGCAACATCAGTTCAATCTTGATTCTTCAGGCTCAAGTCAATTAATAATTTTTGGCAGTTTAGCTTGAAAAAACTAAAAAAATAGCCACAAAATGTGATCAGTAGTATAGTTTAGACATTAATGTGCAAACTGGTTAATTGCTGATTAGTACACAAAGTGCTCAAACCCAATAAAACATGGTTCAAAAATAGCACTATTTGGGTACAATTAATCAGTTGGTAACCTAATACAACATTTGGTGTTTGCTCATGTTCTAAGAATGACAAACGCTCACAAAGCCTGACTGCTGATTGAAATAAAGAAATTATGTCTGCATCGCAGTTGGGATAGATCCCTCCTGGGTGAAAGACCCACCAATATGGTTGACATACCTCAGCCAAGAAAGGCATGTTTGCTGGTTTGTTGTAACCACTTGACAATAAAAATCCACACCAAAAAGAAGAAGGGCCTGAATATAAATGATCATTGAGGTATCATCCAAAAGTTTTTAGTTTATAAACAAATGAAATTTGTTTTTAAATGATAATTTGATGTCATCCTTGACACTCCGCTTTTTCACACAATGGCTAGATATCAGGGTGGAGGGAGTCGATGAGGACTCCCATGAGAGTCGACCATTTCCTCGCATGGCATGCAGATTCCATATGGAATTGACATGTTCTTGTATGGGAATGCATTAGAAATGGTGAGGGAGATCATGCACTTATGAATTAGTCTGTAGATGTATTCTCACCGGGGGGCATGCTCACCCTTTTATGGGAAAATATTTCAGTGTAAGATGACACCTGGGTGGGATGACGTCATCTGCGCAAGTGATCAGAAGAAGGCCGACATGTGGCCTTGATATTCATTTCTGTAAAATATATTAGAAAATTTAAAGGTTAATATATGATTTTGTATAAAGAGTGTTGTAATAAACTCAGAAGGACTATTGTGACATATTCTCGTAATATTTGAGTATGGTTGAAAGGTCCACTGGGGCTACTTATACTCATAAAGGAGTCTCAGAACGAGACACGCATAAAGCACAGATCAGATATTTGATACCCATGTATTCAAGAGGTCATGTCGTCAACTTGACCTTCTGGTTTGGAGGCTGGCCATACACGTTATGATCGAGATTCCTTCCCAAGCCTTATCAATGATCTCACCAAGCTGATAGAGTCATGAAGCAATTAACTGGATTTTCTCGATGCGATGTAGTCCACAAATAATAAAAGCACCTCAGACGGCACCTGGTGTCGGTTCCTGTAAGAAGTAAGATGATCGCTTCAGATGTGATTACCGAAAGACCGAACAAGTCGATCAAGCAACGCATCCTAACATACCTTTCGCGCACTGTCTAATTGATTTGGCTGCTACCGAATTTCCATGAAGCTAGATCTGTGATTGTGGATATTGGCAAGCGCCGCGGGTTGAAGGGGATGAGGCAGCACTACAAGCGTGGACGGGCATGGAAGTTTAGTTTTAAATATGCCCTTCTGATCGATCAACGCCTTACTTACATTTTTTGTAACTCATGAATGATAAACCTATTCAATTTCCCTTTGACTCATTCAGAGTATCATGAATCATATAGGTGGATCTACAAAATCCACTTAAGATCACTTGGTACACTCGAGAAGTTAATTACTAGACTGAGGCGTGAATCAAACAGATGTTAAGAAGGAAAAGTGGTTTTCTCTATATCGATCAAGTTTTTAGTCACCCATCAAGTTCATATTCGATTTGATGGTGGTGTACAGCAATTCGAGATTGGCAGCCTCAACTGAAGGTGACGCAAACTTCTGACTTTTTCCTACGAGCAACCACTACAAGATATTCATCAATGGCTATTTTAAGATAGCTTGTCCCTCTCACTGCACCTTTTGAAGAAAGAGAGGAAGTGGGAATGGGATGTAGAGGCCAAGCTGCCTTCGTGTCTCAAGACAAATTCCACCTCGTAGCGCAGTTTAGACTCGTCGACTTAGAGTTGCCGCTAGCGCAATACACTGACTGTCGATTGTGGCCTTGGTAAAGGATGAGCATAGTTTGGTGTTCCATTTTATCCCTAAGGGTTACTTAGTATTTTTAGTAGTTTTACCATATAAATAAGATCACTGTTCAAATGTTCATCTGTAGATTAGTCAACTATGAGCCATATGAGCAAAACAAAGAGATAAATCTGCAAAAATCGCAAACAACATGGCAGAAGTTATTAGGATTATTGTTTTAGCTTTAGATGATCTAAATTGGTTACAAACCTTATATGGATTTATAGGGACTTCTCAGGTTTTCCAACATACTTATTCAATTCCATTTGGACTTCAAAGGAACGTTATGACTTTAGAAGTTAGTTGAAGAAGTGAAGAGAGCTCAAAGTACGTTAGAGAATTTTGTACATTCAGTCTTTATTTCATAACTTTTGTGGTATTTCTGGCTATATCCAGATTTTTACACTTCAAGAGCTTTCCAATCCGGGACGCAGAACACCACAAAATCGTCTGATGACAAAGTTATGGCCTTACGAAGTTGGTCCAAAAACAGGAAAGCTGCAGCAACGTCACAAAGTTGCAGAGAGCTGTAGAAACGCAGCTTCCCGATGTCGCGACGTTGCCAAACGATGTCGCAACGTTCGAGGTTGGTTTTTGGTCGATTTTCAGCCTATTTTGAGCCCATAATTGAGGGTTTTAAAGCTCAAACCCCAAGAAGACAAAAGAGACAGGTTCTATGAGTGGATCTTGGCTCACTTTAAATTCAAGGAAGAGGTTGTGAGCTGTTTTTAATGTCATCTATGATGTTGATCAAGAGAATTGTAAAAGAAAAATCCAAGAACCACTGACTATTAGAGTTTCTTTCCTTCTTCTTTTCTCATGTTCTCATTCTAATTTTATGATGTATCAAACCTCTATTACTGCCTCTTCTAACTTTGTAGTCAAGTGGTTTTGCTGATTTTGG
The DNA here is from genome assembly GCA_016808115.1 of Tetrastigma voinierianum. Lineage (NCBI taxonomy): Eukaryota > Viridiplantae > Streptophyta > Magnoliopsida > Vitales > Vitaceae > Tetrastigma > Tetrastigma voinierianum. The sequence goes on along the minus strand of JAEQBH010002322.1, from coordinate 12,897 downwards.
ACATGAATCTTATATTTATTCGCCAATAATTTTCCTTTTTCTTATTATCAGATTTGACTATCTATTGATTCACATTGGTCTAATCATATTGATTTCTAAATAATTTCAATATAGTGAGGTTCTTCATGTAGATCTAAGAAAGGAAAGGAAGAACAGATAGATTAATCAACTAATAGCTTTATGTAGAAACACTGCAATTAGGAGGTACGTGAGATTCTTGGATCTTAAATGCATCTCTAATGCTTAGGGCCTGAGCTTGGTAAAGCAAAAGATCTAGTGTTAGTTTGTAGGTTATCCACCTCGAGAGAGACTTAATTAAATTAGCAAGAGTTCCAGAAAGCATTCAAGAAACAATAGAGTAGAATTTTTGATCTGTGGTTCTAGAATTTATATCATCTCCTCTGCATCCCTTAGTCATGGTAACTTCATTAGTTAGATTTGAAATTTCATTAGTTTAGTTTAAATTTGTTTACTATCACAATTGTTAGCTTTGAAATATTAGAGTAAGTATTATAAATTTTATACTTAGCCTCCCCATTTTCCCTCATGGATCGACATCCTCATTTCAGTACACTTTATTACTCGACAAGCGATACTCACTAAGTAGGAATCTCAACAATTTTATCTAATATTTTAAACACAATCAAGCAAAACGCCTATCAAGTTTTTGGCATCGCGGTTTGGGAAAACTGGGGCTTTTTTATGATAATATCAATACTAAGTGCTTCTTTGAAGTATTTCAAACATTTTTTTTATGTGTATATATATGTGTGGTTTTTAAGTTTTTTGATACTCGTTTTCTTTAAAAATTTCGTGTTAAAATCATTAATGATCCGATCAAAGAAGTTGACAAATGCATTGGTCACCCTATAAAGCAATCTAAGAATGCGGCAATCGGGTCGAAGGAGTATAAAAAAAGAGTGACAACCTCAAGGAGGAGTCAATCGTGGAAACTATATGCACTGAATGGATTTATGTTCAAGATGAGGTAAATTCTATACTTGAACAATCATAATTGATGGAGCCACCACCAAACACCTTCATGAATACAAGGTAATGCCACTCTCACCTCCACAAGTCCAAAGATCAAGCTTGTAAGAAGCTATGGATGAACAAAGAGTCAAGTTGAATCTACCATGGTGTACAACTCTGAATTTTCAAGATCACTTATTAATGGATTTCAGAAGGCTCAGGTTTGATCCAATGAGATAAGTCAACTCACATGAGAGAATGACAAAGTTAGAGGGTCGCCATGGTTGTATTGAAAGAGTTCATGCCGAATACGCACATCTTAAAGTTCAATTCATGAATCAAGAAGCATGCTTTAAATTCCAGCCTGTAATTCATCTCAGCTTGAAAGAAGAGATGGCCCAAAGGCCATTTCTGTACCTAACTTGGGATTCAGAAAGAAATGAACCCAACAAGAGGAGAGCATGAGTATAGAAGAAACTAGTGGGCAAAACATATGAAAGAACAAGATAATATGGCTACAATGTCCTCACACAACATGAGTTTACCATCTACTCTGTGGTGAATATAGAAGAAGGAAAACTGAGCTATAATGAAGAAATCACCTCAAGGGATAATGAAGAACTCTGAAGTTTCAAATAAAGGGAGAATGATGCACAAAATTTTGAAACCTTAGTTGTGAAGGAAGATGACCAACTTCTCCTAATCACATGAAAGACAAATGATAAAGTTGTGAAAACTATTCCTGAGATAACTGTTCCAATGTACGGAAAGGAAAACAGGAAAAATTAACTTTCAAGGTGGATGAAAAGATCATTCACTCTGAACAACGAATTGAGAGGAATCATCAGAATTAAAAAAATGAAAATAATAGAAAATATAAAAAATATAACAGATCTTGAAGATTATGTGTTTGCTACAATTGGAGCACACTATCTCGCTTTGAGAGTAAGGATGGAGGCTTAATTGCAACATATCCATACTTGCATAGTCTAGTCGACTGAAACTGAGCGCCAAGGCAGTTTGAGTTCAAAAAAAAAAAAAAGAAAAGGAAGAAGAATAAAGATTTTTTTTTCAATTTTTAGTTAAGCTTAAAGTTTGTTCAACAAATTTTCTGCTTGATCTTGTGTTTTGGTTTTGCTTGGGGATTTCTGTAAGGTTTTTAAAGATTCAAAGTTGGTTTTAGAAGCTAAAAGGGGCTGAAATCTTTAAAGTTCCAATTAATTTAGGAGGCTTAAAGAACCGTGAGGAAACCATATTCAAGCATCCCTTTCCATTTAAATCCAAGTGTCTAACCCCTCTTAGCACACCTTTGCCCCAAAGCGAGCCATATTCACTTGAGCAAACTTTCTGAGACTTGATCAACCTTGTGGAGAGTACTCATCATCCATTCTGTTTTTGTTTCACATTGAGGACAATGTTTGTTCAAGCCTGGTTAATTCAAAAATTCAAAATCCAGCATTCGATCTCCTTACCTGCTTTAGTTATTTCTTAGTCGCTTGGTCACATTCAGATTTAGTTTTTCTTCTTTATTTTGTCTGCTTTGTGTCTCAAGGAGTTAGGTCGTGCTAGTAATGGTTTCAGAGAATACTTATTTTGTGCTTAATTGTTTCTTAGTCAAATTTGGGATACCTTTTGCATTTGTTTTTGATTTTAAAGACTTGAGTGTATCTTATCGAGACTTAGCTTGGAATAGCCCCATTGTTTCTCAAGAAATCATTCTTAATGAAACCCACGCACACACACTAGGGCCTCATTGTAGAGCAGCACTCTGTCCACATCTTCTTCTCAAATTGAACCTACCTTGAGAGACCTTAACTTCACAAATGATGACACTCAATAGATTTTACTGTGCCTCAACTAAAAGTTAAGAAGAAAACAAAGAAAATGAGAAAAAGAGCAAAGCAAAAAGAAAAGCAGCATAAGAAAGAAAACAAATAAGAGTTTACTCGTAGGTGCTGGTTTTAGTTTGAAAAAGCCTCTGGCAGTTCATGGAAACTAAATGCCCAAGGTCTTTAACCAACTGTGGGAGTCAATCCAATGGATCCCTCACATGGACACTTTTCAAAACTCCTAGCATTGCTTCCTACTTTTAGTTTTTAGTTGCTTAGAATAAAAAAGGTGCAGGTTTTTATCTCAGTTTTTGCTAATTTTCTTTCAAACAGGAGGGAGCTGAAGTTTGGTTAAAGAGTTTTTCGGAACTCCTAGTCTATTTGAGACCTAAACATTATTTACACTGAAAGTCCTTGAAAGATCGATTGAGGGCCTGGAAGCGAAACTTTGTTTGATCAACATACCCTTGAATGCCTCGCCTTTGTGAGATGATAATGTTTGCAATCCCCATTCGGCCAACATGTTTTCTCTCAAAATATCTAAGCTTTCTAACTTGTACTCAGCACCATGCCTATACCTATATCTATCTTATTGTTTTCTTTGTGTCTATGTTTCCTGTTTGGGACAAGCAAAAATTTAAGTTCAGTATTTAAATATACTTTATGTTCATTTTATCACTATCTTTTACTTATATTTTTGTATTTTTATCATATAAATAAGAGATCTAATGCTCTAAATTTTCAATTTGTGATTAGTCAACTAAGGAGCCAATATAGAGTAAAGTTCAGTGAGATAAAGCCTAAAATCAAGAAATCACACATGTAGCAAAGAAATATCAGATTTGATGTTTCAGCGCAAGATGATCTCAAATGGATAAATTTGTTATGGATGGATAGGATACTCCCTGTAGCTTTCAAAGATACCTTATTCACTCCATTTGGACTCCAAATGATCAAGTTATGACTCTGTACTAGCCAGTTAGTAGAGAGCTCAAAAGTGACCAGCTTGGAAAAATTTTTATATTCAGCCTTATCATAATTTCTATAGTGTTTTTCCTCGGATATATCCAGATCTCTACACTTTAAGAGCTTTCCAATGGTACCAAGAACACCAAAAATCGGGGTTCAGATGCCAAAGTTATGGCCTTACTAAGTTGGTCCAAAACAGCAGTGCCCGGGCAAAGAATTTCGCGACGTCAGAGAGAGGTCAGAGAAACGCAAAGATCCCGACGCGTCGAACTGCCAAACGATGTTGCGTCGTTCGGGGTTGGTTTTGGGTCAATTTTCAGCACATTTTGAGCCAAGAATTAAGGGTTTAAAGCTCAAACCCCAAGAAGCCAAAAAGAGGTAGCTAGGGCTCGGAGAATGGGACTTTGTCCACACTTTGGGACCAAGGAAGAGGTTGTGAGCTGTTTCTAAAGATTTGGGAGAAGATCATGAGAATCTCTGTGGAAGAAAATCAGAATCAACATCATTCATACAATTTTGATCATTAGAGTTTCTTCTTCTTTTCTCATGTTTTGTCCCCAAGTTTATGATGTAACAAACTCTACATTATGTTAAAAACTCAGAAGTCTAGGTTTTGCTGATTGGACATGAATTTATATTTATTCTGTCCATTTTCCTATTTATATTATTTCTTCAGGATTGTCTATCTATTGATTCATGCTTGTCTTATTTATATCATTTCTTGCTAACTTCAATATGGTGAGTGGTTCTTGTGAGATCCTCGAAAGTAGTAAAGAACTAGACATAGATGAATCAACCTAATTAGCTTGGTAGTGCAGAAATTACCTAGAATTAGGAGGCAGGTGAGATTCTGATCTTAAAGACCCTTAATGCTTTAGGTCGAAATGAGAAGAGCACTCTTAGTGTTAGTCAAGGTGTTATCCGACCTCGAGAGAGGCTTATAATTAAATTAGGCAAGAGTCACTCTGAAAAGCATATTCATGAAACAATAGAGTATAATTTTGACTTAGATCTAAGAGGGTTGTCCAATCAATCACTCAGGAATTTATCATCTCGGGTATCCCTTAGTCACAACTCATTAGTTAGATTTAGAAATTTTCTATTATTAGTTTAAATTATGTTTTACTATCACAATTGTTAGTTTGGATATTAGAGACGTATTATAATTTTGGGTACTTAAGATCCCCATTTTCCCTATGGATCGATATCCCGTACTCTAGGGTGCGCTTTATTACTTCGACAAGGGTATACTTGCGGTGGTTGTGCATTCTTTTGCAATAATTTTATCGCACATATTTTAAACACAATCACGCAAAACACCTATCATGGTGTGTTGGTGCAAGAGGGGCATCCAAGAGATTCGAGAGTCGAAGTTGACGCAGCTAGAAAGGTAGGTACATCACCCACAAGAAAGAGATGACTGCGGTCATCCATTGCCTAGAGACGTGGAAGCACTAACTGATGGGAACACAATTCATAGTAGTGACTAACAAAATAGCTAACACCTTCTTCAAAACTCAAAAAAAGCTTACTGCCAAGCAAGCTCAATAGAAAGAGTTCTTGGCCAACTTTGACTTCATGTGGGTGCACAAGCCGGGGCGACATAACCAAGTGGCATTTCAAGGCTGAAAGTAGGAAGGAAGTTAAGAGCCACGTGGGATCGTTTGAGTCGAGTCAAGGACAGTACTTAACTAAGTGAGTAAGGCAAGGAGCCCATAAGACCCGACATATCAAAGTCAGGTTGAATGTGTGAGATGGCACCACGGTAAGGAGCATTTCATGTAGAGAACGAGTTCGCTTATCTGCCGCGAGGGAAGCTATATGTACCTTCAAATCGAGACAAGAGTTTCTAAAGGAAACACATGATAATGGCGGGTTGGTCACCTAAGAGAAGAGAGAACATTGGCATTGTCGGCACGGCCTTTTCATCGCCTAAGATGAAGGAATACGGCAAGCCTATGTCAAGACATGCCATGCTTTTCGCTGATAAGACCAAGCTTTAAGAAGGAAGCGAGTTTATATAGTTCTTAATTCATTCCGGAAGACAATGGTGTAGAGCTTATGATGGATCATTAGTAGGTTTCCAAAGTTGAGGTTTTGGATCGCTTTGGTGGTAGATAGGTTCTAAGAATGCTATCTTCATACTACCGAATGAGTGTGAAGCAAATGCGACATCTTCTTCAAGAATGTTGTGAAGCATTTTGGGATGCTGAGGACATAGTGGAGTGATCAAGATACGCTTGTCACGCGTGTTTTCAGGTTGTGCTATTCATGATGTGGGGTATGTGAGTAAGTTCTCAACTACTAATCACCCCTCGACCGACGATCGACTGAAAGTGAGTGAATTAGATGTTGAGGAGTACTCGCGCTAATTATGTGATACTCGGCCAAATAAACCGGTTGAACTTCGAGCCTATGCAATGTCTTACAACTGCAACAGTTCAACCAATGTGAATGAGCCCTTTGAGGTAGCAATTAATTAACCTCGCACGCCCGCTGGGCGTGCTCGCTTGAGCAACCCGGGTTGCAACATGAGCCCCATCACAGACAAGTTTGGCGGGAAAGATCGGCCAATATTTACTTGATGAAGCTCGGGACAACCTTGAGAAGGCAAGTAAATGCATGAAGAAATATGCGGACAAAGGCAAGAGACCTTTGGAATTTGAGGAAGGGGAGAAGGTTCTGTTGAAGCTAACTCCTCAAATTCTCAAGAAACTAAAATAAGTAGTTTCAGTGAGGTTTCAACCCATAGTATATGATATCTCTAATCATGGAAGCGCACGGGAACGTACCTACAAGTCAAGCTACCTTAGATCAAGCTCACCCGACATTCCATGTAAGCTTCTTGAAGCCTTATCTTCATGATCCTAGTCCAGACGGAGTGCAATTAAAACGAAACCCACCTATGATCAAGGTTGAGTTTGGCAAAGAGATTGCAAGCATCCTACAGGATATGAAGATGGGCAACTGGAAGAACAAGTGGATTGAATACTTAATTCATTGGAATAGGACGCCCATCATTGAAGCAAGTTTGGAGAAGGGTGCTACTTTGTGGTAGTTTGAAGACCAGATCAATGAGTATAGCGACCAAGTCAACGAGGATGTCGACTACCTTTAGCGGGGGAGGGTTTGTTAGCCCCTCAACTAGATGACCCGAGTTCACTAAGACGAGGGCGCGGCTCGCCCCATGCGCCTCATCAAAGAGATCAAGGCAACCGAGGAATCAAGTGTCAAGTAATAAGATGAGAAGCTCTAAGAACAGAGTGCATGAGCCAAGCAGGCACATGAGGGAAGGTAAGGACACGATCTAGTGGGGACACGAACAGTTGCAGTTGCGACACTCACGACTTAGAGGGAGCTTGGGGTGCGACACTTGAAGGAAAGCAGAATCAGAGTGGGAGAAGCTTGCCTTATATAGGCACGAGAGCCTTGGGTAGCAAGTTTATAATCGAGCAACAAAGAGCTCACAAGAGGTTGAGTCCCGCGCACAAGGAGTCCTAAGGACAATGAGTCCCGATAAAAATGACTATTAGTCCAAGAAGGATTTGTGTGGTTTGCGGCATAGGAGCCTTGATCTAGTGCATGCCTAGTCCAGAGGGGATTCGTGTGGTCATTTCTGCGCATTGGAAGACAGGGGAGTTTGGGAGGTAGACTTTAGTCGATTTGTGCTAGACTACCCTCGAGCAACCCATATAAAGGGGTTTCTGCAGCCCACTGGCTAATTAATTGAGAATTAGATCCATAGAGAGCATTGAGCATCCCGAGATGTGGGAGCCTTACAAAAATGTTTTGCATTTCCAAGTAAATAAAATATGAGCTGGGAGAGAGCCTCACACGTATTGTGGTTTCAGGAATGTGTAAGATCGAGAAGGCAGGCTTTGTTGTTCTCTAGGCGCCTAATACCGCAGTTTTCACAATTGGGCTGTGACAGCCTACCAAGGGTAAATGAAAAAAAATTAAGAACCGCCCCTCAAGACCCTTTCCCGATGTCTTCAATGGGAGCAAGTCATATGGAGTTTGTATCCCAAATTGCCATAAAGTTATGTTCGCTGGATGGTCTTTGGAAATGAATATAATTAATCTATGTGTGTAGAGAGTATATATATATATATATATATATATATATATATATATATATAGAGAGAGTATATATATATATATATATATATATATATATATATAATATATAAATTACAATAAAGAAAGAAATTAATTTTAATAAAACAAGCTTTACAAATTGTATAAATATGTCATCTAATGCGTTGATGCTCAGCTCATCTGTCGGAGTGTTAAAATTTTGTACAGAAACAGATCAAAAACTGCTCACTCAATGCAAACAAAGTAAATGTTTTTCCTAATGCAAATAGAACCATTGACTAGTAAATTAGATGAATGTTTTTAAAGTCACCCTCCCTTACATATTCACTGAAATCCCATCTTCCTTTTGAATTTTAAGGATTTAAAAAATAAGAAAGTAAACATAGTCAACATTTATTCTTAAAATTGCATTTTAATTAAAAAAGTGAATTTGAATTCTGAATTTAAATTCGATGGTAGCTTGTTTTTTAAGGTGAAGGGTGGGTCACAAACTTAACAACATAAATTTAAATTGAATAATTAAAGAATATTTAATTACACAGCTGGAGATATTCAACTTAGAACATTGCAAACACATCCGCAATAAGATTGTATGCAGGGTATGGTTTTCAACTTTGTATAATCGGTTTTCAAACTTCTTGTCTGTAAGATCGTGAGGAGAAACATTCAAGAAGTTTCAGTCTAGTTAAACATTTAATGTGATCATCGAATAAAAATTATTAACGTCAGCAAATACAGAATGAGAGATAATTTGAACAAAAACAACCAAAGGCACGAAAGAAAAAGTTCAATGAGTTTGTTGCTGTTGCAAAGAAAGATACGATATTGATATAATCTGTCCCACAAATCTTCCAAATTTCACCCCACTGAAACATGAGACCATCATGAGAGAGGTGAATCAGAGACTTAAGAACTAGTAGAGTGAATATATATCTATAGTTATAACAAACATTTTCTTTTTGACCACACGCTCTCTGTTCTGAATCTTTGTCATATTCATCATAACAGTTTTTCATTGGTATAATTACTTCGATATCAGTTATTAATGCAAGTGCCATGTCAGATTTTAGAATGGAATAAATATCCATGTCCGCGCTCTTCTTCTTAAAACTACATTAGAGAATACACTGAAAAACAACAGAAAATATCATTTAAAGTGGTTCTTTGAAATGATCCATGATTCGCTCGGTGTTATCAGTTTTCATAACAAAACAGTTTTTTCTCACAAGAACAAAATAAATCTGAACCAAACTGTCTTATTTATTTTCCCGTATTTTGCTTTCAAAACAAAGCAATAATTTCTAAACAGCAATGAATAGGGTCCAGAACCCTATATTTTGCTTTCCACAATGTCTCATTATCTAAATCTTGCAATCTTAACATAAATGAATTAAGATAATACTCGATCATCGAATTCAAACTCATCTCTGATAATAAAATAATAATAATAATAATATAGATTACATACTTGATAATTGAATATCTTAGAAACAAGATCTGTTCATACCAGATCTTGATCTCTTAAGAACAGGATCTGTTCATACCGTATCATTTATATAAGGAAACAAATAATGGCGGAAGCATACCTAAATTCTCCATTGGTCAATCTATCTTTGATTCTGGGTTGGTCTTCTAAATTAGAATGCAACTCTCAAATCCTTGTTTGAAGAACACACAACCATAAGAGATTTCCCTTCAGTTTATAGATCTTAAATCCTTGATCTCTTCTTCTCCTTATCAAATACATAGAATTGTTTTCTGTAATTGATGGAAGAGTGCTCTAACCTCATATGAAGGGTTTCTATATATAACTTATTGATAGGAGAAGAGGGCCAAGAATACACGTTCAAAAACCGTTATAAACGTGTAATTTAATAATCAAACATAGCAATAAATTATATTTATTATAAATAACTGCTCTTATAATAAATTATATTTATTATAACAACCGCTCTTATAATAAATTATATTTATTATAAATAACTGCTCATATAATAAATTATATTTATTATAAATAACCATTTTTATAATAAATATAATTTATTATAAAATAACTATTCTTATAATAGTTCTTTATTTATTATAATTCCCATCCACTCCATCAAGGGTAAATATCTTTATACGCTTAAAGATATTGGGTATTTTAGAATTGGCTAAATACAAGGTTAGTGGGCCACCCATTTAATTTTAATGTGGAAATAACAATTCTTTCACCTGGGTTTCCATTTCATTAATGAAGCAATCCTTTTCTCGGCCTAGATTTCTGCGTAAATTGCTGAAAGAAGCCCGCTGCCTGTAACATTGCTACAAGAATCAAGACCAAGATAATCAAGGTACTCTTGAAAAAAAAAAATGATTTAAGGCGTGGAATTTTGACAAACCGTCTGAGTCTCGGTCGTTTGAGTTCAGTCCGGCTGAGGGATCACCGGCAGACCGGGTAGTTACGCCATGTGTTCGGGCCCTCGTAAAGAAACTTCAGAACCACCACTCGCTCGAGAGATTAATGGATGATTTTGAGGGTTCTCGAGACTCAGCAAGGGAAATGCCACTACTATGGTCAATCCTCTGTAAATGAAGTTATGAGAGTTGATGGATGCGCCTCGACCAAGCAATGTGGAGGTGGCGGTGGCTGCGGCGTGTCCGCCCTGGCCCTTTTGTTCATTCCATCCATGGCTTCACCAAAAAACAACCACAAACAAATTCTGCTTTTTAACATAAGATGAGAAAAACCCCGAGGGAAAGAAAACAAAAGACTATCAAAGTATATTTGTAATTAACCCTTTACAAAGATGGTAGTAATAGTATTTTTAAAAAGGAAAACTTTGTATATATAGGCTGAAAATTATATTAGGTAAGAGATTACTAAATATAGGCTTATTTTTCCTTTTGCACAATAATTAATTTTAACAACATTTCTAAATAGTTTATAAATGTAACTATTATCATATGTGACTAATTAAATGCAATCGATGGAGTCAGATTTTGGGTTCTGATGCCAATATTAGCCCAAATGAAAAGAGCATGCAGACATGTGTGGATTATTGCTTAATTTTGATTGTTTTTAGGCCTTTGTTTGAATCTGAAGTACTTGGAAAAAATATTGCTGGGAAAATAATTTTTCTATATTTAGCTTCACAAGGAAAATATATATAAAAAAATTAAATATAATCAAAATTTTTAAAATTTTACATATTTTTAAATTTCTTGTGTCTTATATAATAAAGAAAAACATATAAATGAGTTTAAATAAATATAGAGAATGCCCAATGAGGGACACTTAAAAAAGGCAAGCTCATGGGGATATACATAAAATTCTTAGTTCTTTGTTCTCATATATAGAGCAATTTATCATGTATAGTCTCAAGTGTATTAGAGTGCTTAATGTTTAAAAAGCAATGATATAGGGAGGGAGGTCCTGGAAGTGAAGTCCATCAGGGACAATTTACTGCTTACAATAATTAAAATGTTTAGTCAAGTAATAATATATATATATATATATATATATATATATAACATTAATTAATTAATTAGGTGTTCTTTCACCCTATTCCCTACCAAACTAGTTGAGGTGTTTTTCCTCAACAATAATGTTACAACAATACTAATGAATTTTATCAATAATGTTTACAACAAATAATGTTATCCATTTCACAAAAAAAAACAATAATGTTATCAAATTGAATGATAATATATTTCATATAAAAATTATAATTTATTTAGAAATAAATTGTTATATATCAAATATTCTTGAAAAAGAAATTTGCAACAGATTGATGCAAAATTCATAAACTTTAAAATAATCACCCTTAAAATATTTCTTCAAAAGGTACTGACCATTCATGTTTTTCTTTATGTTTAGTTTCTTGTTTGGGGACAAGCAAAGATTTAAGCTTTGGGGTGTGATGAATATATTTTATACTCATTCTTTATCACTATCTTTACTTATATTTTTAGTAGTTTTATCATATAAATAAGAGATCTAATGCTCTAAATGTTCAATTTGTGATTAGGTCAACTACGAGCCAATATAGAAAGCAAAACAAAGAGATAAAGCCCAAAATCCGCAAATCCACATGTAGCAAAGAAGGCCATCGGAATTGATGTTTTAGCTCGCAAGATGACCTCAAATGATACAAATTTATATGGATGGATAGGATACTTCAGGCTTTCCAAAGATACTATTCATTCCATTTCACCCAAATGATCAAGTTATGACTCTTGTAATTGAAGGAAGAAGAGAAGAGAGCCCAAAGTGACGCTTGGAAAAAATTTTTACATTCAGCCTTTATCATAATTTTATAGTGTTTTTCCTGGCTATATCCAGATTCACACTTCAAGAGCCTAATTATATCGCTAACACCAAAATCGGTTCAGATGCCAAAGTTATGGCCTTACTAAGTTGGTCCAAAAACAGAAAGTCAGTAAGAATTTCGACAAGAGGCAGAGTTGTAGAAACGCAAAGATTCCGACAAGCCAGAGAACGCCGCTAACCCATGTTGCATTGTCGGGTTGGTTTTGGGTCGACAAGACATTTTGAGCCAAGAATTATAGTTTAAAGTTTCAAACCCCAAGAAGACAAAAGAGGCAAATTTCAGTGGCTCCTGAGGCGGGACTTTATCCACACTTGGGACCAAGGAAGAGGTTGTGAGTCGCTTTCTAAAGATTCGGGGAGAACATGAGAATTGTGGAAGAAAATTCGAGAATCACTCATAATTTTGATAATTTTGATCATTAGAGTTTCTTCTTCTTCTTTTCTCTCATGTTTCTCGTCTCAAGTTTAGTGATAACAACCTCTATTATGATGTAGCTTTGTAGTCTAGGGTTTTGCTGATTTTTGGACATGAATCTTATATTTATTCTCTGGCCCATTTTCCTATTTATAGATTATTTCTTTAGATTGCCTATCTATTTGGATCATGTTATTCTATTTACATATTGATTTCTTGTTAATCTCAATATGGTGAGTGGTCTTGTGATCTAAGAAAGTAGTAAAGAACTAGACATAGATTTAACTAACCTAATTAGCTTG